>JALMQS010000118.1:3422679-3833319 GCA_024734495.1 Forficula auricularia | reverse complement strand
CATATATTTGTAAGAGTGTGGATTGGGTAAATTGAACGTTAGACGATTCTGAAAGTATAGTAGGGTTTTATTTATAAATGCAATAGATAATATACAAGATAAGTTATAAATGATAGTTACCTGAAAGTATAGTAGAATTGAATAAGAGTCCTTTCATCAATATACACACTCATTTAATGTCATAACATGTGGTCTATTAAGAGTGAGCATAATTGAGTCGAGGACACCATGCAATACTACCAACCTCAGATAATTTAATATAATTTATATAAGCGGGAGATACAATTTACACCTCCCTTCGTTCGGGAGTCTTTTTCCTAGGAAAAAGAGTAAGGAATTAGTTTTGATATATGGAATCGATTTGCTTCCTTCCCTCTTTTCTTGCTGTTAATTTCATAAATCGTATCAGAAATTTTCTCTTTTATTTCATATGGTCCTCTTCTGACTTCGTCTAATTTATTTCTATTTAATTTATTTCCATTGGAGACATAAACTAAATCACCCTTTTCTAATTTGTATGTTCTTCTCTTCTTATCAATTCTTAATTTGTTTCTTTGGTGACTGATTTCTGAATTTTTGAAAGCTTCTTTTCTGATTTCCTCAAGGTCTTGTTTTTCTTTTTGTATTTCTTTTGGAATAATTTCCGATGTTTCTCCTATTAATAATTCTGCTGGTGAAAATTTTGTTGAGCTATGAATTGACTTATTGTATTCCTCGATGCATATCTCAGCAATTTTTGTCCATGGTCTCTTGTTATTATTTTCATTTATTTTACATCTAATCCGATTAACTATTGTTTGATTCAGTCTTTCGTTCATTCCATTTGATTGGGGACTATCTACGGCCGTGAAGATTAAATTAATTTTCTTTTCTTTCATGTATTCTTTGAATTTTTTGATTTTAATGAGCTATATTGATCTACCAATAGTGTTTCAATTTTGTTTTCCTTTGTTACTAAATTAATTAATTTTATAAAATCTTCTGGGACTTGACTTTTCGATGTCATTATCCACGCATATCTACTAAAATGGTCTATTAATAGATGCATGTATTTTTTTGTGGAATTATATCCTTTAAATCCTCCGATTGTGTCCATAGACATTATATGATATGGATATTTTGCTGGTCCCAATCTTGATAATTCACCCAAAGGTTTACAACTTCTGGATTTGTTTTTTATACATATTTCACATTTTTTGCAGTAATCCTTAATGATGCCATCCATCTTCTTAAAATAATAAAAAGGTCTTATCTTATTTGCTATTTGTTTGTAACCTGTATGTCCATAGGATTTATGTATTTTATCTATCAGATTTATACCAAATTCTTTAGAGATGTATATTCTTCTCTTATTTTTCATGATTTTAAATTTTATGTTTCCATTATTCATTGTTCCTTTTGTATTCTTAATTTCTTCTTTTATTCTATTTTGATCATTGATTATTTCATCTATTTCGATCATATTCACTATTTGAATACAATCTTCATTATTTTCGTTAGTTTCTAATATTGGGTTTCTTGAAAGAAAATCTGCTTCTACATTATCCTACAGCCTCTATACACCACTTTAAAATTACTGTTGCGATAAATAAAGCATTAGATCACTATTGCTTCATCCGTTCTTACTTTTGTTTTTAAGTTTACCAGCGGCTTATGATCGGTAATGACAGTAAATGAATTTTCCTATAAGTAGGTATTGCCAATATATGATTGCCTCTTTCATGGCTAAGCATTCTGTAAACGTCGCCTGCTTTCTACACTCGACCCCGGTGTCAATTTTTTTGACACCAGCCCACTGGATGCTAGGCTTCCGTCTTCTTGGACTTGCTTCGGCCTTTCTCCTACTCCTAATCTGCTTGCATCCACCTCTGTACTATATCCTTTTATTGTCAAATATAGTCAAGACCGGTGGTGTTATTAGATATTGCTTTGTTTCAGAAAACATTTTTCATATCTTCTGTCCATTTGAATTTGGAGTCTTTTGGTGGGTGTAGAGTGGGCTCAATCTTTGTATATGCACATGGTCAATAGAATTTTCTGTAAAAATTTATCTTTCCAATTAGTTTGATTATCTTTTATTCTTGGGTCTTTCTAGATCTTTGATGGATTGTATAAAGTTGTCCTAGAAAACGGGTAGTATTTTTCCTGCTTGCTAGAACAGGTCCAAGGCATTTTATTGAAGGTTTTGCAAATTCTGCATTTTTTCCATTTTTATTTTATATCCAAAGGTTTTTTGAGAACTTCAAATAACAGTTTTAGATGTTTGCAGCAGGTTCTCTCAAACGTTTCTGAGAATATTAGGATGTCATCTATGTAATTTACACAAAATTTTTCCATATTGTTTCTTCTTATAGTATTTGCCAAAACTCTTTGGAAGATCGCACTACTGTTTTTATATCCAAATGGTAACACTCTCCATTGCCAATGTCCTTTCTGGGTCACAAATGCTGTCTTCTTTTGATCTTTTTTCTCTTATAGGTATGGACCAAAATGCTGAGTTCATATCTATTGATGTGTACCATTTACATCTGTTTACTTCCATAATTATATCATCAATCTTTGGAAATGGTTGTGCATCTGGGATTACGATTCGGTTCAATTCAGAATAATCAACACATAACCTTGTTTTTTTTCCTTCTTCTCTCTTGTAAGCTAGTGTAACTGGGGACGCATATGGGGAATCAGATTCTTCAATTAATTTATTCTTCAGTAACTCAGTGACTTGATATTCTATTTCTTCTTGGTCTCTTGGTGAACACTTATAAGGTTTTTTGCTATGTACTTATCTTCTTTAAGTTTGACTTGTGCTTCAAAATCCTTAATCTTGCCGACATCGAATTTGTTTTTTGCAAAACATGATTGATATTCGTTGATCATGTTCTTTAGTTCTTCTTGTCTTTCTTTATTTAAATGATCGATATTTATTTCTTTGTTTTCCATAATATGTGTGTTTGTTTCCGTTACTTCTTGAGATTCGATTATTTTTTTTTTTTGAATGTTATTATCATCTTTTATTTCTATTATTTTATCAATTTTTCTTTGTTTTATTTTCAGGTTTTCATCTTGAATTAATTTGAATTTTTTTATAGCATCAAGACCTAGTAACATATCATAATTAAATTTGTCATTTTTTATTACTATAAATTCTAGTTCATCTTCTATTTCTCCGATTTTTAGATTTAATGTAGCCCGGGTTTTATAAAAATCCATTCCACTTATAGACTTTAATAAGCTTTTGCTATTATATAATTTTGCTTTAATTGTTCTTATTAGCTTCTCGTTGATTAATGAGCACGTCGACCCATTATCGTAGATAGCTTTTATAAGTTTATTTTTGTCTATAATTACCTTTATTTTGATAAGTGGCTGTGGATTGGATTTTCCCGGGTTCAATCGTTTTTTTGTTCGTCCTCTGATATTTGTAAATATTCATTTTCCGTTTCTTCCTCATTTAAATTTATGCTTTTCTTTATGGAAGCTGTGTTGTTCCAACATATTTGGGTTGAATGGAAGCGGTTTTTATATCCTAATTTTTCACATATTGCACATGGTTTTTTGTTCGGTATAGTTAATTTCTTGAAGTCTTCTTTTTTTGTAACTTCCAATCTTCTTCTTTCGAATGTCGAATTATCTATTTTCTTTATTTCTATCATAAGTTTTTCGATCGATGTTATTTCTTCAATATCTAATTTTTCTTGCATGTGGATGGGAAGGCCCATTACCATTAGATTGATTTTAGAAGTTGTAGTCATCTTATCTTCTATTTCTGTACATAGTTTTTCCTTAATCAATAGATAATCTATCAAAGATCCTTCTATATATTTGTAATTATATGCTTTTCTAATAGTTGACCAACCTTTTTTTGAGAAGTGGTTTAGAAATGAGTTTTTCCATTCTATCCATGTTGAATTTTTTTTGTTCTTGCTATGTAATTCATACCAAATTTTTGCTGTGTCTTCCAAAAATTGTTCCAAAATTTCTATTTTGTGTTCTTCTTTCATGATTTTATGTCTGGAGCATTCCTTTTCATACTTTTCTATCCATTCACTTGCATTATTTTTCTTATTATTAAATTTTTCCAAGATGAAGTTCTTTTCAATTTTTTCATGAATATAGAATTTTTCTTCCAGTCTCGTTTCCAGTTCTCTAATTTTTTTTTGTAGGTTATCCTTCTCTTCTGATATTTCATTGTACTCCTCTAAAGGAATATTTTGGTAGCATACATTCTCTCCTTCATCGAAATAATTGTCTATTATATCCTTATTTAATTTAAGACTTACTTTTCTAAATCCATTTATTGGTTTAATTGCTTTAATAGCATTTATAACAATATTATTTGCCATTAATACTTGATGGTTTTGAATATCTCTGTTCTCTCTTGGAAGAATATACCACTGTTTTTTGTCCATTGATACTCCAGCCAATTCAAAAAATTTTTCTTCTTTTTTCACTATGTGTACGTGGAATTTTTGGGTGTCCATGTTTGCAAACGACTTATTCAATTTGTAAGAGTGTGGATTGGGTAAATTGAACGTTAGACGATTCTGAAAGTATAGTAGGGTTTTATTTATAAATGCAATAGATAATATACAAGATAAGTTATAAATGATAGTTACCTGAAAGTATAGTAGAATTGAATAAGAGTCCTTTCATCAATATACACACTCATTTAATGTCATAACATGTGGTCTATTAAGAGTGAGCATAATTGAGTCGAGGACACCATGCAATACTACCAACCTCAGATAATTTAATATAATTTATATAAGCGGGAGATACAATTTACATATATATATAATCTGTACTTTCAATTAATGTTTAAAACAAATGAGAAATGGAATTTTCCTTTTTTTACTTTCACATATATATTCTATATCATGTATTGATGTAGAGGATATTATGTTAAGTATTGCGATCGTCTGCCGGGGTCCTGACTCTTTGAGAGCTTCTATCTCAGAGATGAAATAAGTTAATTTCACTTTGTGACTATGTGGAAGGAATGTTATTTTCTTTTTTCGGGTTTTCTCAAAATGACATGTGGGAAACACAAATTGAAGTAATTTGAATTAAGAAAATTGGTATGATGATTTCAAATAAAAGAGAAAATAATGTGAAAGTCGTGTGGGGGTCAAAAATCTAGCCCTTTCAACCAAACTAAACCAAATTTTAGTATACATATTCTGTGGACCCCCAGAAGGCTAGAAATCCAAAAACTAACAACCCAAAATGAGGGAGGTGTCAAAAATGAAATTTCTAGCCCTTGGTTGAGTTTGGTCGAAAGGACTAGAATTCTCATTTTTGACCCTCCCTTCTTTTTTGGTCTGATAGAATATTTATTAAAACACATTAAAAAAAATATATTTTATGTTCTTTTCAAAAATATATTCAGATTTTTAATAGTTAAATTTTGGGAGATCTTTATGCCCCACGCTGTATTATTTTTCATGCATTAGGGTGATTGAGTAGCTTACTGTGATCACCTAAGACCAAAGAGTGATAAGTACCTAAGCCTTATGCTAACAGCTTGGAAATCTATGAATATACACGATCATGGAAAAATAAATAAATAACAATTATGAACATGAAATAACCATTAAAACCAGACTTATTATATAGACTGAATGAATTTGTTTAAATAAATATTTTTGACTTTTAACTGGCCATCAGTCTGAAATAATCTATTATATTTATATACATATAGAAGAAAAATGTAAGTAATTTTAAATTAGTAAACACTTTCTCTTGATAAACTTGGCTGGCATACATCTTACACCTATTTATTGAAATAAAAACCAAGTTGATGACAAAGGTGAAGATAAACAGCGCGGAAATACGGTTCTTACGAGATTACGACCAATCAAACGATTGATCAAGAGATTAGTTTCCACATTTTGTAACTTTAAATAATGCCTGAAATATTTGAGTGATTGAGAATGGTTCTTAAGAAAAATTATTTTGAAATTTTTTCCCCATCTCGCCTTCCCGTTGCTTCCTCCATCTGACCACTTGGCATTTTTGCGACCCCTCGCTGTCGCAGAGACTCTACTGGAACGATTGCAATAGACAATCCGCAGGCTGGTCTATCGAGCAGAGGGTGAGGGAAGCATCACCAGACACATTCATGTTCAAACCTATCGCGGCACGCTCGCTGTTTGCCAGTAGCACCATCAGATCAGTCATTTAAAAGCCATACCACGTATCGTGGGAGCCCATGCCATTTAGACAACTAAATTATCAGATCAGTTAAAGGGTATGACTAACCTGCAAAAAAGACGTAAACTATTTCTCCATTTTTACTTTATCCAATGCGAAGCGTATTGGATCTTTCTCGAGCCAAGCACGACCTCAAAGGGACCTAAGCTAAAGACTACGGAAACCATTGGTCTCAATCAAAGTCACAAATTGTAGACTATTCACTTAGGTTTTATAACGTGGCGGTTTCGCCAAAAATTATATGGGGTCTCGTCCAGAGGTCAAAAAGTGCGATTTTTTCGTTTAATTCATGCAGATGGATGGATGGATGGATGTTACCCTTTTTTATCGGCCCACAAACATTAGTACCTACTTTATTTCATTACTTTTTTTAATTTTTTCTAAATATTCTGAAAATGACTTAACCAATTTTGATGAAATTTAATATTCTAATTAAGTATATTGAGGACCATAAAAAAGGTTATATATATAAAGTTTTTAGTAAAATTATATTTTATTTTACCCTAGAGTAAGATAGTACTTTTTTAAATTCTTTAAAATTTATTCATTTGATCGGTATAATATAACTTATGATCAATGGCATTGGCGGCGTCGTGCGCCACATGACCTTGCACACATGGACACGTTCCTGCAAATAGTAAACAAAAAAATATGTGACCTAAAAATGTTTATTTTAAGCAAAAAATAATCTGGAGGATCCCCTTCTAATTGACTGCTGTCTTTTCATTCTTTCATTTCGACCGTAAAAAAGGAGCTAGCTAGACCGAAGACATCTCACTTTGTTTATATTCTGACTGAAGTTGGTGGTGGGGGGTATAACATAATCTTGGGCGTATTAATGCAGGAAGTGCGAATGGAACGAAGTAGGTAACTAGTTGCCAGTAAACAGCAAGCAAGCCTCCTATATTCAGGATTTTTTTCATTGGATGATCATCATTAAAACTCAAAACAAAAAAATGCTTTGTTTACATGTTTTGTGCCAACCTAAATATAATAAAAACCTTTGGCAGAAGTTATGAAGCGTAATGGAACAGGTAGACTAAATTAATCTCTCAGATTAACAATGGTGTTAATGCATAACCAACGATAAACAAACATATCCAATCAACAAAAAATAATGAAATGATCTATTAGACTCTGGATTTTGCAGGCTGAATCATTGATATTATTTAAACTAGCGAGGTTCAATTATTTACAAATATCCACCAAAGTTAACTTTTAAATCTTTTTAAATATTAGTATTAGGAAAAAAAAATTATAATGAAAGATTTTTTTGAATAAGACTCTACGATCATCTGTTCTTGAGTTATAGTAGATATCGGAAACCAGCCAAAGAGACAGAAAAAAATTATTGAAAATGATTTTCCCCACGTTTCACAGAGTTCTAATCACGAATAACCAAAAAAAAAAAAAATTTCGAGGAAATGGAATTTTATGGTCGCGTATCGAGCAATAAACTTTGTGCTATACCAGTGCTTCTTAAACTTTTTGAAGTCGCGGCCCCCATGGAACCTAAGTCAATATCTCACGGCCCTCCTATTTTTTTTATATTTAACAATAATAATTTATTTGTTACATTTGCAGTTTTCCCTGAGGGTAACTCATGGCCCCCTAGGGGGCCGAGGCCCACTACTTTAAGAAGAATTGCTCTATACAGTTATATGTAGAAAACGTTTTAACATAATAAGTACAAGATTAAGAAATGAATTTATTTTATTTGGGAACGAATCTAAGATTTTATTAGAAATAATTTTTACATTGCATATCAGAGGGCGTCGTCCCGTCAGGAATCGAACCCAAACGCTTACTAGCTTGCCGGCCCTAAATAAAATAAATTCATTTCTTAATATTATAATTGTTATATACCTAACCTGGGTTATTTTTTGAAAAAATACCATCTTTTTTCAAAAAAGAAACTCAAAAAAAAAGATGCTTAAATCTTTACATTAAATATAATAAGTCCAATTTTTAATAAGAGTGTGGTAGATATCTGAAGAACTTTTAGACATCTGTTTCTTTCAGAATTTTTTTTTTTCATCAAGTAATAGAGATGTCGTAAGGTCAAAATTTCCGCCATGTGTCATCACCTTTTAATCTCAGTTTAAGACCTAATTAAACTGCATTTTAGATTATAAAGGAGATGTAACATTATAATGCTCAACAAACATGTGAAAGGCAATAGGAAACCACCACATTACAAATCCCGAGAATGTGAATCATGACGATTTCTCTTCGAGTAAAGAATTCCGGAGGTAAACTAGCCCCTCGTTCGGATCTCCGGGAAGGGGCTACCCGAGGAGAGACCATCATAAAGGGAAAAATAAATAATGACGTTCTACGAGTCGGAGCGTGGAATGTTCAGACGCTAATGAGAGTAGATAAAATAGTGAATTTAAAGCAGGAAATGGATAGACACAAATTGGACATTATTGGGATTAGTGAAATGAGATATCCAGAAGAGGGAGATTTTTGGTTCGAAAACAGCCATAGAATCATTCACACAGGGGGGGGGGGAAGAATGGGATGGCAGGAGTGGGCATTATTATGAATAAAAAAATAGGGCAAAGGGTAAAGAATTATCTACAGGTAAGCGAAAGGATTGTTATGATCACAGTGGATTCGAAACCGAAAGATACTGTGATAATCCAGGTATACATGCCTACTACATCATATAAGGACCAAGATATAGAAGAAATGTACGAACAAATTGAAAACCTGATGAAGCGCGTTAAAGGGGATGAAAATTTAATAATTATGGGGGATTGGAATGCAAGAGTAGGAAAAGGCAAAGAAGGAAAAGTGGGGGGCGAACACGGTCTAGGAAATAGGAATGAAAGGGAGGAAAGATTAATTGAATTTTGCAGTAAGCACAGTCTAGTAGTAGCAAACACACTCTTCCAACACCATCCAAGAAGGATCTACACGTGGAAAATGCCGTTAGACAAGGCGAGATTTCAAATAGATTACATATTAGTCAAACAAAGATTCAGAAATCAAGTAAAGGACTGCAAAAGCTATCCTGGGGCTGATATATCTAGTGATCACAATTTAATTGCGATGAAATGCCAACTAAAATTTAAAAAACTAATAAAAAAGGGGGGTCGCGAAAAAACTGGGATATATCTAAATTAAAAAATAAGGAAACCCAAAAACTCTTCGAAAACGTAATGAATAAGAAACTGGAAGAAAAAACACCCACAAATAATAAAGAAGAAGAAATCGAACAAGAATGGAATGATATGAAATCAAGCCTGGCCGATACAGTCAACGAAGTCCTTCAATCAAAGAAAAACGAAATTGAAAAGACATGGGTAACAGACGAAATACTGCAACTGATTGACGAACGAACAAAATTTAAGAACAGAAAAGACGAAGAAGGGAAAGAAACATATAAAAAATTAAGATGGAAAGTTATAAGAGAATGTAGAAAAGCAAAAGAAAAAATGATTCAAGAAAAATGTAAAGAAGTCAACGAAAATCTAGTATTGGGAAAAGTTGATGTAGCCTAGGGCAATAAAAAGAAATTTTCAAGAAGACAAGCCAAAAAGCAAGAACATAAGAGATAAAGGAGGCCACATTATTCTAAACGAAAACGAACAGGCAAATAGATGGAAGGAACACCTAGAAGAACTCTATGGAGAAGAAAAAACAATAAACCCAATAGAAGAAGTAGAATCTGTAGACGAAAACGAATTAGGAGACCCCATACTCAGGTCAGAATTTGAGACAGCTTTGAAGGAACTAAAAAATAATAGAGCACCAAAAAAACAAAATAGTCACACTTCCCAAAAAGACAGGCGCGGATAAATGTGAAAATTTCAGGACCATTAGCCTAACCTCACATGCCTCCAAAATCCTAACCAAAATAATCCAAAGAAGAATAGAACAAAGAGTTGAAGAAAATCTGGGGGAAGACCAGTTCGGCTTTAGAAGAAACAGAGGCACCCGAGAAGCAATTCTCTCTCTTAGACTAATAATAGAAAGGGCTTTTATCAGGGAAGAATCTGTCTACATCGGATTCATAGACCTAGAAAAAGCATTCGATAACGTCAATTGGGAAATTATGTTTAAAATATTAAAACAGGCGGGAATAAAATTCAGGGAGAGAAGACTAATTTACAATCTATATCAAAACCAGACGGCAATTATAAATATTGGAGATGAGCAAAGAGAAGCCAAAATAAAAAAAGGTGTAAGACAAGGATGTGTGCTGTCACCCATGATTTTCAACTTATACATAGAAGAAGCGATTAAAGAATTCAAAGACAAAATTGATACAGGTATCGAAATCCAAGGTCAAAAGATCGCTATGTTAAGATTTGCCGATGACATTGCCCTTCTAGGAAGCAATAAAAAAGAATTAGAGGACGCCCTGAATGGAATTAACCAAATCCTAATAGAAGAAATCAAAATGAAAATAAACAAGAATAAAACCAAGGTCCTAGTATGTACAAAAAAAGAACAAACGAGACAGGAATGCATCAAAATTAACCAAGAAAACCTAGAAGGAGTTAAGGAATTCCGCTACCTAGGAACTAAAATAACATGGGATGGGAGGAGCGAAAACGAAATTAAATCGAGAATTGCCCAAGCAAAAATGGGGTTTAATTCAAAACAAAAACTACTATGCTTCTCCTCAATCAGCTTAGAAAACAGGAAGTTGCTATTGAAGACATATGTATGGAGCATAGCCATGTACGGGTGTGAAACCTGGACAATTAGAAAAGCGGAGAAAAAGAGATTAGAGGCTTTCGAAATGTGGTGCTACAGAAGAATGATGAATATCAAATGGATGGATAAAATTACAAATGAAGAAGTTCTTGGAAGAATCGGAGAAAGAAGAACCTTGTGGAAGAGTCTGAAGAAGAGAAGAGGTCAGATGATGGGGCACACACTGAGACATGGGGGACTGCTTAGGGATATCTTGGAGGGGAGGTGGGAAAGAAAAGGGGAAGGGGAAGACCCAGATTAGAATATTTCAACCAAATAATTGGGGATATGGGATGCCAGACATTTAGAGAGGTCAAACAGCTGGCGGGGGACAGAGTCTAGTGGAGACGGATTGTTGCATCAAACCAGGCTTAGGACTGTATACTCAATGATGATGCTCAACAAATATTTTTTTTGTTATATTATATATATATTATAGGATATTCCCCAAATGGCAGTTTTTGTCCATTATGTATTTACAGATCTAAGTGACATTGAAGAAATGTTGGACTTGGTGGCTTTTATGGAAACAACTCGCGATATTAATATCAAAAGTGCCATTGATAAAGTATTAAACAAGTTTGAAATTTCTATTGATAAACTTGTAAGTATTGCGACTGATGCAGCACCTGCAATGATAGGGAGAAACCAAGATCTTATTAGTCTTTTAAACAAATATACTAAAATTCTACATTTGTTATCTCTTCATTGCATAATTCACCGCGTGAATCTCGTAGCAAAGTATTTCAGAATGTGTGGAAGATTGTTTTGCAGATTGTAAACTTAATAAGAACAAATTACAAAACACACCTTCAATTTAAGAATTTTATAAAAGAGACACAAGTGAATGACGATATGATATGAAATGCCCAATGACTTATCCCTTTGGTGTGTCGTGAGATCTACAATGTTTTGAGTCATTTTGAGAAACTCTTAAATCCTATCATTACATTTACAAAAGAAAAACAAACATTCCCAGAACTAGATAAAAAAAAACTTGGCTTTCTGATTTAATGTTACTCACAGATCTGTTGGAAGATTTACAAAAACTAAATTTGTCATTACAAGGAAAAGATAAAAATATCATAGAATTATCACAAACTATATTTAGTTTTCGAATAAAAGTGCAGGTTTTTGTTCTCGATACTAATAAGAAAACATTTAATCATTTTCTGCGAGTGGAAGTAAATATGATTAATATTAAAGAGGAAAAGTTGGAAGAATATAAACAACAATTTGAGGAATTACAAATGGACTTCAAGCATAGGTTTGAAGATTTCAAAAGCTTGAAACCTACATTTACATATTTTGTAAACCCATTTATTTTTTATATTTTTGAAAATGGGTTTTCTATGTCTGAATTATTATGAAGCACAAATCAAATACCATAATGGAATTTTGGAAACTTGTGCCAGAATTCAAATACCTACCGATAGGTACTAATTTAAGGGAGTTCGGGATAGCTTATCTATCTGGTTGATCTTCGAAAAAATCCTTCGTATTTCTGCAGAGTGACAACATCTGCCTACTAAATTTTTTAATTTAAAAAAAATGTTAATAATGAGGTTAATTTCGAATAAACATATTTGTTTTGATAATATTAATAAAAAGAATATTGAGATAATTTTTTTCTCATTATAAAAACATTTATTTAACACAAAAACGATTTCAAGAAATACTACTGTGATCAAAAAGTTGGAATTCTACACTAGTGCTTTTGTTATATTCTGTTGGCTTCAAATAACTTTTTATTTTTAAATTTATGAATTACTAATTAACTAGGCTGTCAAATCTATTGAAAAATGTATCATTCGATTCTAAAAAGTTGAATTATTTATATGTATATGTATATGTATCAGACGATCAATTTCAAATTTCTGGAATAAATATTTAATGCATCAATGGATTCGATAAAAAAAATTTGAGAATTTTCTTATAAAAATTATAAACAGTCCCGAACTCCCTTAAAGAAAGCTGCTTGCCGATTATTTTCCATTCTAAGTACAACATATAGTTGTGAATCCTTAAACTCGTATATGAAGTTTGTAAAATCAAAATATTAATTAAAAAAATCGCTAAGAAAGTTAAATAAATTTGTGCCTGAAAAATTGTTAAAAACTGTCAGAGCTATGATTAATGAAATGTTAAATTAATAATAAATAAATAAATGATATCAAATCTAAGGGTGGGGGGTTCCTCAAATTTTCAGAAACGACGCTAAAATTCACCCAACAAATACTTTAGATAGGTATTATTTGTTTTCTTTGTTGAAAAAAAAATTGAATTGATTTTTTTTTTATGTGTAAATTATGTCACATTATAAGAATGTAAATCAAAGTACATATCAATGATTATGATGAAACCATCAAATTAAAAACTTTCGCTCACCATTACTAAATAAAGTACCACTACCTACAGGTAGGTGTTTTCGGTTATTCACCTTTGGTTTTTGCACTCTCAACGTGTTGACATTATTCAGGAATACATTTTTATTGGAATTAGGCCAGGGGTCTTTATTTTATTATTTATTACAGTAAATAAAATATTTCTATAAAAATTTGATTGGGAAATATGTATAAATAGTTTCCCATTTCATAAAAAAATTACACATGTATGGAGACCTTGACGACCATACCCAAAAACCTTGTGACTGGCAAAATAATAAGTTAGACATTGCATATCGGTGGATTATGAAGCAAACCCAAAATTACGATTTAACTTATTTCTCTTCTGAGAAATTACAGAAACATTTGATTGCAAACTGATGCAATTTTTAATTCAACAGTCTTTTGCGGTTGAATAATTAATTAATTAGTTTGATAAGTGATTTTTTGGAGTGGAGTTTTTTTCTTCCTGCTTCGATTTTTAATTTACCATACAGGGATATGGTCAAGTATTGTAGGCGTGCATGAAAAAAAGTGGTTTTCTTTTTCGAAATATCTAAAAAACGGCTGAAACTATTTTGATTAAAAAAAATTGAGCAAACCATGATATTTCGCTCTACAAAAAAGCCCTAATAAGTGAACATCGAAAAAATTAAATTTTTCGAGATAATAATTGTTTTGTCAAAATGTCTATTAGTTAGTCTTTTAGTCTGTCAGTTAGTCTGTGCGTTACTAAATTTTTGTGGACAAGCTAGCTCAAAAACTAGTGTGAATATCAAAACCAAATTTCACACGTAGTTTTGGTCCATTGCGACTAAGAGCTGATTAGATTTTAATCTAAAAATGCAAAAACTAACCTCCCAAAATGGTAGGGTCAAAAAATGAAAATCTTGGCCATTTACCAAACTCAACCAAATTTTGTATACATAATTAGTGGGTCCACAGTAACCTAAAATTGCAAAAACTAACCGCTCAACATGGAGGGGGGGTGGGGGGTGTATGGTCAAAAAATGAAAATATAGGCTCTTGTACCAAACTCTTAAGCATGTGTACAAAAGAATCACTTTGCTTGATTATCCCTGGAAAATCATATATTACATGCCTAGACAAGGAAAATTATCTAAAAAAATTAGGTAGAATTGCAATTTTACCTAATTTTTTTATTATTTAAAAAATGTTTCACCTTGAACCAATACTTAACTCCTTAAAAGTTAAAAAAAATATACATTGAAATTTATCTACTAGTGGCGTTTAAATGGTGAATAGCAATTAATTTAAATTTAATGTTTAGTTTGAATTGGTTAAAGTAATTCAAAATAATAATTTTTGTAATTAAATAAGCTGATGTGGTCATCCACAAGACCATACACCTGGCCCCTCTTTTATCTTTAATATATAATTATTTACGAAAGACTGAATTGGGCCCATTAGAAATTAATAATATCTCATTTTAATTATGATATTATTTTATTAAAAATATCAGCTTTCTTTGATTTTTGTTTGAAAATATTTTGAACCCACCCCCACCCCCACCCCCATCCTCTCTCTTTTTTTTGGTCATTATCAATTTCACATAGTGAGTCATTTTCATAATAAGGTGTATAGAGGGCATATATACGAAATTTCGTTACAAATCTAATCAAGGGTCTAGGACTTATATTGGTAGCTCTATTTTTATGAACCATCCCAGTTTTGTCCACACCACCCCAAAAAAAAATTAATAACTATCTTTTTGATTATAGGTTCATTTAATAGTATATCTGATTTTTTTTTAGTTTGGAAATTTTATAATTTTAATTTTTTAAATTCCCCCCCCCCCCCCCCCCTTAATTTTTGTTAGGATTTCATCCAAAATGTAATCTTCTTAATCTCAACCCACCAAAGCTAGATAGGAAATTTTCTTTTGATATTCACACTAGTTTTTGAGCTAGAGTGTACACAAAATTTGGCAACGTATTAATTAACGTACAAACAGACATTTTGACAAAATTATAAATATCTCGCAAAATATAATTTTTTTGATGTTCACTCATTCGAGCTGGTTGCGCTCATTATTTTCTATAAAAATAGTTTGAGCCGTTTTTGAGATATTTCAAAAAAAAAGAAGCAAAAAAACACTTACACACAATTACAATACTTGACCATCCCTGTGTGGTAAAAGTAAAAATATTATAGTTATCATGTATTCCAAGCAAATAATATTTTTTTTTAATATAGGTATATATTTAACATGCATGGGTTAAACTAAATGATATGACTCATATTTTTTTTCAACCTTGAAAACACAGACTTGCCCACCTAGGTATACAAAGTGTTTTTTGTAGACTTGTAATATAATGTAATAGAAATAAAGAATTTCAGGAAAAATCACTAAAAATATCAAATAAAAGAACTTCTCACTTTAATATTTAGTTAATTTAATTGTTCGCTCGAGGCTGCCATATCTACTCTTATTAAACGAGCAAAAATTGTATACATATTTATTTATATATATATTTGTATCTTGGTTCTATTTTGAAAACGATTCTACCAATTTTGATGAAATTCACGGGTTAGGGGGTTTTTGGGATAACAATTCGATCTGTCACGGTCTCATCTTCGACAAAATTGTTTTTGATGGGTTTTTCTTAATCAAATGAATTATTCACAGGTAGACAGATCCAAATCCTGGAGTTTAAAAAAGGTTTCTCTTTTGTTTACTTTTGTACCCAGACAGACAATGGGCCGGGTTAATCCATTGTTCACAAAGGCCTTGAAGAACTATTGTGATTGTGTATTTTAACATATTTTGTTCCCTAAACGTTAGAACTATTAATAAACGTTTTATAATTGTTTTTATAAAGAACCTTATTTATTTAATAGAATAAAAAATAATCAAGAATTTATTTAAAAATATATTTCGCATAAGCAGAACTCAATTTTCTGAAAAAATAACATATTTTGATAGGTTTTATTTATTAACAATTGGATGAATAAAAATGAATCATATGGTTGAATCAAAAGAGATGCAGGAGGTGGGGTGCAATGGTGGAGGACCCGGGGGTAGGGCGAGGTTTCGGGGGTGGGGTGGAGCGGGGCGGAGGTGGGGGGGGGGGGGGGGTACAGTGGGCGAATATTATATATATTTGTATTTTTTTCATTTGAAAACGGCTCTCAAATAAAAATCGACATTTTTATCAGAATTATAAATTAAAAATAATATTAAAATAAAGCTTTTTACTGAAGGAAGAAGTTACCGAGCATCGCTCGGTACCTCCAGAGTACTATATATTACTAAGTATATAAAAAAATCGATTTAATGTATTCTTCCATTCAGAGTCAATAAGTATTTCAAGTAAATATCATTATCTATTTATATTTGTACCTTTAAACAAGGCCGGCGAGAGTTTACTCGGGATTGAATCTTAACATACCCCCTTATTAAATTTTTGCTAAGGGATATTTTTTAATAAACATATGTTGACAAAGATATTTAATGTGAGCTAAAAATTAAAAATAATAGGTATAAAAGTATCAAGTATAAAAAAAAATTATTTAGCCTTCGTCTTGGTCCCCCTTTAGAGGCTACAAACTCTCCTTTCCCTCGCCTGTTAATGTAAGCATATTGAGTAAATTTAATAGAAGAAACATTATACACTGTTATATATAGGAATTCATTAACACAAGTGGCGTAGCCAGAAAATTTCCATGGGGGAGGTCAATCCACAAAGCAAAATATTTAGTGTGAATTTTTTTTATTAAAATAAATATAGGTACTTCAAGAAATTAAAAAAGAACATAATTCTTGATTAAACATATGAAATATAATTAATTACAGTTAGTTTGCCATAAGAAACGGTTTGTCGTTGCCGTTAGTTATCCCATGATTCCTGCCCTTGGGAGGGCGGGTTCTGACCCCCCACCCCGTGGCTACACCTCTGAACACAAATACTATATACAACATAAAAATACACGACGTTTCGATTACTATATCTGTGAACGTTTTCTAGGGTGAGATACCCTTCCGGCCTTTACTCCAGGCTAAATTATTTAATCATCAAAGCTTTAATCAATTATTGTGTCAATTTAAGTGAATTGAAAAAAATTTTATCAATAAACGATTTGGGCTAAAATATTGCAAATATTTGCGATAGAGGTGTGGTTTATAAATTATTATTACCGAATTTCAGCTTATTAGCTCGAACCGTTTGATAATTTTTCAAATAACAAGCTAGCCAGCTAAAATTGAAATATTCTTTTTTAACTGGATAGCTGGGAATTTGAAGAAAGGCAAAAATCTAATTAATTCTTTGTTTTTAGAATACAAACATTTTGGTAGCAGAACAAACATTCTACTACCTTCCGCTCTTGAGTCATCATGAATATAGGAATATTAAATCATTCTAATTATCGGAATTCAGATAGGCAGACAAGGGAAAAAATCAATCGTTAAAATAATTTTTCTCTATGTTATAGATATTTATACAGGGTGTTCCACAGAACTCGTTCATTAAAAGTTTTCATGGAAGGAGTTGAGAGAAAATGTTGAACTATGACATAATTTATATTAGGTATTTATGTTTTGGAATATGCTCTTTTTAAATAAATTATTAACAACTTTTGGACACTTTCTGCTTTGCCGCAATCGCTATCAACCTTCTTATTTTCTATGGAACCCCACAAATATTTTTGCCTCATTAGATTAAGTGTTAAAAACTAAGATGATTTTGTATAGTGCACTTGATGTATAAAATTTATCATTTCTGAATTATTTTAGATAGTTTGTAAAATCTACCAATTTAGCATTCATCTTTAAAAATTAATAATAATTAAACTATTGTTTGTAGAATCAATTTGATTAATCAGAACTCTTAATTAGACATTATAAAATCTTACTTAATAATAAAAATTTAAATTTTATATCCAGTATGACCATAATAATCGTCTATTTCTGAAAATCAATAAGTTGTTAATACTCAATTCTTTCAAATGGAACATGGCATAAATTTTAATATTTTTTAATTTTACATAAAAATCCAATAGGAGTTTATTAAATACTCCCTATACCTAAAATGGATCGTTTTTAAATAAAAAATATTTTTAAATTCACTCGTCTAGATCTTAATTATTTATACATAATAAATATGATATTCTTCTTCTTCGAGTGCCATACCCGAAACGGGTGTCGGCGCCTCTCCACATATACCTGTGCTGAGTGTGTTTAGTTGTTTTACACAGATATACGGGGCCTACTTTTTAACGCCGGTTCCGAACGGCTAATTTGGAGAGGTGACTAGGCAATTATACTCTTGGTAGGCTGCCATTACTTTCCAAGGAGGAGGCGACTGCAAATATCTATCTGCCGAGACTCGGTCTCGAACCAGCGATCTTCGAGTCAGCGACCCGACACTCTAGCCACTGACCCACAGTCACCTCAATATATGATCTAGACGAGTGAAATTTAAAATATTTTTTATTTAAAAAACTATTATTTTCAGATATAGGGAATATTTAATAAACTCCTATTGGATTTTTATGTAGAATTCAAAAATATTAAAATTTATGCCATGTTCTATTTGAAAAAATTGAGTATTAACAACTTATTGATTTTCAAAAATAAACGATTATTATGGTCATACTGGATATAAAATTTAAATTTTTATGATTAAGTAAGATTCTTTAATGTCTAATTAAGAGTTCTGAATAATCAAATCAATTCTACAAACAATAGTTTAAGTATTATTAATTTTTATAGATATATAGATGAACGCTAAATTAGTAGATTTTACAAACTATCTAAAATAACTCAGAAATTTATACATCAAGTGCATTAGACAAAATAATGTTAGTTTTTAACACTTAATCTAATGATGCAAAAATATGTGTGGGGTTCCATAGAAAATAAGAATGTTGATAGCGATTGCGGTAAAGCAGAAAGTTTCCAAAAGTTATTAATAATTTATTTTGTTGTTATTCCAATACATAACTATGTTAAAGTTCAAAATTTTCTCACAACTCCTTCCATGAAAACTTCAATGAACGAGTTATGTGGAACACCCTGTATATATGTACCTAGGATAAGCAAAAAAAATTGGAAATTTTCCATTGAATTCAATATATATAAAGAGCAGCTTAACAAACGATAATATTGCTTTCTGATGCGATGGAACGAATGAAGCGATTCTTACCTGAGGTCGTAAAGATGGCTTTTTGTTAATGGTGGTCGTGGGTTTGTAGACTTTATCCTTGAGACTGGAGCCAATGAGTCTTACTTCATGCCTCGGGGATCCCAGGCAAGCCTGCTGTTCATCCTGCATTCTGAAACATTCAGATAAATAAAATGGATTAGGTGTGTGTGTCAAAATATCTTCCTTATGACCTCCATCGCCTACCAGCAAACTTTCTTTGGCTTGTTTATATATAAAAAATTTCAAAACAAAAATTTAAATAATCGTGTTGAAAAATATTAATGAAGTTTTTTTTTATTATTATTAATATACCTTTTAAAAACTACAATAATTTAAAATCAAAAAGTACTAACCAACAATAAATCAATATTTAAGTTAAATAAAAGAAAAAGATTTGGCATAATTTCCTCACGCGACTTTACCATACATCTGTCCCCGCTAGAGTATTTATTAAAGTTTTATTTATATTTACAAAAATTAAATAAACCTATGTACAAGGGCGTGCCCAGGATTTCACTTAGGGGGGGGGGGCAGCTCATTTTAGTTTCGACGAAGAGGGGGTGGTGAAAAAAAGTGTAGTAAATTCTGCTGAGAATGAAATACTGTATAATATTGTTACTGCCACTGAGAGAGGAGACAGAGGAGAATGTCACATTGTATTTCCTTCACTGACCTTTCAAAACCCTGAAGAAGGAGGGAATAAAACTCCGAAATGTCGGCTTTGAATAAAAAAAGATAATTAGCTCAAAAACTATGTGAATATAAAACGAAATTCAAATGTAGTTTAGGTGCATTGAGATTAAGGGCTGATTAGATTTTCGTTGAAATCGAACTCAAAATTAAGGGGGGGGGGGGGTAAAAATTGAAATTATAAGATTTTCAAACTAAAAAAAACAAGAAAAATGAAATATACTATAAAATGAACCTGTAATAAAATAAACTGCAACGGATCGTTGCTAAACTTGATCAATGTACTATCTTATTCTAGGATAAAGTACTTTAAAATATAATTTTACAAAAAACTCTATATGATCTTTTTTGTGGTCCTCAAGATACTTAATTACAATGTTAAATTTCATCAAAATTGGTTTAGTCATTTTCAAAATATTTAAAAAAAACTAAAAAAGTACTGAAATAAAGTACTAATGTTTGTAGCCCGATATGTACAAAAAACTAATCAGCGCTTCATTTTGTTAAAGTAATCGTAGGTTTTCAATTTCATTTTAATCGGTTCAACGGTGTGGAAAAAATCGTGGACGAAAAAAAAACGATAACATACATCCATCCCCACGCACTTCCTGAATAAATCGCACTTTTTAGCCTCTCGACGAGACCCCATGTAACTTTTGACAAAACCGTCACGTGCAAAAATTCAACCTAATTGAATACTACAATTTGTGATTTTAATTGAGACCTTGGGCATTGGATAAAGTAAAAAAGAGAGTTATTATTTTCATCCGGGGCCGAAATTGGGGGGGGGGGTTCAAAAAAATAAAACTATATATATAAGTTGTATATCCTTTAATCGATACTATTTATTACCTTTTATTGTAGTTATAAGACTTGGCCTTTTTTATTTTTACCATAAAATGCAACAATTTTCAACCCCCACCCCTTCCATAAATTTCAATGACGCACTCTGCGTCTTAACCCCCACCTGTGGGTACCCCTGATTTATTTAATAAAATAGAATAAATTACAATAAAAGTCTGAGCAAAAAATGATTATTTTCCACCCTGATTACTACCCAGACAGCACATATTGTTTTTATTTAAATATGAATAGAATCGTGTTCGAGAGCATTCAAATTTGGGACTTGAGGTTAAGTCACGGCTTAAAAAAAATTAATTGACATAATATATTTCTATAATAACTTTCCTAGCTTAATGACTCCCCGTAGGTACGAGTATTCTAGCCTATAAAGAAAAATCATTAAAAATAAGTTAGAAAGAAAAAAATAGACTATAAATATAGAGAGTTCTTTTCGTAAGCTTGTGGGCATATTAAAAAGTAATATAATCAATATTTCTTCTTGTTGGATCAAATTTCAATGAAACCATCAAGTGAAAGGAAAAATGAATAGATAATTGTTTTTGAGAACTTTTAGCAACAAGAATATAGTCGTGTAATGTTTTGCAAAATAATCGATTCAAATGGAAAGGAAGTTTCCTGGAATAACCAGCCATGCAATTCTTTACTCTCTTAATCATTTGACATTTCTCCAAGTGATCAACTATGAAATCATTGATTATTATCTGTAATAATGAGACATGAACAACATAACTATTACAATTAAGAGATAATCTCAATGAAAAATGTAAATCCATTTATAATTGCTTAAAGCAATAAGCAAAGGAAACATGTTTTAAAGTATTGTCCAAATAAAGCTTTTGATACTTGGGTTTTATTCTCGAAGAGGAAGTAGCTCTTCTGATATATAATTAAAATTTTCAAATAAGATCTCTGTTAACTTCTGAAAATTATAATTTTGAGTCTTGCTTGGGGCGCTTACTCAGGAAAATTTTGATAAGATGAAGATTTTTTCAAAAATCGAAAAACTCATATGTTTCAAAATATTTTACTATATAAGGATTAGGTAAATAAATAAATAAATATTTATATATATATATAAAGTAATATTAGAAATAATATCTATTTGATGATATAATTTACATGTAAGGGAAATCTCAAACACTTTACATAAATTAATCATCTATAGATTCAATTATAAGATATATAGGAATTATATATATTATGTATATTATATAATAAAAATTATATATAATTCTGTTATTTCTTGATAATATAATTAGTAATATAGTTTGATTTTATTATTTTTACCTTTTTATCATAATTTCATTAAAAATATAATAATAAATTAAATTAATTGAAGTGTCCAAGGAAAAAACAAATAGAAAAGTAATAAATATACTTTAGGTAAGATAGAAATAAAACTATGGTCAAATATGTTTACTGTCTTTCCTCCAATTGCAATATAATATTCTTTATTGCAGTGTTTTTCCTGGGGGCTCGCGAAGCCTTTATAAGGGGATCACGAAGCCTCAGTTAAAAAGAAAAAAAAACAAAGTTTAAAAATATATTTTTATTAAGAAAATGTTAATTAAAGGATAATGATATTGATGTGAGAAGGAGATACACCAGAAGGTGCATCCCCTAAAGGCCTGTATGGGATGGCCCCTCCATCGTGAAAAGAACAGATTAGAAGGAAAGAAGCCGGGATCACGAGCCAAATCTCAGAAAGTTAGATACAATCTAATATCCAATTTACTAAGTTTTTAGGGGCTTCGAACAGTGGTAAATAAGGATATTTCTATGGAGACGTTTGGCGATGTAATCGATGTAAAAATATGTCTGTTATAGGTACTTAATTGTGTATTTAGCCAAAACCTATTTATAAAAATTAATAACAGGATTTGATATTTGTAATATAATAAAATACACGTTACAAACAGCGGGGGGTAGGGGGCGCGAAAAAATTTTCATACCAAGGGGGTCGCGTCATGAAAAAGGTTGAAAAACACTTCTTTATTGTAATATACTGAATGTAAATGGGATTCTTTTAAAAATAAAAATAAAATTATATCGTAACGTTGTTGGAAAAAATTTACTTTTCTAATTATTATTTTTATTATTTATATATCACCTCGAAAAAAATTATGAATTGACCCCACGTATGCAATTTGTAGATTTGTTTTATTACAAATTTATGTTTTCTGAATGTAAATAAATTATAAGTTTCTATTATTTGTTGAGGAACTTAAGAGAAAAGGGTCATTTCACTAATCATTTGTAGGTAGGGGAGTTTCTTCTATGGATCTATAGATCATCGATCATGACTTTAAGAAAATGGTAGTAAAGTATTTTTATATATGTAGACGTGTGGGGGGGGGGGGGGGGGGCAACAGGCCACTTGTCCTACTCACTTTTAAGATCGAATAAAAAATGTTCATTACTGTTTTGAAAAGCGACCTTTTGCCCTCTGTGTCAAGTGAGTCTCTGAATGAAGAATGAATATTAAATTTAAAACCCCATAAATTTAAATAATTAAATAAACATAAATCGATGTGAATATTTGCCCTCTTTTTGTGGAAAATTTTTTAAATGAAGTAATTGAAAATTTTTATGAAAGTAGTAATATTTTTATTTTTTTATAATATATTTGCTTTAAATTCTAAATAAAAATAAAGTATTTATAATATAAATATGGACTTTACTTTTTTTTATACATATATTATGAATGAATGAATATAAATTTATTTGTAAATTCGATTCAAGAAAAATTTTTTATTTTTAAAATGACAATGGGATCTTCTAATCATTAAGATCGATAAAAAAGTGTTTGTTAAATTATTAGGGTTTAATCAATAATAATTAAGCATGATGACTGGGAAATTTTTTGTTCTATATAGAAATGTCTAGAACATTCTATTCCTTTATTTGATTTCTATTTGTATTTTATAAGATAGAAAAACAAGACCGAAAACAATGTGAAATAGGGTATTTATTTATTTATTTACCTGAAGATAGTAGAGTGAAGCTGGCAGGGAAATCAGGGCGACAGGTAGCCAGCGAGCAAGGTAGCACACGCGGCGTCTGGCGTCTGGCGACCGTGACAGCAACAACGGCTGGCGGCGACTGATTCACTCACTCACTCACTCACTGACTGACTGACGGACTGACGGACTGGTCCCTGGCCAACGAACTGACAGCCAGCGATGCCACTGACGCACCGACTCAGTCCCAGTCAGCTGGGAGTCTCGTGGATGGATGCAGGGAGAATGAAACCGCGAGTCGCGGTCACGTGACTGGCCGACTGCCTCCCTCCTCCTCGCCGATTGGCTTGTGCTACAAACCAACACACAAACAATCCTATACTAAGTAGATAGCCATGGCACTGGTGCATACATATATAATCAGCTGTTTATATTTACTAGCGCAGAAATTCTTAGTAGTCCGAGGACCACTTCTTATGCAGTAAAACCTCGTTTATCCGGACCTCCGGATTATCCGGATCGGATTTGTAGACATTTTTATTTTAAGGTAGTTGTTTCGCGACAATACTAGCAAAAAGTTAATGCTAGAGTATATAGAACAGACAATAAGGATTCATAATTCAAATGCCCAAAACTTTTTGCTGTTTATGTACCACTACTAGCCAATCCCGTGCTCGTTTGACAAATCTGTCAACATTGTCCGACCTTGAATATTTTTATTATAGAAATGACAGATAAAATACATTATAAAGGTCGATTTATTAAACAAAAAGCTCTTTGTTAGTTGTGTCAGAGAGCTGTTCTCAAATTTCTCAAATTACTTATATTACTTAAATTATTTGTAATTGCATGGTTCTTTCGAGGTACTGTCATATATTTATTTTAACTGATATTGAGATGAAACTTATTTAAATGGTTTCGTGTTTTTTTTTTTTTTTGTTTTTTTTTAATTTAATGACGTTTGACTTTGTACTTTCTGTGGTTGCTTCTTGCCAGTTGTCTTTCATGAATCTCGCCTTTACCCTTATATTTTTTTCAATTTTATATTGTCACATTTGATTTGTGAATTTCCTGAAGTGGATTAACTCACTGTTAGAGATGCGTGTTGGCCTCGTTAATTTGATTTCTTTTCATTGCCTTGCCTCTGGGAAGGATATATAATGGTACCTTATTGTTTGACATGAGGATGGCATTGAGTTGATTCCGAAACGTCTCTTGTTCGAATTAAATTACAAACCCTGATGAAAAAAACAATTTTATTGAAAAAAATAACCATCATTCTCTAAGCACTCCATCTTCCTACTGTGATTCACAAAGCCTCGTTCCTGATTATAGAAAATATTATAAGGATCAAATAAGTACTTATCCTGAATAAAAAGCTCTTAATAAACGATTAAAAGCTGTTGCGACAATGGCTGAAGCGAAAAAAAGTCAAAAAAGTACTAAATTTAACCCACTTTTTAGGTTAAATAAATGCGTTGTTTCCAGCTTGTTTTTAATGTAAATTTTTCATTATTTATTCATTATTATCTTAGAAACTGTGTTCTAACTATGAATTAAAATTTTCTTAAAAAATGTATTAGTTATTGTTTAATGTTGGTTTAGTTTTTTATAACAATGGTAAGAAGAGTTTCTTAATTATAATTAAATATGTATGTAAACTTTCCGATATCCCGTATAGTGCAATGTATAAGAGTCTGAAAAACTCTTCTTTAGAACTATATTGTTCATAAAATTCGTTTTGCCACCAATCGATGCAGAAGTATTTAACTAATAATCTCTCTAAATTTTAAAAAATCTTAAGAAAACCAATATAGTGAAACAACTACCTTAATAAATGTTCACATAGATAATAATTTTTAACTCTGATATCAAGAATGTAATTATAATTTCACCAAATTTTTTTTTACGGATCCCATTCCAACCGCCGTTCTTGAGACTTAATTTCTGGCTCAATAATCTGATAGGCAGTACAATATAATAAAAATTGGTAAAATGTTATCGATGGTTAACTAAATAAATGGTCTTGCGCATTTATAGAGATGAACATTTTTATAAGCTTAGATATAAAATAAAAAACAAAATGTAGTAAGTAGTAAATAAGAATAAAAAAATGAAATATTTGTCAAAATAGATTTTATTTTCTGGAAATAATAGGGGATGTAAAATTGTTTCGGGAATCCTGGATATGGGCTACGCGGAGCCACTCGACGAACTAGAGGATATGATAAATTTTCTGTGTTTTGTTTACTTTTATTTTTATTCCTAATTATTCAGTATGTCTGGGAGGCTCTAATATTAATCATGGAGAAAAATCATTATCAACCATCATTTTTTTTCTTTTAATTGAAATGATTATGTTTTGCCGAGAGTAGCAGAATTCATAAAGAAAAATCAAAAATTGCCCTCAGCTTGATACAAATAAACACATATTTTATGTATAATAGGATGGTCCTTATTTTGGGTATTTTCGAATTATTACTCTGACAGAGGATATGGTTCGATTTATATAAATGAAAATATCCCCAAAGTTTCAACCTTTTATCTCAATTTTAACCTGTGCCCCACGGCGATGCAAGTACCCCATTTAAATAACATGGGGTTTTTGGCATTGAACAATCAATTTTTTATTTCGCCCAAAGTATTGGGTGTTAGTAAGTTATAGACTCCAAAATTATATTAGCTAAAAATCTGTAAAAATTCGGAAGGATAGCTACTATTATAAGAATAAAGTCCAGAGAGTTTCAATTTTTTTGACTCATTACTTTGGACCTTAGACCATATAAGATATAGACACGCCCTCTGCCACTCTCCACACAGAGTGAAGTGAGGCCAACATCAACTAGAGAACGTGACGTCATCAGCAGGCAGGAACAACGAGAATAGCATGAGCGCTATAGGAATTATTATACATTGAGATAAATTTATCGTAGTTTAGATTATTTATTTTGGATTCCAATAATCGCAAATTAATATTAAATTAATATACCAAAATATTTATTTATTTTTTTTAACAAAATGTTTTATTCAAATTACATATTTTACAATAATTCGGGCATCGAGCAACACTCCCTTCCCATGTCCCTATATACAACAATATCTTTTATTATTTTAATCAATTGTAGGTTACTAAAATATTTATTAATTTCGAATGCTAAATCAAGTAAATAATTATTCATTTTAAATACAGTTTTTTTTTAATCAATTGACGGAACATTCAACCAAGTTCATCATTTGATTTTACCAAATATTTTGTCAGTATAAAAATCGTAATTAAAGTAAGTCGAAAAAAATTCGCAATATCATATTTATTAATGAAAAATATTTGAAAAATTGAGTTTTGAGAATTCGATATATTTAGGGGGTGAGCCCATCATCAGGAGTCAAAGAAAACTGAGTTGGGCTCACCCCCGAAATATATCGAATTCAAAACTCAATTTTGTTTTATTTCTTTTTTTGTGAAACCTACCTCGCATCTTGCTCAAGTTTTATTATTATAATAAAATCATTGATTACTAAACAAAATCATTTTAGTAAATTTACTCCTTATCCTGTTCGAATCTGTGTTTAAACATTCTCCTTGGTGTTATAATCTTATGTTACAATAATAAAAACTAATCATTTTAATCAAATTAATGATATGATTTGATTCAATATCATTATCGTACATATGTTCTTTGTATGCTTCAAATACCGAGTCCCGAACATTACCCATAATAGATATTATTAATTTGGTCATTAAATTTTTAAATAATAAATTAAATAAATTAAATATATCGAATTCTCAAAACTCAACTTTTCAAATATTTTTCATTAATAAATATGATATTGCGAATTTTTTCGACTTACTTTAATTACGATTTTTATACTGACAAAATATTTGATAAAATCAAATGATGAACTTGGTTGAATGTTCCGTCAATTGATTCAAAAAACTGTATTTAAAAGGAATAATTATTTACTTGATTTAGCATTCGAAATTAATAAATATTTTGCTAACCTACAATTGATTAAAATAATAAAATATATTGTTGTATATATATATATATATGGACATCGGAAGGGAGTGTTGCTCGATGCCCCAATTATTGTAAAATATGTAATTTAAATAAAACATTTTGTTAAAAAAAATAAATAAATATTTTGTTATATTAATTTAATATTAATTTGCGATTATTGGAATCTAATATAAATAATCTAAACTACGATAAATTTATCTCAATGTATAATTAATAATTCCTATAGCGCCCATGCTATTCTCGATGTTCCCGCCTGCTGATGACGTCACGTTCTCTAGTTGATGTTGGCCTCACCAAATCGACACCAGGGCGTGTCTATATCTTATATGGTCTAAGCTTTGGACGGAATAAAAAATTAATCTTTCAATGCCAAAAACCCCATGTTATTTAGATGGGAAAATTACATCGCTGGGTAGAACAGGTTAAAATTGAGATAGAGACTTGAAACTTGGAGATATTTTTTATTTATTTATTTAGAACCATTTGAGCCTCTGTCAGCGTAAAAATGCGAAAATACCCAAAATAAGGACCTACCTAATGTATATATACCAAATATAAATATGTATTATAGATAATTTATTTGTTGAGACAAATTTTGGAACGTTTGACCTCCATCATCAGGCTTTTTAATTAGAAATATTTTATCTGTTATTTCTCATGGGGGTTAATTTTTTGCTTAGTTTTTTCAAAATATCTAAAAAACGAGTGAAACTATTTTGATAAAAATAATTGAGCAAAACCATGTCGTTTTGGGCTACAAAAGGGCACTAATGAGCAAACATCGAAAAAATTATATTTTACGAGACATTAATGATTTTGTTAAAATGTCTCTTAGCACAATACCAAATTTTGTGTACGCTCTAGCTCAAAAACTAGTGAAAATATCAAAACGGTATTTCAGATGGAGATTCTTTAAATTGAGATTAAAAGCTGATTATATTTTGGTTAAAATCGAACAAAAAATTAACGGTCGTGTCTTAAAAAATTAAAATTATAAAATTTTCAAACTACAAAAAAAAAAAAAAATACAAGAAAAATGAAATTACTATAAAAGACACCTATAATAAAAAAGAGAATCATTATTTATTTTTTATTTTATTTTTTTAGGGGGGGGGATTGTGTCGGGGGAGGTAAGAAAAATAGAACTATCAATATAAGTCTTTGACTTGGATCGATTTGTACGAGGTACATTGCTCTGACAGAGGGACAGACACACAGATATTGTACTGATAATAATAGGGTTTTAGTTTACTTATATGTATATGTGGAGAGGAGCCGACACCCGTTTCGGGTATGGCACTCGAAGAAGAAGAAGTTTACTTTTGAACGCTACAAAAAAAATGCTCTTTTGTGTGCTGAATACAAAAAATATTGTGTTGTGGGTAACTATGTCACAACGATAGGGCTTCCTTTTTTTCAGCAGGCACACAATGATTGCTTTCTATATTTTCTCATCAAATCAATCAATTATTTATTTTTGGAGAAAGCTGGCCTCTGCACTAAGATCCTGTGTTAATTTACAGAAATTAAAATTATTTTATCTTGAAAAGTGTTCACTGCACAGTGTACAGTCAATCTTGATGTCATGAAAATGACTACCTTAAATATTTTTTCTAAATTCTAACCGTGGTCATATTACCTAAAAAATAATCCTTTTCTTAAAATGTTAACTTAAGAGATGATGAAATAATCGATTCTTTCCAAGTTTTGATAATTTTCATTAAATATCTTGAATGAAATTATAAAACAAGAGGACCTACTATTATGATAGTCACGAATCTTGAAATTATTGGATAAAAAATGTTTCACCAAGTACCAAGACCAAATTCCTTAAAAACTAATCCTGAATTTTAAGAATAAGTTAAATTCTTAATAATTAGTTTTTTAATTTTTTTTCTAATTATTTCTTTAGTCAAATCAATTTTATAAAATAGACAAAATATTAAAATTCATAATAAATAAAATTTGGCTTTCTCGGCATTAACCATTAGCCAAAATAAGAATTTATAATGAATGAAGAGAGGGTCGAGAAACTTTATTAAAACTAGTATATGATGCAATAAAACAAAATTTTAAATAATTTTAGGTCAAGCCTCCACCTGTTACTTTAAAAGAATTATAAGGTATCTTACTCAGTGAATATGACCCTGTCTAAATAACTACACTTATATTTTTTATTAAATATAATTAGTGTTGTAAGATAGTCATTAGTTATATTCAAAAGTCGTTAAGTGGCTTTAATAGATTAATTTTACTATATATTTTTGTTAGACAAACTACTTGTTGGCGTTAAAGTAAGAGGTAAACGACTGGTTCATTTTAATGAAGGCTAAATATCTTGTGCCAAATTTTAAGGAAGACAATATAAAATCGATTAATTTATTTATTGAGTGTTTAAATGTTGGAAAATATTATTTTCATTAATGGAATTTACTATTCAGATTTCTATCATTCTAAGTTTGTTTGTTTGTTTTTGTACACTTTTGTAACTCGTATATAATACAGCGAGACTTTATCAAACTCGTATATAATACTTTTCATAGCACATAATCAATTTTAATTCAATTGGTACCCCCAGCGGGCAAGCTTCCCCCTAGCATTGAATTCACTTATATTCTTATAAGATTAAGTATTCGAAAAAAATAAGATGTCAAGATTTTTGAATGTCTTTCTTTCTAAATAATTTTCTATTTAATATATCAAAGAATAATTAACATATTAACGAGAATTGTTTTTGATCGCGTTTTTAAACAAGATATATATATCACTATCGATATATTTGTCTTTCTTTCTGTCCATCTCATTTGATAAATATTATTTATTAATTATTTATTTATTAATTGAAACAAATATAAGTAAAAAAATTGAATTCATGTTTTATTTTTTGCCCATTGTGTATAAAAATGTCGGAAAAGTGGAGAAAAGTATTTTTCAATTATGATTTAATTCTGTCTTGTGTCCGAATTTCGATTTGTGGAAAATTCAATTTTTTCTCGAATTTTTATGGTTTTATTTCAATTATTACACAACAAATAGAAATTATGAATGATTTATGTTTAATAATTATCCTAGCTATATAATATTTTTTTTATTAATTGGGAAGAGTTCTTTTGATTATGTGAAGATTGAGTAAAAGAATAAAAAAATTAAATATTTAATAATTAAGATTGAGAATTCGTAAAAATTTAGAAATCAAGATTTTTGTATGATTTGTTTTCTATCTACCTCATTTGATAAATATTTATTAATTGAAACAAGTAAAAGTAAAAAAAAATTGAATTGATATTTAATTTTTTACGGTATACATTAATTTATAAAAATATAATTTGAATATGACTGCAAGATAAACACAGACAAAGGCTTCACCAGTCCGTTGATTCTTTCCTTTTAGCGAATCTATATGCCACATGATATATCTATAGCACAGTAATCGAGGAATACGCCACATGATATATCTATAGCACAGTAATCGAGGAATACTATAAACAAAGTACACACTGTTTCTTTATGTTTATGCAGCGTTGCACTTTATAGGCAGTCATTTGGAATCGTCCCTTGATTTACTCGATAGATACATTCTACAAATGAAAACCTTATAATACGTATAAAAAGGGTATATTCAACTAAATTTTAAGCCGTGCAAATCGATTTAAATAATATAAAGAAAAGTCAAAAATAGCTAATAATAGTTTAGTAAAATGAGTCAAGGATTTTATGTAAAACGGAAGATTATTAGTTCATTATCATTTTCAAAGACATATCTTTACTCTAAGTCAGAGAAGGCTAAAAGAAATGTCATTAAACTTTCTCATAGGTACTAACTACTTCACGAGTTGAAGTACTCATTGTAGAGAGATTTTTAGAATTTATTTCAAATACTGGTCATAAAGCTAGGGATATAGAGAATGCTGTTTAAACCCTTTAAAAAATAAACTGATATGGCCATCCACATGACTTTATCATACAATCTGCCTCCTCTTTCTTATATTTAATATTTAATAAGCGGGGATTTTATAGTGTACTATTTTATTCTATTTACTACAGCCAATTACATATTATTTTTGAAAATTAATTACATAGTAATTATAATTGAATTAGTAAATCTCATTCAATTGACCTAGGAAGTGGGCTATTCGCTTCGTGGTCGAAATACACTTTGAACTTGTAGAAACTTGCACATAATGATACCAGTGTCTTCATGTTAAGCGCATACGCGCAGTAGAAATTGTTGTCCAATCTTTTCTCAGAGCTTCGCAAAAACAGCGCTCGTTCTTGCCCTGAGTTGTTCAATCCGTCCGGATTTTTGGAGTGGTTCATAAATTTAATTTTTAGGAGATATGTAAAAATAAATATTATGTTCAAGGTCTGTATATAATATAATATAATAAATTAAAATTTCTTGAATAGTAAAACTTTATTTACTTGAAAAAATGAGAGGTAAGGGTGGATCTTTTCTTTGTATGACTTCACCATTTTTGGCAAGGTTCATAAAATTAATTTTTAGGAGAGATATACAAATAAATATTATATTCGAACTCTCTATAAAATATACTATTAGAATAAATTAAAATTTCTTGAAAAGTAAAACTTTATTTTCTTAAAAAAATCCGAAAATGAGAGGTAAGGGGGACCCTTTGTATCAATTCAGGATTTTTGGAGTGGTTGATAAATTTAATTTTTAGGAGAGATATAAAAATAAATATTATTTTCGAGCTCTGAATATATTATAAAATTAGAATAAATTAAAATTTCTTGAAAAGTAAAACTTTATTTTCTTAAAAACATCCGAAAATGAGAGGTAAGGGGGTACTCTTTGTATCACTTCACCATTTTTGGAAGGGTTTATAAATTTTTAATTTTTAGGAGAGATATTAAGATAAATATTATACTCGAGCTCTCTATAAAATATACTATTAGAATAAATTAAAATTTCTTGAAAAGCTAAACTTTATTTTCTTAAAAAGATCCAAAAAAGAGAGGTAAGGGGGGACCCTTTGTATCACTTCACCATTTTTGGAAGGATTAATAAATTTAATTTTTAGGAGAGATATAAAAATAAAAATTATACTCGAGCTCCGTATATATCTAATATAATATTAGAATAAATTAAAATTTCTTTAGAAGTAAAACTTTATTTTTTTTAAGGAGTCTACCTAAAACAGAAAAACATGGGCAGGGTTCTACGAGACAAAAAAGTTTGGGAATCTCTGGTCTAAAACTTATAATTGTTAATTCTATCTTTTTAACATCTTGGCCAATTTTGGCCCCCGAAAAAATAATGACTCTTTTTTTATTATAGATCTCTTTTGAACAAGATTTTACACAATATTTAGTAACAGACATTTTATCAAAATAATTAATATCTCGTAAAATACTAGTATAATTTTTTGTGTTTACTCTTTTGGGCTTTTTTGTAGACTAAAACCCATGCTTTCTCTCAATTTTTTTTACTAAAATATTTTCAATCGTTTTTGAGATGTATATTTCGAGAAAACTAATCTAAAAAAAAATCCTAATGCACGATTACAATACTTGACCATATACTGGAAGGTAAAGTAAAAAAATGGTCTTGATATAATGAACTCTCTTGGTCACTCATATGATAATGCAAGTAATATGTCAGGTATATAGGAGTGACTTCAGGCACGTTTAGATTTTATAGATGTTTGATTATAATAATTACTATTATAAAGCCATATCGGACGGGGCCTAGGGCGCTGACGAACCTAAATCCGCCACTGTTGATCTAATATATAATTATTAATATATAATTCAAAAAGCGATTTATAAAGATTTGGTCCAAAATATTTAATGTTGTGTAATGGAAGCACTCTGGGATTTATTATTAAAATATAATTATCGGTGGCTGACTTAAATAGTTTATGATCTGAAAATAATTAAGCTGATTGAAGAAAAAACAAAGCTGGATTTAAATGAAATTTATTTGGATTGATTTTATAACTATTGATATCATTTATTATTAATAGCTTAAGCTTAATGTTATTAGATTAAGCTTAAGCAAAGATCTTAAAATCACGCTTTTCCTTCTGCATATAATATCTTGAAATATATGGAATGAGGTCATAAGATTTAGGACATAAATTCGAGATATTGTTGTAGGACGAGGAGAATCCGAATTTTAACATATCTAGGATGATTGGAATAGCTTCAGGACTCCAGGGGATCCCGAGATAGGTACATGATTGTCATGGAGACAGGATGTAAAGAATGAATAATTAAATTGACCATCGCAGGGGCACTACGATGCGAACAGTTTGTGGAGAGCGAAATGTTCACTTCAAAAGTTCAGCCTGAAGTGTTTGTTGTAGAGCCAACACTCTTGCAACAATAAAGCCTGGCTCTAGGCGAAGATACGCACTAAAGCACACCTTGACCAGGAAGATGTGGAAAGGATAAGATAAGGTCAATGGCTACCTTCTCCACAAATTTTATTTTGGAGAAACGATGCTACACAAAAATCAATATTTTTTTACTCGAATATACTAGTATGTATTATTTTAATTTGAATGTAAATATTTATGAAAAACTTAAATTTTTTTTTAAGGCTGAAATTCTATATAAACTATTATAGGAAATTATTAAGATGATGGATGAATTTTAGTTTTAGCTCGAAGGGTTAGTTAGAAGGATATTCACCGGATGGGAGGAGATCTTCAGAGATTAAAATCTCTTTTGGCGACGTGAAGCCAGAAAATGCTATTTTAAAATAAGAATTTGCACAAAGCCAGTAGAAATTTGCTTTAATAAAATAATGGCACAAAGCCCACATTTATTGTCTTTTCGTTACAATTTCTTGGCAAACTTTAAACACAACGTGTATAAAATTACTTCTTTGCTTCAGAGAGCCATGACATAGAGACAAGCTGGCTCTCTATTAAATCGTTCCCAGGCAATCACCTCGGAGAGTTGACCCCTTCGATGAGGTTCAGAAACTGATTTTCTGTCGAGAGGCTTGCTGCCTTTATAAGCCTGGCGGCTCTAATTAGCAATTAACTGAATGGTTAATTGGTCGCGGCTTGCGGGTGACGTATGCGTAAATATTCGCGCCTCGCGGCTCGTGATTATAAAAGGGGCGTGTCTCCGCTGTCCACCTGTCAGTCGATCGAAAGATCCTGACCGAAGCGCCTTTCTCAAGGTGAAAATGAATCTTTATTTTTAAAAAGCATTTTATATTGAAAGGAGTAGAGAATAAAATCCCACACTATTAATAAAATATACAATTTTAAAAAAGTGTGTCATTCCTATAGGTTTAAATTAAGAAAAAATAGTATTTTTATAATTAAGCTTGAGTTCACAAATTTAGAGCGATTTTAAATATTTAAATATAGGTAATCCCATAAAATAGTGTGTATACAGGATTTTTTCAAGAGATGGTCTGGCTTTTTTGCTGTATCTATTATAAAACTAAGACTTAAAAATTATAATACTGAAAAAAATATGAAAAAATTTTCTGCTAAATATGCTCATTACAATGATAGATTTTTAATTAGTCCTTTGTAGTCTCAGACCCTAAATTCCAATTAAATCAAAGAAGACATGACAACATTATAATATAGATTCATCATCAACATCATCGGACTAAAATATCTATTAAATCTTAAAAATAAATTCTATTTTCTATAAATAATTGTTATTTAAATAAAGTAAAAAATCGCATAGTTATCTCTAATATTACTGTATTACACAGATCATCGGCATTTGAAAACAAGACAGATGGTCTTCAAAGCAGACGGAATGGATGGATCAAGACAAGGGTCATGATTCGATAAAGAGTAGACCGATCCAGGAAAGCGTGGCAGTTTATGAGGAGTCCAAAGAGTCAGATTGATTAAAAATTTATCTTAGAAACAAATGATTTGCGAAATTTTCCATTTTTTTTTTATCAATCATCATCGCGGCCTTAGACAATGTTATCTGGTTCCGGATTTGTAGAAATACCATCACTTCTAATGTCTGCCAACGCGTCTTTTTATTTTTGGGCTATAGTGTATAGAGCTGCGGAAAAATATTTTATAAGATGTGCACAAAAAATATTATAAAATTTTTATTTGGTGTTTTTAGGTCACTCCAGATTTTCATCTTAAATAAAATAAAATAAATTTATTTTAAAAAATAATATATTAAAAATAATCAATTTGATGTAGAAATTGGATATATTGAAAAAATGATTATTTTATAAATTAATAAAAAAAAGATAGCAGCATTTTTGACTGCAATTTAAAAAAAAAAAACTTTATTGATAATATAATTAACTGACTTCAAAAAAGGAGGAGATTGAAATGAAATTCGACTGAATTTTTTTTTTTGTCTCTATGTTACCTGATTTCTTCGCCAATTGTGAACCTATTTTGATCATTTTTTCGCATTGGGTTCAGTATAGTTTCCGATTGGTACCTATTAATTTGGTCAAGTTCTGATGATATAATCAATGACAAAATAGCGGAAATCTCCAAATCATATGAGCAAATAATCGAAATTATAATTTAAAAAATCATTTATAAAAAAAAACAATCTTAAAATGTTCATTTAAAACCCGCTAACGTTTCGAGAGAATTCCTCTATTTATAAATTGAATTTTATTATTATTTTCTGGAGAGAAAACACAGAGGAATGGAATAATGAAATTGGAATAATTATCGGAAAAGAGGTTTTTTTATTTAATTAGTTTTTTCCTCTAATTAAAAACAAGGACTAAAAAGATGATCAAGGACAGTCGATGGTGGAGAAGTAATCTCCGGAGTCGAAGCTCAAATACAATGTATACATTCATGTATTATTTTCTGGAGAGAAAACACGGAAGAATGGAATGATGGAATTGGAATAATTATCGGAAAAGAGGTTTTTTTTTATTTAATTAGTTTTTCTCTTATTAAAACAAGGACTAAAAAGATGATCAAGGACAGTCGATGGTGGAGAAGTAATCTCCGAAGTCGAAGCTCAAATACAATGTATACATTAATTCATGTAAAATAATTGGCTCACTATTATTTTCTGATTCAATCGCACGAATATTTCCCGAAATGCATGCAAGGTTTTATCTTAAGTCTCACTATTGTCAACATCTCTAAAAAGAGAAAAATAAAAATAATTTTTAGAAAAAATAAAACCGACTCAAAAAACTAAATTCAGCTAATAAAATAATAAGAACTCAAAAATAAAATAAAAAGCACTAAAAGGTATAAAATAATTATCTAATTTAGTTACAACTAAACGACGAAATTTTTACATGAAATCACTTTTTGATGTCGGTGCCAAATATATACATTTTATGAATCGCACTCAACGGATCATACCTATTACGTTTGGCGGGTAATGAAGATAACATCACATAAGCTCTCTTATATAGTTTGTTTGGCACCGACTTCAAAAAGTGATTTCATGTTAAAATTTCGTCGTTTAGTTGTAACTAAATTAGATAATTATTTTATACCTTTTAGTGCTTTTTATTTTATTTTTGAGTTCTTATTATTTTATTAGCTGAATTTAGTTTATTTTTTACCTTTTAATGCTTTTTATTTGATTTTTGAGTTCTTATTATTTTATTAGCTGAATTTAGTTTTTTTGAAATCGGTTTTGTTTTTTTTTCATTCGTATAAAATGTAAACTGTATTTCTGGGATCTGAGTGACTATTTATTATACATTATACAATATATTTCCCTTGTGCTACACTACAAACTGTACTTGTATTATTGTATTATTTTTATTGCCATCATTATAATTGTTCTACATATAAATAAAAAGAAAAAAAATGTAACATTACCTAGCATAAAAAAAGTACACGTTTTGAGAGGCCCCGCGGTCTACGAAAATTACCCAAATAAAAAACACCGATTTTGATTAACTTTTTACAGAATGATGATAACAATAGAATCCAGTTCGATATGTAGCCGTTGCACATAAAGTGCTAGAGTTACTCTTTTATTAATTTATTCCAATAATAATTAATAGAAAATCAATTGAGATTTATTGGTTTCTTAATAAATTCATCCAAATTAGAACTTTTTGAAATAACTATCTTTTTCTAAACATAATGAATGAATAATTTTTCAATTTTATTTCCAAATAGACCAACTAATAAATTTGTTGAACATTTTTATTTTTGCCGAAAGTAGCAGAGCTGTTGCTCTTTATGAATAAATTTGTGTTTATCAAATGAATTTATTTCATCGGTCCATTTTGTAATCATCTTTTTTACTGTTCAATCAAATATAAAAAATATAACCAAGAATAATTACAGTCATGCAAAAAAATGTATATTTTTTCGCGAAATATTTTCAGGTATAAAGCTAAAATTTAGTACAGTGTAATGTTAAAATACATAGATTCGAATCGAGTTTCATTAGATAAAATTATTTAAGATTGTCAATTTATACTCACGGGAAACGTTTTCAGATATAAAGCTAAAATTTGGCGCATTAAAATGCAAAAATACATAATTGTCTACCAAGTTTCAGCTTATTAAATAAAACCATTCTATATTGACAATTCATATTCTCGGGAAAGATTTTCAGATGTATAGCTCAAATTTGGTGCATCGTAACATAGTTGTACACCAATTTTCAGCTCATTAACTAAAACCATTCAAGATTGGCATTTTGTATTTTCATGAAACGTTCTCAGGTATAAGATAAATTGGAGCATTGTAATGTGAAAATACATATTTGCGTACCAATTTTCAGCTCATTAGGTAAAACTAAAACCATTTATACCAAATGAAAATTATTTGTATCTTATGTAAGTATCAATAATTTTTTTTTTACTTAATTGATATTTTTTCATCAGAGCAACTGAATAAATTCGAAATATTAGGGAAAACATTTTTTTGAAAACTAATCCGCCAACATGTCTCAACTTGTCCATGCGTGTCTCGACTCGTTTGAAATAGTCTCGAAATTTCATCATTAAAAATCTATCAAATATTTTTAATTGGAAATAGGTAAAACGGGCAATTCTAGAGCAATTGAGTAAGGATACTATCTTATGGGTAGACTTCTTGACCAAATTGACTTTATTTATTTATTTATTAAAAACAAAAATATCCTCCGATGGCTTCTTTTAATTATTACGCGTGTTTCCAGGTTATTTGCTAATAAAGTTAGAAGAGAGAGGGAAAACATTATATCGCCCTCTCTTTCCCACTATTATTGGGATTTGGATTATTATTTAAAACGAGCTTTTCGTGCGTGCCTTCGGCACGCCAAGGCACGCCCTTGAAGCTCGGTCCTCCGGGCTGGTGCCCTGGCGGGCGGCGTCTCGATCTAAAATTTTATTCCTCTTAAAAAACCATACTCCAAATGTATACTTGTAAACTCCCGAAAATACATAGTCTCTTAAAAGTTTCGCCTCATTTTTGTCCTGACACAGCTACAGAAATGAGGCTCTAGATATGAATCTGGGAGTATTTTTTTTTCTATAATCTACAGCATTGTGATATTTTTTGTGTGGAAATATGTAGATTTATTTAAATAAGTGGGATCGTGTGAGGAGGAGAATTATATTATATGATTTTTTTTTAATTTGGGATCGATAATCGATATAAGGCTCCAAATATTTAAAAGAGATCAGGTGTTATTTGTATGACAGGCTGCTACAGTATTGCCATGAGAAACTCATATGGGCATGCGTGTCTTAAGTCGTTCAATTTTGTAAAAAATAAGAATAACAAAATTTAGATTTTTAAAAATTATAAAAAAGTGGCAAATTATTAAAAAATAAACAAATACTATATAAAATATAAATCAAATAAGATGTGATTAATTTCTCTATAACTAAATTTAGATTTTTAAAAATTATAAAAAAGTGGCAAATTATTAAAAAATAAACAAATACTATATAAAATATAAATCAAATAAGATGTGATTAATTTCTTCTGTGCGCAAAGAAAATCAAATTGAATATTTAATTTTTGAGTGGTGAGGGGGGGGGGGAGGAATAATTATCAATATATTTAATGTTTCTTAATTTGTTCTGAATCTGTGTGAAATATTTGTAAATAAAATTGTGTAATCATCTTTTGTCTTGTAAGAGGCGGCCCGCTCCTCGGAGGCCCAATAAATAAAATAAAATAAAATCAATTGGAGTCTTTCATTTCAAAATTCGAGTCCAAATTACAATTATATTTCAAATTTGCCGCAAATATACTGACGGCATCAGCACTCCCTGTCGGCAGCATTACGTCAGCGTTGCTGCAAATTAATCTGGCCTATTATATATATATATTATTCTTATAAAAAATATATAATATGTAAGAGCATTTGTAAATAAATAATTCCTCGTTGTAAAATGTAAGTCTAGGATCTGAATGTGTAATCAGGTCCCGCAAAATTTTTGAACCCGGTCCCTTAAAAGGTTACGCCGGCCCTGTACATCATATCAACCTGACTATGAAAGTATTGCCAAGTCAGGGCTATGGCAAATTTCTCACTGATTATTTAAAAATAAAATAAATAGTTTATTTATTTAATTTTTAATGTAACTTTGTAAGTTTTTATTTAAGTACTTTGTAAATTATTAATATTACACATTTACTTTGTTAGCAATTTATTTGTATTATAACGTGTCGATCGACATATATACCTTGGTATCTCAATTTTATAAAATTTATTATCAGTTATCAATCAATCGAGTGTTGCTCTTGAGCTAATAATTTGGATCATTTTTCTTTTATCATGTCATCAATTTGATTAATAATTATTTATGAACAAGGAAAATTCTCTATATTTATTAAATAATTTCAAAATAATATAGGGAAACTTTAGCAGAATAAGTGGTCGAAGGAATTTTCTAAGGAAATAGTAACGTCTCTTTGAATTGTATAAATTCGATGATTTATTGAAATTCAATTGTCTCTGCTATCTCTATGTGATGGTCAAGTGTCGATAAAGCCATTATCTATGAAATTTACGACGTTTAGTTATTCCGTCCTTGATGAAAAGACGTCAATAAACTAAACTACCAAAAACTGCGACCTGGGGGTTTATTTTAGTTTTAGATGTGGTTATCTATTAATCTCTTCCTAAAAGCATACATTTTAAAACGAAAATGCTGTCATCTATAAAGAGGATCGTCCATCCATGCTACCTTGGATGCAATTCAGAGGTGAGCTATCAGACTAAAATGAGATTCAGCATTAATTGACGATCTCGATTCCCTGTATCCTCGTAGAACTGACTACGATCATTCATAAATAGATACTACTATGGGGTTTGTTCAGACGAGATAAAATCATAATAATCTCTCCTAAAGCTTCATTTTCGCAAAATACACACGATTTACAAACATTCAACACCCATTCATTTATTGAAAGGGCATATCGTTATCATTATTCATGATTTGAGGGTGTGTGGTTATACAGGGCGGCATACCGCATTTCGAAGAGGTATACAAAATGAAAAAATTTAACTAGAAAAAAAACTGAATATATTTTTGAAAAGAACATAAAATAATTTTTTTTTAAATGTGTTTTAAACATTACGGTATCAGACTAAAAAAGGGAAGGGGGGTCAAAAATGATAATTCTAGCCATTTCGACCAAACTCAACCAAATTTTGTATACATATTCTCTGTACCCCCAGAAGGCTAGAAATGCAAAAACAAACCACCCGAAACGAGGGGGGGGGTTAAAAATGAAAATACTAGCCCTTTCGACCAAACTATGTATACAAAATTTGATTAGTTTTTGCATTTCTAGTCCTGGGGGTCCTCAGAATATGTATACAAAATTTGGTTGAGTTTGATCAAAAGGGCTAGAATTTTCATTTTTGACCTCCCCCCCCCATTTAGGGTGGTTAGTTTTTGAATTTCTAGCCTTTTTATGGCCCACAGAATATGTATTCAAAATTTAGTTGAGTTTGGTCGAAAGGGCAAGAACTTTAATTTTTGAACCCCTCCCTATTTTGGATGGTTAGTTTTTGCATTTCTATTCTTTTTGGGGCCCACAGAATATGTATACAAAATTTGGTTGAGTTTAGTTGAAAGTGCTAGAATTTTCATTTTTGACACCCCCCTCCCCCCCACCACTTTTTTGTCTGATAATGTTTAAAACACATTAAAAATTTATTTTATGTTCTTTTCAAAAATATATTCAGTTTTTTTCTAGTTAAATTTTTTTCATTTTTTTATACCTCTTCAAAATGTGGTAGATCTTTATGGCCCACCCTGTATATTAATTTTTTTTTTTTTTTATTTTATTTTAGGTCCTTTTTTAGCTACCAAGGCCATCAACGACCACTTTGTGTACATTATTTATAATATTATAATTTTACATTTTTTTGTTATTACTTATATACAATTATATAACACTGTTTCTTTGAGAAACTCTATTGTATATTAATTGTTACTCCAGAAAACAGTATTAGGTACCTATATACCATGAAACGTAATATCACCAATTTAAAGTTTAAAGAAACACTATATTCATTGTCTATGAAAGATTATTCATCAAGATTATTTATCTATACAATAAATTATCTATCGAATTCATAAATTTATATGCGAGGATTTTCCTTGGCATTTTCTTAAAAAATTAATTATATTCGTGTATAAGAATTTCTGGAGGCGTTTTGCGTTTACATCAAGATCATCTTGTCACTTTTCTGATCCTGACGCCTGGGGAATGGCTCCTTCTCTTTAATCAAGACCAGGTCCAGACAATAAGCTTAAATCCACCTAGGTTAAGTATTTTCGTGAAATATTCCCTACAGCAATTCTTTATCATAATGCTTTAACTTAAAAAAAAATTCGAAAACAAATTAGAATTTAATAAAAAATAATATATTTATTAAAATAAAATCATATTGGATGAAAGTTAAGTTAGAGAAAGTTTTAAAAGATATATTATCTTAGATTTTTGTGAATTCATATTTATATTAAGTTTCAATTCAAGTATTTCATTCCCCCTTTGAGTACTTCCCTGATGGGATTCATTGGTGGATTTACGCTTGGACCCGTGAGGCCCGTGCCTCGGGCGGCAAAATTTTAGGGTCGCTAAAGTTAGAAAATAAGTAATTATTAAATTGTTAAACAAAGTTTCTTGAGAAAATTGATTTGTGACAAAATATTATTACAAGTGTTTTGGTATCATTGTAGATTCTACTCTTGATATTGCACATGTCGATCAGCTTATATACGTGAAAATTGTGAAATAGTAGAGAGATTTTTAGAATTTATACCAAATACTGGTCATAAAGCTAAAGATATTGAGAATACACTTTAAACGGTTTAAAATATAAACTTATGTGGCCATCCACAGGACTTTACCATACAACGACCCCCTCTCTTATATTTAATATTTTATAAAATAATTTATAATCATTAATGAAAGAACCCCCCCCCCCCCTCTGAATTTTGGCCCCATTAGCAATTTATGATATCTCCTTATAAATGAAAATCTTATTTTGTAAATATCAGCTTTCTTCGATTTGTTTGGAGATTTTATTATTTTTGACCCCCCCCCCCCTCCCTCTTTTGGCTCATTATCAATTTCACATAGCGAGTCATTTTTATAAGGTCATATAGGGTGCATTGGAAAAATTTCGAACAAATCGCTCAGAGGGTCTTGAAGTTATATTAATAGATCTATTTTTTGAAGCACCCCCCTCCCCCCCCATTACAAACAATTTTGCCCCCGGAAAAATAAAGACTTATCTATTATTTATCAAGGGTTCAAATAACCGATCGGATAGAGAAAAGTGAAATTAAGAACTATAATTAACTAGTTTGTAGATATATATATTGACCAAAAGATTTGCCTTTTATTTTTCATTTAACTATTTTAGATAAAAGATAAAGTTTAAATGATGAGAGTTGGCTGTTTTGAGTATAATATATTGTATTGTAAGATTAATATGACTTATACTAATTAATGTATTAATGATGTATCAAAATTTATTAGAGTTGAACGGGTTTGCTCTTACCTTGGAAGAATCGCTGCCGCGTCTGCACTGGTCGATATCCGCCACACAAATGATTAAAATCCCGTTTTTAATTCCGATTATCTTGAATGCATTTCTTATAGGTGCACTCGATTCTCTAAAACAGAAAATATAAAAGAATGTTTTTATTTAAAAAAGGAAAATTATCAATAAAAGGTAAATGAAAATAAATTTAACATAAACTTTTAGGTATTGTTTTTTATCTAATTATTATCACATAGTAGAAAAGCAAAACATTCATTTATGAGAGAAAAAGATGTTATAAAAATAATTGTAAAAATAATAATTACCCCCCTCTCTATTTAATATTTAATAAAATATTTTATAATTATTTACGAAAGAACTACCCCCTCTTAATTTTAAGAATTAATATAAAAATATATACCTATATATCGTGAATACTCTATCTCAACAAAAACACATGTGTAAAAAAAGGCCAAGTTCGATTAATAAAAACCGTTTGCCATAAAAGTAGTGAGATCTTATGTGCTGCCAAGTTCAACATCATCAATTTATTAAATGAGTCGAACAATATTAGTAACTTCAATTAAAACGCTTGTTTTTCATTTCACATGTCCAACTATATTTTTTATTGATTTCACATTTTTAGTTGAAATTATTTTCCTAAAACTTGGCTTTCACGGATTAAATTATTATTATTATTGTTTGATAGGGCCTCCAACACTCCCCTCTTATTATGATTTCATGATATGGTAACTAGTAATTCGTGACATACATAACAATGCGTAAAAGCCAAGTTTTAGGAAAATAATTTCAACTAAAAATGTGAAATCAATAAAAAATATAGAGGGACATGTGAAATGAAAAACAAGCGTTTTAATTGAAGTTACTAATATATTTTCGACTCATTTAATAAATTGATGATGTTGAACTTGGCAGCACATTAGATCTCACTACTTTTTTGGCAAACGGTTTTTATTAATCGAACTTGGCCTTATTTTCCACATGTATTTTTGTTAAGAGTTCACTTCTTTTTGTAAGTTGGACGGTAATTTAACCTGCAAGATTCACGCATGTATTTTAAAGCCTGATGAAGATCTTTTTCGAGTGATTCAAGTTATTACACTATGTCAAATTTTAGCATTCTAGTGTCGTTGAATTTTCACTATTAGTTAATTTATCTCATAAGTTTCACTCCTTCATTTTAGATGCTGAAGAAGGGAAACTTACATTTTTTTGATTTCCCCCATTATTAATGTCCCAAAATTTACTAACATGCCAAATTTTAGGATTTTATACACTTTGAATTTTTACTTGATGAGAATTTATATTATAAACTTCACACCTACTTTTAAGATGCTGAGGAAGGAAACGTTTCGTTCTCTTTTTTTATCAAGCCAAGCTCTACCAGTATGTCAAATTTCATCATTCTAGAGTCATTGTATTTTCACTAAATGTTAATTTAGCCTATAAATTTCACCACTTCATTTTATGTTCTGAAGAAGGGAAAGTTTCGGTTTTTCGATTTGAGTTTTCTATCTTTTTTGATTGAAAATTGTATTATTTTAAATTATTTTTGAATCCCCTCTTTTTGGTCACTATCAATTTCACATAGTACAGTTTCATAAGGTCATATAGGGTGCATTGCGAATTTCGTACAAATCGATTAAAGGGTCTAGAAGTTATATTGATAATTCTATTATTTCGAGGCATCACTTATTAGTTCCTTACTTCCAAAATTTGTCAATTCTACTAAAAAGTTAGTTGATTTTTGTATGGGGGGGGGGGCAATGAGTATTGTGAGGGGTTGCCCCTCTAACTACGGCCATGACAAAAGTTAATGATCATTGACGTAGTAAGGGAGTTTTTCGAGGGAGGGCAGACAACCGCTGATTAGCCACCACAAGGTTTCAATTTCGGTAATCCGATTAGAGATCGACTAACTTTTTAGTAGAATTGACTTTCCACATAGTTTTCTTCATAACCCTTTGAGGAAGATAAATTCATATAAGGAGCTATAAAGTACATTTAATATCCAATAGTAAAGTTAATATGAGAGAAATGTCAAAAATCAATAGTAAATGCAAATATTTTTTAATATAATGATTATCATCATCATTGAGTATACAGTCCGCAGCTTCTTAAATAGTGAGGCTCTTAATTAGAGATAATGAACTTTCTTTAGTAAATTAAAATATCAAAATGTTGCTTTATTAGAGTTTTTGAATATCTAGAATATCTAAGCCTCAGCAGGATTTATTTAACTTTCCACATAAATTTCACCATCTCTGCCTAACCCTTTGAGGAACATAAATTTATAAAATGACCTTTATTAAAAAAAAAAAAGAAAAAGAAAATTTAAAATTACTGAAATCTCTAAAATCAATAGTTTAAGCGTTAAAAAAAAATATTCCATATTGTATTATTGTAGAGTGGATGGACTTGAATCAATGACAAATAAGGTGTTGGATGGCGAGACATTCTCAGGATATAACAGAGCAAAATAATTATAAATAAAAAAGAAATCGATCTTATTTTATTGATTTCATCTATCTGAAGGTTCACTCATGTTTATTATATAAGAAAATAGCATTAAGATAAAGAATTTTGTAGTTTAAAAGAAATTGTATGAAAAGATTGAATTTCTTCTCTCCGGGAGCAAATCGCTTAGAAATGGCAAAAAGTTTTATTTTTTCCTCATTAGATATTTATATAAATCTATTTAAATTTCATATCTGTATGTTAGTTACTTTCATCTTTTATATCAAATAATTATTATTATGAAATTTGCACTTTAAAGGGTAGTTTATTTGAAGGGCAATTTGAAAAAATGCTAATAACTCCGTTGAAATTATTTTTTAAATCTGAAATTAATAAATATTATAAAACAATTAATTCTTAATAATTTAATTCAATTTTGAACCAAATCGATTCAGTACTTTTTGAGAAAATCGTCAAAAACCCAGAAAAGCGCCTATGAAAGGCCGTTTTGGAAACATTTAAAAATTCACTTCCATGTCACAAGTCAATGTTTGGTTTCATATGACTTTTTAAACTTTTTTCACAGGCATCTCGTGCTTTCAAAAACGTTGTTTTTTGACGGTTCAGATGGTTTTTAACGATTTTCTCAAAAAGTACTGAATCGATTTCGTTCAAAATTGCATTAAATTATTAATAATTAATTGTTTTATAATATCTATTAATTTCATATTTTAAAAAAAATTTCAACGGAGTTATTAGCGATTTTTCGAATTGGACTTCAAATAAACTACCCTTTAAAATGCAATTTTCCTAATAATAATTATTTGATATAAAAGAGAAATGAAAATAACACAGTGATATGAAATTTCAATAGATTTGAATAAATATCTAATAAGAAAAAAAATTAAAATTTTTGCCATTTGTAGTTGATTCGCTCCCGGAGAGAAGAAATTGAATCTTTTCATAGAATTTCTTTTAAACTACAAAATTCTTAATCAAAATGCTATTTTCTTTTATAATAGGCATACTGTGAACCTTCAAATAGATGAAATCGATAAAATAAGATTGTTTTCTTTTTCATTTATAATTCTTTTATTTTGTTTTATCAAGAGGCTGTCGCACGGCTTCAGCGAGTCTTGTTGCGGTTTCTCTAGGTTTTTACCATTTTCTTAAAAATAATCAATCAATTTCGTTCAAAATTGAATATTATTACTAATAATCGATTGTTTAATAATATTTGATCATTTCATATTTTTCAATTTGCGTTTTTTCAAATTAGACTTCAAATAACCTACCCTTTAAAATGCAAATAAAAAATTTTTATATAAAAGATAAAAGAAAATATTTCATAGAAATGAAATATCAATAGATTGAGGAAAAAATTAAACCCTTTTTAACCGACTTCAAAAAAGGAGGATGTTCTCTATTCGACTGAATTTTTTTTTTTTTTTTTTTTGTGCCTATGTTACCTCATATCTCCGCCAATTCTCAACCGATTTTGAAAATTTTTTTGCATTGGGTCCAGTCTAGCTTCCGATTGGTCTCATTCGCTTATAGGTATAGTTAGTTTGGCACCGACTTCAAAAAGTAATTTCATGTTAATATTTCGTCGTTTAGTTGTAACTAAATAAGATAATAATTATTTTATACCTTTTAGTGTATTTTATTTGTTGCATTTAATTTTTTGAAGTCGGTTTTTATTTTTTTCTTAAAAATTATTTTTATCAATGAACAAAAAAGAAAAAATGAAAATTTTCCCTTGAATCTAATACTAGGTTAATAGTAAGTAAAAATTGGTTTGCCTAAAGCATCGCTTCTTAAACTTTATTCATTCGAAACCCAATTTTGATTGAGAAAATTTTTTTACCCCAGATTATATGTTGGTATAATTATATAGAAAAACTAACATTTTTACTAGTACCTAAATCATAAAGAAATTTATGATATTTTAAATTAAACATTTTTTAAACATATCTCTTTTACATGGGAGCCCACTATCACCTAGTTTCATGACACCCCCTACCCCTCATTTTCATTAAAATTACCCTTCCCTCCATTTTATTCACTTCTAAAGAATTAGAACTTTTTCTATTAAAGTCTTTTTGCTTCGTTTTTTCGAAATATCTCAAAAACTGCTAAAACTATTTTGATCAACTAAATTGAACGAAACCATGGTTTTTTTTTATTTTTTTTTTTACATTCAAGAAAAGTCACCATAAAAGTTATATATTTTTTTTATTTTTAAAAATTTAATGGTAATCAGTTTTTTATGTTTATGTCTCTATTTTCGACTAGCACTTATCTCTGGTTAATTAATTATTATTTATTAATACTTTTGTAATTACAAGCTTATATTTAACTTGCAAAGTTCGTATGATGTTTTTCTGGTTCCAAATTTGTTTCCAAATTTTAACTCACTTTTATTATCCGATCGAGCTGAAATTTTCCATACATATTTAGTTCCCGAGAGAATACAATGTGAAGCAAAAACCAACCACCCAAAATGAAGAGAATGGCAAAAATTTTAAGCCTTTGGGCCTACCTAATTTTCGTCCACGAGAAGCGTCAGAGATCAGTGCAAAGTAGTTAAATAATTATTTTATTATACAATTAAAACCGTTAAGACAAGTTTATTTAAAATGGATTTAAAAGCATTAATTTATTATGATATATGGTATTTAAGGTAACGATTTTAAGTGGATATCGATGAGGCAGTCCAAAAAAAAAAGAAGATAATTTATACTATCTTTTTATTCATAAAACCGACGTTTCGGAGGCTATTCCCTCCTTCTTCAGGGTCTGAAATTAATTAAAATGGGATTTGCCCATCATTACAAACAAGATCATCACAATTTTTTTTATAAATACAATTAATATATAATTATATACAATTTTTGTTTTTTTAATCAAAAATATTCTACCCACTTTGAAAAGTCAGTGAAGGAAATTCAATGCGAGATTCCCCTCTGTCTCCTCTTTCAGTGGCAGTAACAATAATATATTGTATTTCATTCTCAGCAGAATTATAAAGTATGTAGTAATGATTTGGAAAATTTTGATATAACGATTTTGATTGTTTTATTTGAATATATTCAGGGGGGAATTTTCAAGGGTGCAACATCGTATTCTTGCTCAATGTGAAGCAAGATTGACAATCTGTCTTTAAAAGCTCACTTATTAATATATTTCTTTAATAACAAATTACAGATTATTATGTTGGGCCACTAAATAATATTTTAAAACTAACCCTTTTTCAGTTTCTAAAAAATTCAATTCAACCAGGAGAATTAAAAACTGAAATAAAATAGTTCTAAATATGTTTTTTCTTCTAGTAATTTCTCTTATATTCACTATATATTTTTTAAAAGTCTCGGAAGAAGTTGTTCTACTTAAGTAAGAATACGGTATATCTATAAGACGTAGAATGCTAAAAATGATAGATTTTCATTCGAAGAAAATAAATAATAAATAATCTCATTCATTTATTAAAATAATTGTTTTAATTATGAATAAAATATTGAAAACTTTTATATTAAATATTATTATTAATAAGTATATATATACACAGGAGAAATTAATATTTTTTTTTATATACTTATTTCAACGATTATATCACTGCATTATATTCACCTTTCCTTTCAAAAGATCTAATTTTACTTACAAGCTGTGCAAAACATGTTACAACATAAAAATTAATTGATTTTTTATATTTAATTTTGTTAACATTGACCTTAACGTTTACACAAAAGGAGGCGACTAGCTATTTTTACCATTTTATTGATCAACAAACATACATTTACTTCTCTCGAATAATCAATCGATGAAGTGATCTTTATTGCCTATTTCTATATAAAATAAATAAATAAATAAAAAGCTGGAAAAGAGAAACGGAGATGATTGTTTACCCACCAGCTTGGTGACTCGATATCCAAGAAGCTGATGCTTGAAACTGAATTAATAATAACTCCACGGAGCGACAAAAACAATAGACGAGGCCACTAGAGGCACAAACAAACTGCCAAAAGGATGGCAATACGTTCTGAAGACACGCTTAGCATCTAGTTGTTGGGATACGAAGGCATCCCCAAAGTATATTATAGAGCAGAGCGCGAAGGTCGGCGCCCAATGGGCCGACCGGCCCGGACGCTGTGGCGCCTCAGGCACTTCGGCCTCTGTCGGACCTCATCGGGTACAGCGTCACCCCTAAAGACCAGTTTGGCTTAATGCCGACCATCGTCAGTCAGTTCTTCAACCAAGACAACAAACAACAAATTCATCTTACAATTAAAATCCATTACTGGTTAATAATAATAAGAGTAAAATGCCAATTAATTATGTATGTTAACCTAGGTGAATCTATTTGAAAATAAATTGACACGTTCTGATGTGGTCATTCACTTGACTTTACCATACAACCTGGCCCCTCACTTATATTTATTATTTAATAAAATTATTTATAATCATGTAACGGGGGGGGGGGTTAGTTTTTGAATTTTTCGACTTCTGGGGGTCCACTGATTAATGTATAGAACATTTGCTTGAGTTTGGTCAAAGAGCCTAGAATTTCATCGTCCACCCCATTTTGGGAGGTTAGATTTTGCATTTTTAGTTTTCTGGGGCCCACTGATTATGTATACAAAATTTGGTTGAATTTGGTTCATAGACCTATATTTTCATTTTTGCCCCACCCCCCATTTTGGGTGGTTAGTTTTTGTATTTTTAGACTTCTAGAGGCCCACGGATTATGTATACAAAATTTGGTTGAGTTTAGTACAAGGGCCATTTTCTGACGTGTTCTGATGTGGCCATCCACTTGACTTTACCATACAACCTGGCCCCTCACTTATATTTAATATTTAATAAAATTATTTATAATCTTATAGGGGAGGGGGTTAGTTTTTGCATTTTTAGACTTCTGGGGGCCCACTTGTTATGTATACAAAATTTGGTTGAGTTTGGTAAATGGCCAAGATTTTCATTTTTTGACTCCCCCCCCCCATTTTGCATTTTGTTTTTGCATTTTAGATTTCTGGGGTCCACTGATTATCTATACAAAATTTGGTTGAGTTTGGTCAAATGGTCTAGATTTTTAATTTTTAACCTGCTCCCCCCATTAATTTTGGGTTGAAATGCACTAAAATCTAATCAGCTCTTAATCTCAATGCACCAAAACTACGTGTGAAATTTGGTTTTGATATTCACACTTGTTTTTGAGCTAGCTAGTCCACAATATTTGCTAACGCACAGGCTAACAGACATTTTGACAAAACAGTTATTATCTCGAAAAATATAATATTTTCGATGTTCACTTATTAGAGCTTCGGCCGTTTTTGAGATATTTCGAAAAAAAGAAGCAAAAAACACTTTTTTCATGCACGATTACAATACTTGGCCATACCCTGTATGGTAAAGTAATAAACAAACTAAAGATGTAAGATTAAGTGCTGGTATTATGGACAGTGGTTATTATCATCACCTCTTTACTTTATCATTACCATGGTGTATTAATCTACAAGAAAACCTTAAATAGTGAACATATCAAATGATATATTAATTATTTTGTCAAAATGTCTGTTAGTTAGTACATTAGTACGCCAATGCCTAGAAAGAGTTCCATATTTAATAGGAGATATGATTAATTGCTAATTGGTCCAAAATTAAAAGGGGGGCCTTTGCGTAAATGATATTTAATATAAGAGTGGAGCCAGGTGTATGGTAAAGTTATGTGGGTGGACATTTCAGGGTATTTTTCAAAGTTGATAAATGGAAATTTGATTAAAATGTAAAAACATAAATGTAAAAATGTAAAAACAAAACTCGGTACACTCTTCAGTTAAAGCCTCCCTAGTAATAAACTTAAATAGAATAAACTTGGGGCCGAATTAACCAATAAGCATGATAAGCATTTCCTTAGGGCATCAGGAGAAAAGGAACACTACAAAAATGCATTTTTTTAAACAAAAATTAATTTTGGCGCCACGGCGGGGGGGGAGATTTTATAGAGGCTGTGAAATTTAAAGAACGATTAAAATTTAAAAATCGATTTGGCTAAATTTTCCTGTGAATGTATGAACAAAAATTGTTAAAGAAAAATAAGTGATTATTAAATTGTTAAACAAAAAGTTTCTTAAGAAAATTGATTCGTGATAGATGTTTCGGAAGCTCTGAGGGATGGTTTGACCTAAGGCAAACGAATGAGACTTCGACGGGATATATCAAAACCCAGTGGTTTGTAGCACGTTGCTGATTCAAAGTGTGTGTGTGGAAAGAAGGTTTACCCAAATAATTACAAAAGATTTGGTTGCAAAGAGTTTTTAATTAACAAGGATGGAAAATGGTATAAAATATTAACAGTTTAAAATTAAATTAGATATAAAAAAGTGTTATATAAAATGGGATTATAATACAATATGAGAAAACCTGATTATATTCTATTAGCAGAGTTGTAAATTCTGCTAATGAATTTATAAATACAAATTGGTGGAAATATATTTTCTTGGAGATATGAACCGGTCCAAAGATGGCTCCTTGGCGTCTGTATGCTGTCCAGGATAATATTTGAGGTTGTGGGTTTAATCAAGCTGCTGATGATCTGATGATTCAGAGGTGTTTGTTTGTTGTGGTTTAAAAGTTACTTATATAGCTTTTAATGTAACATAAAACCTGAGTTGACCTGAGGATAGAAAATGAATTAGAACATTTTGAACAAGGATTGCATGGCGACTCCGTTATTGATATAATTAAAACAAAAGAATAAAAGCAATTAACCATTTACCTGAGGATATTACGATGATGTAATATTAATTTGAATGCTTCTGATGAATTTGAATATTGCTTTGATAAGCAATTGAATTATAAAAATATTGGATGTTTATAATTAAAAAATGAGTTTGTCTGATGACTGTTGAATGAAGAAGGGAACACGTGGCTTGGAAGTTTGTTAAGTTGGATGTGGGAGGTGACTACGTAAGTCAAGTTGAAAATTAATAAAAATGTTATATTAATTTTACCTTAATTCAGGGCAAGTCTTTACTCTTACAAATAATTATAAATTTGTATATAATTATTTATTAAATCTTTGCAATTTTGGGAATGACCAACGCGGGATTTTCAAATGATGATTTGAAACGGTTGGTTTTAATTTGTCTATGAAATTGAGTTCGATGGTTCGAACCAATAGAGAAACAGTGAAATTAAGAAGTATAATTAACTAGTTTGTTGATATATTAACCAAAAGATTTGATTTTTGATGTTACTATTTTCGATAAAAGATAAAGTTTTCATACTGAGAGTTGATTGTTTTGAGTATAACATGATGTCGGAATATTAATATGACTTATACTAATTAATGTATTTAAGATGTATCGAAATTAATTAGAGTTTAGTCGATTTCCTCTTACCTTCGAAGAATGGCTCCCGCGTCTGCTCTGGTCAATTTCCTCCACACCAATGAATAAATGAATGCCGTTTTTAATACTGATTATCTTGAATGTATTTCTCTAGGGATCGATTCTCCATAAAAGAATATTTTTATTTAAAAAAAGGAAACTTATCAGGAAAAGATAAATGAAAATAAATTTAACATGAACTTTTAGATATCAATTTTTTATCAAATTATTATTACATAGTATTGGACCAAAAAATATTTAAAAAAATCAATTTCAATTAATAGAATAATTAATCCACGCTCTAAGTGTCTTTTGCAATTCATATTTTTCTTTGTCTTTTTGGGGTTATTATTATTATTATTATATATATTGTGACAAATTGGACTGACAAAACTTAAATAATTAAGCTTTGTTTCGCCCGATTTGCGCTCTAACTTACCAATTGCCACACTCTCCCTCAATATTGACAATTCGACAATATTGAGCAAGTTGTAGCAACTGATTAGTTTACGAGCAGATGTAACTCAGGGAGAGTATCGAAAAATAAAGACAAGATTAGTCCTCTAAAAGGGCTAATCTTATTAAAGTCGCAATGCTGAATTTTAAGGTGGTAAATTGGTGATCTGCTTCGCTAAGTGTTACGACTTTAATCGCCTAAGATGTTGTTTTCCGACCTGACCTATTCGCTGGTTAACCTTCCTATTGGATGTGAGGATACTATGCCTGAAATGACTTAAGCTATAATCCGGTTGTTGTTGTTGTTGCAAAGAAGCGATAAGATAAACACCGCAAAAATTCAAAAAAAATCGCCTGAATGAGAGTGACAAAATTACCTGTGATCGGATGCTGAAAGAAAAGCTTAATTGTAATGGACTCTGGTTTATTTCAAGAAAAAAACAAATTCAAATGAGTTAATTAAAATTTATGAAATTCGTTTTATTGATATTCCTAAAAGGGTTTCTTTTGTTTGTTTATAATTAATAGCATTTAATTTCTTTTCGTGAAAATTAATAAATTAAACAAAAGGTTAATCTTTATGAAATTACGATAAATTGATTTGTTTGTTATAATTGAGTTGTATTTAATTTTTCTTAAATAAAAAACTTAGTTTGAAATTAATAATAAAATTTAAAGTTCAAATTTCTTCTATTAAGTTTTGACAATTTTAATACAATGATTATTTATTTTACTTCTAATTTTTATATCAACAAATTCGAATTAATTATTTTTGTTTATAAACAAATATTATCAATTGTTTTAATTTTATCAAATTAAATAAATTATAATGACTTATTTCTTTTAATTAGACTTATTATTTACTCGTTGTGTTTATTTATATTTTAATTTAATTTATAACAATTCAGGTTCATATATTTGGCTTATTATTATTAATTATTATTGGTTTGTTTAACTAAAGAAACATAAAATATATTGGTCATCTGACTTGATTTGTTGTTTTCAAGTTCCGAGAAATTTGATTCTAATGTTTACTTATTATATTAAAAAGAAATGATTTTTATTTTATTTATTTTTTTTTTTTTATATAATTAATTTTATATCAATAAAATTAGCTGAAATAGGCTTGTCGCCCCAAACACATGTGGGAAATTAATTTATCCCCTTTAATAAGGGTAGGTTATTTAAATATTAAGTTACTTTATTATTAATATTTTTTATGGAAAATAAAAGATAAATTAATTTTAAATTTGAATATCTCTTCGATACAGATGGTTTTCCGGCTCCCTCAATATTACTGGATCATCCGTCTGTCCCATGCGCGATTGTGTTTTATTTCTAATCTAGCCAGTCAGCTGATTACAGGAGAGCTTCCTTATCCTCTTTAAGGGGAACCGTGCACTTCACTGAAATTAAATGTTCAGGAGGGGGCGGTATCAGTGACGCTAGTCTACAATTACTATTTAGCAATCCGCTGGTTAATTAGATCAGATACCCTAGATTATTAATGGTGGACGCCATTTTGACTCTGTTCTAGGATTTCAAATTTTTATATTAAGGAAATTAAGAGAAAATTTACTGAGTTTAAATTATTAATTTAAATAGATAACATTGATCATGTGTTTTGAATCGACACCCATTCAATCTAATATATTGTATTAATCTCTAATTTTATTCTTTATTTAAAAGTTACTTCCGGAAACCAACATACTTGTATTAATTTCTTTAATTACACATTCAATTATAGGCTATTAATTAACATATCATTTACAAAATTAATGATTAGTTTCAAATTTATTATTAAAGTGAACCGGGTAAATTGTTTATGTTTTTTTCGATCAGACGCTAGGCCTATTTATGGTAAATCAGTACCTTAGGGTCAAGATCGTGCTCTTTGCCTATTATAATTTAATAGTTCATTCAGTTTATTCATTAAAGAATGGACCAAGTACTTATCTATTCGAATCACCGTGTCTGGAACCACTGAACAGCACTTCCACGCGGTCGGCAGTCTTGAATTTTGGATAACTCCCAGATCACAGCTATTTTCTTGAAAATATCAATCGCACCTGATATAGAATCACAGGATGTTTTCACTGAACACTTGATATTATTTATTTATTTATTTATTAAAACATTGTATCTATAGGGCCATCTGGCCCCTTTAATGTACAATTTTAGACCAAAATATTTACAAAAAAAAAATTAATTAAACAATACAAGAAAAAACAAAAAATCAAAAGAAGAAAAATACATACTTAATATATGAAACAAAAATAAAAAAAGATACAAAATATATAGAATGAGAGGAGGGAGAAAAAGAAAAAATAAATTACAATATATAGGATATAAAAAAAAAATTACAATATGTATGATATAAAAACAAAAATTACAATAAACAGGATATAAAAACAAAACAAAACAAAAAAAAAATAACAATATATAGGATATAAAAACAACAATATAACAATATATAGGATATAAAAACAAACATATGTATATATTCGGCTAGGTGCCTCCGTAGCTCTGCTTCTTCAGGGCGAAGTGTATTGGTTGGTTGCTAGTTTAAACCTCGCTGAATGCATCGGAATTGCTAGGCTAAATGCCGGTGGAGTTCTATTACGATAAAACGTTAGATTGTTCAAGATATACTTGGATTTTTAACTATCACAGATGGGGTTTTGATTAGGTCAGTAAACCACGTGCGTTTCGGATCAAGGTCGTAGGCAAAAGAGGACGAGTTCATCTCTCGAGGCATGCTGATCTGCTGGCTACTTAGGTGACCTAATTACCCAATTAGCCGCGGAGGGAGACACCAATCAGACTTAGATTTTAATTAGTACTTTTCTTCCGATAGATGTCCGTCAAGTTCACTTTTCGATATAATTTCAAATAATAAATCATACGTCACTTTGAATTGTCATTCAAAAAAATAAAAAAATATTACAATTATACAAATTTAATTAATAACAAAGCCTGATTCGTCACATTCCCCCCCTTCAGGGATCGAATATTCTTCTATTCGATTTCTGAACTTTACAGAAGTGATTTGAACTTTATTCTCACTAGTGCACTTTTTGGTTCACTAGTTTTCTTAAATCTAATGTGGCTTTTTGCCGTTCTTGTAATCAAAACAAAAAAATTATAACCAGGGTGATTTTCCCTTTCGTATTAATAATTTAATCCCCCCTTCCCATTCAAATTATTTATGTGAAAAATCCAATTATTTATTACAAAAATTATTCCCATAACTTCTCTTTCAGGTCCGATCGCTTTTTGTCACTTCCACTCATAATCATTTCCGGGCACACCACGGCTACCAATCGACTAACACGATCCCATCCCGCACATGAGTCCTTCCAGCACTATCCCAGTTTAAACGGCTTTAGCCTATTACACAAAATAACCATTCAGGCTGGTCATCTCGGCCAATCCCACACTAATACAGAATCGTTACTGCTAATTTTTTGGATTGATCATTCAGTTTAGGGTCGTAACCCAGTATTCCCTTAGAAACCACAACATTTAATTCCTTTTCTCTTTTCAATTCGTTTCCATTTCTCTGCTACTAGCTAGTGGCACTGAATGTCACCTACTGCTTCACTATTCCCTATCAATGCTGGACCAGGGTACCGCGCACTAAACAGATCATTTCATATCTTCAGCCTCCACAATTCACACTAAAGACAATTCGGAGATTCTCACTAGCGACACCAAACCATAGATAATCTATTTGGTATTTGTAGATGATGGTCTATATCCTAGGTGGTACTGTTACGACTTGGCGATCTGTGACACAATTTATCATTAGGTGTTTGGATCCTACTGAGCTTTTCAAGTTGTTAATTTTAAGACCTGTGTTTTGGGTTTTTACTAAAACCCCCCCCCCAATTATTATTAATTGTTTCATGGCAAAACCTTTTCCCCCCCCCAATCCCAATTAATGCAATGTTTGCTAATGATTCTACTTTTTGTTTCCCCCAAATAATTCGAACTTTTGTCCGAAGGTCATTTTCGTCTGTCGTTCTGGTCCGGTGTAACATTAAGGGCTTCCTTTTCTAATAGATGGAGTTATTAGTTGCTTAGTACCTAGATTAGTATGAACGCGCTTATTCTATGTTATCTTATAACTAAGGTTAGTAATAATAACGCATTTACAAGTTTTAGTAGTTAGTAACTTAGGTCTAAGGTTTAGTACGAACGAACTTAGGCTAAATTAAGGGTAAGTACTTAATCTAGTGTTAGTACGAACGTATTTACAAATTTCTTCACCTTTGTTACACTTTCACAGAACCTGTCCGTTTGTCGTTTTTAGGTCAAATTTAGTCATTCAATAGGGACGATCGTCTGTCACGTCTCGTTCTAATAAGGTGTTATTAATTATGATACTCAAAGGAATGTGAAGTTGGGGCTGAGCCTCCCCTTTAATCTAAAGACCACATTCAACTATTAATTTAATTCAGTTATTGGTGAATGATATGGTTTTAAGCTTCTAACATTGAACGTCCCTATTTGTCTCCCACTCTCATGTTCTAGTCTGTAGGCGTTTTGTAACACCTCGGCTATTCGATATGGCCCCCGATATTGTCTGAAAAATTCTCCCGCTAGTTCCCCGATTGTTGGGGATTCGAGGGTCTCGGTCGTTATCAAATCACTGGAATTGGATCGGGTCCGTTTCCGAGTGGTATGTCCTGTTCGTTTCTTTATAATTTTGTTCTTTTTCCCGTTTAAAAATTTTCTATTTTGTATCTTCATTTTAAATTTAAACCCCCTTTTATTTAGTTTAGCCTTTCTCCTTTTCTTTTTAGTTATTATTTCATTAGTTTTGATAGTTTCCGTCATTTTCTTGTCTGATTCGAGGTTAATGCCTCCCATTCTATGATGTGTTGTTATTGGATTTGGACTCAATGTTTCTATGACAGAGGTAGCAGTCGGTGTTTGAATTACTGTAATTGTTTGATCAAATTCTAACAGTGGTTCTGTCACCATGTTAGCTGTTACGAACTCACATTCAAACGTAGGTAAAATTTCTACCTCTTCCATTTCATGTTCTATTGTTGAGATCATTGCATATGTGGGCATTATCGTTCTCCCTTGGTCGCCTTCTAATTGTGATTCAAAACTCATGTTCATTTGTTTCATTTCGTCTATCTGATTACTCAGTTTCCCGTCTATTGCTTGCAAGTTATCTCTTATAGCTTTAAAATTCATTTCGTCTGTTTTGCTTTGTTGAAACTTTTCATTCAAGTTATTTATGGCTTGCAAACTCGTTTCACTTGTTTGAGTTTGTCGTTGAAACTTTTCATCTATACTATTGTTCATTCGTTGCATCATTTGTAATAATTGTTGCATACCTCCTGGCGCCATTTGTTCACTGTTTGGTGGGATATGCACATTTTTGTTTTCTTGTGCCGAATCTCCTGCCATTTGAATTGAATTTTCTTGTTCAGGCGGTTCCTCTTGGTCGTTTAACTTTAGCTGGTCTTTCACAGCTATTGATAGGCTGGTTATTGCCGTTCCTTCTTCTTGATCTAATTGTTGTATGTTTTCTTCCCCTTCTTCTTGATATTCCTCCTCCAGGTCTATTTCCTCACTCTCATCTTTTGACTCTTCCGGTGTATATGGGACTTCTTTTGATTCCCGATATTGTAAATTTTCTTTCTCCATTTTTTCTTGGTTGTCTGTCATTTCGTTATTTGCTAGTTCTAATTTGCCTACTATGCAATTTCTTGCCTGCTGGCTTAATCCCAGCTATCCTACACCAAATGTGACAAATTGGACTGACAAAACTTAAATAATTAAGTTTTGTTTCGCCCGATTTGCGCTCTAACTTACCAATTGCCACACTCTCCCTCAATATTGACAATTCGACAATATTGAGCAAGTTGTAGCAACTGATTAGTTTACGAGCAGATGTAACTCAGGGAGAGTATCGAAAAATAAAGACAAGATTAGTCCTCTAAAAGGGCTAATCTTATTAAAGTCGCAATGCTGAATTTTAAGGTGGTAAATTGGTGATCTGCTTCGCTAAGTGTTACGACTTTAATCGCCTAAGCTGTTGTTTTCCGACCTGACCTATTCGCTGGTTAACCTTCCTATTGGATGTAAGGATACTATGCCTGAAATGACTTAAGCTATAATCCGGTTGTTGTTGTTGTTGCGAAGAAGCGATAAGATAAACACCGCAAAAATTCAAAAAAATTCGCCTGAATGAGAGTGACAAAATTACCTGTGATCGGATGCTGAAAGAAAAGCTTAATTGTAATGGACTCTGGTTTATTTCAAGAAAAAAACAAATTCAAATGAGTTAATTAAAATTTATGAAATTCGTTTTATTGATATTCCTAAAAGGGTTTCTTTTGTTTGTTTATAATTAATAGCATTTAATTTCTTTTCGTGAAAATTAATAAATTAAACAAAAGGTTAATCTTTATGAAATTACGATAAATTGATTTGTTTGTTATAATTGAGTTGTATTTAATTTTTCTTAAATAAAATGAAAACTTAGTTTGAAATTAATAATAAAATTTAAAGTTCAAATTTCTTCTATTAAGTTTTGACAATTTTAATACAATGATTATTTATTTTACTTCTAATTTTTATATCAACAAATTCGAATTAATTATTTTTGTTTATAAACAAATATTATCAATTGTTTTAATTTTATCAAATTAAATAAATTATAATGACTTATTTCTTTTAATTAGACTTATTATTTACTCGTTGTGTTTATTTATATTTTAATTTAATTTATAACAATTCAGGTTCATATATTTGGCTTATTATTATTAATTATTATTGGTTTGTTTAACTAAAGAAACATAAAATATATTGGTCATCTGACTTGATTTGTTGTTTTCAAGTTCCGAGAAATTTGATTCTAATGTTTACTTATTATATTAAAAGAAATGATTTTTATTTTATTTATTTATTTTTTTTTTATATAATTAATTTTATATCAATAAAATTAGCTGAAATAGGCTTGTCGCCCCAAACACATGTGGGAAATTAATTTATCCCCTTTAATAAGGGTAGGTTATTTAAATATTAAGTTACTTTATTATTAATATTTTTTATGGAAAATATAAAGATAAATTAATTTTAAATTTGAATATCTCTTCGATACAGATGTTTTTCCGGCTCCCTCAATATTACTGGATCATCCGTCTGTCCCATGCGCGATTGTGTCTATATTTCTAATCTAGCCAGTCAGCTGATTACAGGAGAGCTTCCTTATCCCTCTTTAAGGGGAACCGTGCACTTCACTGAAATTAAATGTTCAGGAGGGGGGCGGTATCAGTGACGCTAGTCTACAATTACTATTTAGCAATCCGCTGGTTAATTAGATCAGATACCCTAGATTATTAATGGTGGACGCCATTTTGACTCTGTTCTAGGATTTCAAATTTTATATTAAGGAAATTAAGAGAAAATTTACTGAGTTTAAATTATTAATTTAAATAGATAACATTGATCATGTGTTTTGAATCGACACCCATTCAATCTAATATATTGTATTAATCTCTAATTTTATTCTTTATTTAAAAGTTACTTCCGGAAACCAACATACTTGTATTAATTTCTTTAATTACACCTTCAATTATAGGCTATTAATTAACATATCATTTACAAAATTAATGATTAGTTTCAAATTTATTATTAAAGGGAACCTGGTAATATGTTTATTTTTTTATGCGATCAGACGCTAGGCCTGTTTATTTTAAATCAGTGCCTTAGGGTCAAGATCATGCTCTTTGCCTATTATAATTTAATAGTTAATTAAGTTCATTCATTAAAGAATGGACCAAGTACTTATCTATTCGAATCACCGTGTCTGGAACCACTGAACAGCACTTCCACGCGACCGGCAGTCTTGAATTTTGGATAACTCCCAGATCACAGCTATTTTCTTGAAAATATCAATCGCACATGATATAGAATCACAGGATGTTTTCACTGAACACTTGATATTACGATAAAACGTTAGATTGTTCAAGATATACTTGGATTTTTAACTATCACAGATGGGGTTTTGATTAGGTCAGTAAACCACGTGCGTTTCGGATCAAGGTCGTAGGCAAAAGAGGACGAGTTCATCTTCGAGGCATGCGATCTGCTGGCTACTTAGGTGACCTAATTACCCAATTAGCCGCGGAGGGAGACACCAATCAGACTTAGATTTTAATTAGTACTTTTCTTCCGATAGATGTCCGTCAAGTTCACTTTTCGATATAATTTCAAATAATAAATCATACGTCACTTTGAATTGTCATTCAAAAAAAATAAAAAAATATTACAATTATACAAATTTAATTAATTACAAAGCCTGATTCGTCACAATATATATATTATTATTATTATATTTTTACATGATTAATCTCAAGAACGAAATATGGACCATTCAAATTACTTCAACCCAGTGAACCTCCATCTTGTAATAAATACAGGGAATTCTAATTGACTGCTTAAGATTTTAAAGGGAGATTAGATAGTTTATTGTAAAACAAAATCATAAGTTCAAAAATTCATTTCTGAGAGAATAAGATGTTATAAGAATAATTCAAAAATATAATAATTCCCCCCCCCTTTTTCTTATATTTAATATTTAATAAAATAATTTATAATTATGTGTAGATAAAAGAAGGTAGAAATGTTTAAACTAGATCAGTGATTCTCAACCTGGGTTCCACAAAGGGATGTTTGGGGTTCCGCGCCTAGAGGTCAATAAAAGAATAAATAGAAAAACAAAAGTAGTAGTTAGTATTATTATCCCTCAAAAACATTGTCATGTAAAGAAAAAATAATAAATTTAGAGTCTAAATATTACCTTTTAGTCAAAAATCCATTGATACATAAGAATGCGATGAACATTACTATTATTGTCTCAGTGATAAAATACCATTTTTGTTGATCTATAAAGTTCCTTAACTTTCTTATAATCAACGATTACGTTACATTAGTAACAAAATGAAAACATCATTTAAATTGTTTTATTATTATTTTGTTATTAATGCGGTTTGAAATAATATTGCTTTTCAAATAGATGAGAATGTTATATATGAATATACATTGAATATATAAAAAAGCCTGTCCGATCCGAAAGGTGTATATAGGTATCCCAATGACATTATCAAAAATTTTAATAATACCTAATATTATTCATGAAAATAAAAATGTTAGGTAATGTAATTTAAAATGCACGTTTTTTGTACCCAATTTCTCCAAAATCTAGCAAATTTTTAAAATGTGGCAACACGGTTATCGGCGGCGGTATGTTATATTTGGAAGCTATAAAAGAAGCATGATGTTGATATTTAGACGCAAAATTAAACATCTCATATTTTAGTGCTAGGGGTTCCTCAGAAATAAATATAAGTGCTCTAGGGTTCCTCGCTCTACAAAAGGTTGAGAAACACTGATCTATGTAGATAGTTGGGGAGAAAAGTTCGGTTTTGATAAACAAACCAACCTGCGAAATATCAAAACTCTAACTATGTATTAAGTGTAAGTTTTATATAGAAAAATAAAATTTTAATGAGGCAGTCCAAAAAAGAAGATAATTTACACTATCTTTTTATTCATAAAACCGACGTATTGGATTTCCTTCACTGACTTTTCAAAACCCTGAAGGAGGGAATAGCCTCCGAAACGTCGGTTTTAATAAAATTTTATTTTACTATCTATGTTTGATGGTGTTTTTTTGAATATTGAGTTATATATGGGGGGAAGGGGGGTAAGAAAATAATTTAGTGCTTAGGACATCTAATGATCTTAATCCGGTCCAGGATGAGCTCATTTACATTAAATTAAATTATTATAAATTAATTACCTTAATTAATTTTAATATTTGAAAAAATTACTTGTAATAAACTACTAAAGGTATTTAAAATAGAGTAATAAATCTAATAAAAATTGAATTTGAAAAACCCATATATGTTTTGTTATGTCTATATCGCAAGGCCTTAACAATTAATTTAAATATAATATATATATGGTATATGTACCTATATGTTGCATTTTTGAACCAAAAGTCTTGCTGCTAGAGAGCTTACAAATACAAATATTTTGGTACAAGAACGAAATTGCTACTATGCCGTTTCGTTCTTTAGTTGCTGTGGTTTTGAAACTCAGGAGGTCACACAGAGAGACAAAAATTCAAGGTTGAAAATCATTTTTCCCCACGTTTCAAAAGTTTTTGAACACAATGAGCAAAATAACAAAACAAATAAATGTAGGGGAAAACAAAGGGAAACTATTCCTGGGCAAATGACTAAGTGTGAATAGGATGCTTATTGCTCGCCATTGTAATCGCCAAGTATAGTATAGCACTCGAAGAAGAAGAAATAAATGCTTAACTATTTAGTATGAGATTTTTTATTCTCTTCTCAAATAAAAATCACTATTTTTTAACCGACTTTAAAAAAGGAACAGGTTATCAATTCAACGGAATGTCTTTTTTTTGTGTGTTTGTTCGTTAATTTCTCTCATACAATGTGGACCGATTTCGATGATTTTTTTATTGGAAAGGGGGTACCTTCCGATTGGTCCCATATTAATTTGGTCAAGTTCTGAATATGATCAATGACAAATTAACAGAAATCTTCAATTCTTTTGAGCAAATAATGGAAAAATCTTTTATAAATAAAATGAAGTCGTTAAAAAAGGTAGAACGACCGGATGTCAGAAGAAAAGCCCTACCCAACTACATCACTTAAAAGAGAAAAATAAAAATAATTTTTAGAAAAAAATAGCCGACTTCAAAAAATTAAATGAAACAAATAAATTAATAAGAACTCAAAAATAAAATAAAATGCACTAAAAGGTATAAAATAAGCTATAATATAAACTTTAATATAAACCTGTAAATATAATAATAATAATAATAAAAATAATATATTAATAAATTAATAATAATATGTATATATTAATAAATTAATAATAACATATATTAATAAATTAATTAATAATAATATATATTAATAAATTATTTAATAATAATATATATTAATATATATAAAAGTAGTATATTATAAAATTTTTGAAGTCGGTGCCAATGATACATTTTATTAATCGAACTCGACGGATCTTACTTAGGGCCAGTTGTATGTCGGTTGGCAAATGCTTTTAAACGTTGACAAAGGGTAAAACCTTAGAATTCACCTTGGGCCTGTCGGGATGGCCAATCAGATGAAAGTGCCTGTCATCTGATTGGCCATCCCACCGGCCAGAAGGTGAATTATAAGGTTTTACCCTTTGTCAACGTTTAAAAAGAGTTTACTAACCGACATACAACTGGCCCTTAGTACGTTTGGCGTGTAATGAAGACAACATCGCGTAAGCTCGCTTATATAGTTTCTTTAGCACCGACTTCAAAAAGTGATTTCATGGAAAAATTTAGTCGTTTAGTTGTAACTAAATTAGATAATTATTTTATACATTTTTTATGCATTTTATTTGATTTTTGAGCTCTTATTATTTTATTTGTTGCATTTAATTTTTTTGAAGTCGGTTTTTTTCTAAAAATTATTAATTTATATCTACAAACAGTTACATTAGTAATAGTATTAATAAATATTATTTATACCAACCCATTCCAAGCCTGTGCCAGGATTAGCCTCTATTTTTAACAAGTTTATTTATATATTAAATAAGTGAAAGTAAAAAGAAAACTTCATATAATTGGGATAATACATTAGGGCGAGTCCTTTTTCGACCAGCCATTAAAACTGTCTCTCATTATTTATTTTTTATTTCATTTTTAAGAAATTAAATATGAATTAATGGACTCACAATATAATTTAGTACTTTAATGGTTTTTTTATTTTTAAGCATAAGTTTATTTAATAATACTATAATTATGTGTAATCCTTGTTAAAAATAATTTTATAAAATAGAAAAAGATACCCTAAACTCTTAGAAGTTAAACGAAAAATGTCTCATAAATTTCTATTCTAGTTTGAACCGGTTTTGATTTACGGTAGTACAACAAAAGCGTTTTAAAATTAAACGTGTTTACTTATTGAATGAATACTTTTCACATCTCATGCAACCCTAAATCATTTGTTGATTCAAGATTTTTTCATTTTAACAACAAATAAATGATAATATTAATTTTATCAAATATTTGGCCGCTTCAAACCTCATAGAAAAAAAATCTACTCAGAGATATTCCAAGAACAGCCAGCTTCTGCATTTACAACGTTTCTAACAAAGGTCACAAATCCCAATATCTTTCTTTGGGCCTTCGCAATCAATAATTTGAAGCGGATCTATAAGCCTGAAAAAATACCAAATGCTTCTAAAGAGGATGACCCTTCTAAGAACAAACGGCGCTACATTTTGCTTACCTTCGGTGATCATTTGGGTACAGGTGTTGCGACACACTGTTGGTTTTTGGTTGCAACCCTTCTTGACCAGAGAAAGGGTTGACGATTTGTCGATTTTATCTCGAAGATAGCTCCCCGTGAAAGGTCTTGGTAACGGGCCCAAGCGATTCGGCCTGTTTAAGCCCTGGTGCTGAATTGAAGAGGAGAGATTGTTCAAAGAAAGAGCATTATTTACTTTTGATTATTTTTATTAGTTAATTATAAATACACTTGTCTCCAACTGATGGCTGGAGAGCCTCATCTCTTAACTCCAAATTAACAACTGAGCATCTCTGACTTCAAACTAGGACTGACCAACTCTGTCAACTGATTCAAATGCTTCTGTCATTTCTGGGAGTTTCCACAAGAAATATTCCCGATTCGTCAATTTACTAATGAGTAGGAGTACATTTTAATCATTGACCACTCCTTTTTAAAGGGAGGGTCTTCAGAGACCACGTGACCCTTTTTTGGAAAATTTTCCGTTAAAAGCTCTTTTTTGAAAGATCATTTTTTTTATACAAAGATATTAGAGCAAGTAGATTTATAATTCTCTGTCAACTCAGATATATAACTTATTTCCTATCATCATATAATCTTGACTAAGACCCAGGGCCAGCCAAAAAGAGCGGAAAAGGAGATATATAAGGGGTGCTGTTCTGGGGGGTGCGAAAAGCACTCGGGTCCGGATGTGCACAGAGAGGGCCTCTGTCTGGTTGCATTGACCTTAATTACAAAAAGAGGATTCCTTAAAGAGTTCAAACAAGATTTACAACAGCATTTCCTGTTGTCGACAAAATTATCGACGGGCATAACACAGGGCCGCGCCGACTATAGGGCAAATGTGTGCAAGACACACAGGCGGCCAAGTCAAAGGGCGACACAACAGCTAGACAGACTCATGAAAAGACTATAAAAACCATAAAGAGGGCGTAAAATTAAATTTTGCACACGGGCGGCCGAATAGCTTGGCACGGTCCTTTTTGGGAAGGCCAAGACGGATGACGATACAATATAAAGTTGAATAGATATTTTTGTTTCTGAATATTTATTTGATCAGGAATGCTTTTACTGCATTTAAGCATATAAATAAATGTATAAATAAGTATTAGAAAACAAATAAAAATAAAATCTGCAAATATTTCTGTTCCGAATTTTACGGAATGTCCCAATTTTCAGCTTTCCCTAATCACAACACGTCGATCCCGTGACGATTTGTAATCAAATTTCGTAGGTTCTTTCAGAAAATTCTATTTTGATATTTAATTAATTATCTAGTATTTCTTATTGAATGATTGATTTTTGTGTTAGTTTTCTTTTATTTATTATTAAATAAATATACTGCTAAACTAGTAATATTTTTTTAATATTTTATTCCTATCTCCACTCACCATCAAAGGTAGATCGCCACTTATTGTTAACATATAAAGTCAATCTTAATGACAAACAAATTGATCATTCCTGCTTTAGAGGCATCCTGAAAGAATTCAGGGCAAAAGTTTATCTCGTCCCTCCTATTCCATGAAGTTGTTGTTTTTTTTTTATTAATCTTGTGCTTCTTTAAGCAGAGTTCCCTTTTTAAATACATATTTTTCTATTTTGATTCAATTAATTTTTTGATTTTCTTAACCATGTATTTATTTACAATTTTTAAGGAGTTAGGTGTTGGTTCTAGGTGAAACATTTTAATATATCGTATCTTACTAAAGTTTAATTATTATGTATTTATTTAGCTGTCTTTATTTATTTATTTATTTAATTTTTACAGTTGAACTGACACAAATATTTTTATAAGGAGATATAATAACTTTTTAATTTCACTATTTTTTTTAATTTTTATTCATACTCACCTGGTCAACTCTTGTATACCTACAAATTGTTTTTTCTTCCCCGATAAATACGATTTTTTTAATTTTGAACAGTGAGGCTGAACGTTTAATAGTTTTATCCCTAAATTCAAGTTCGTATAACGTTGATAATATATTAGAAAAACCATAATTTCATAAATTTGTTGAAGAATTCTCAAAACACAAATTAAACAAGGAAGTAAAACAAGAATATATTCATTTTTTTCTTTCTAGTAAAGTTTTTTTGTACGATCCATCCAATATAGAGGTCACTGGCCTACATTTATTTATTTATTAAAGAAATTCATTTCATAATATCATACATTAAACATTAATTTTTTCATTCTTGTAAAATAGTTTTGAATTTATTTTATATTACAAACGAAAACATCACATTGCTCCATTTTGTACATTTGCTATAAATGGCTCGAGACATCAAATAATTTATTTATTTTTTAGAAAAACAATAAAATTGAATAATTAGAGTATTACATTGAATTTTACGATAATTTGTATAAAAATAATTATTTTATTCTAAAGTCCAAAGATCTGAGAACAAAATAATGTATATCTAGTATGTATACCTATTTAATGTATGACCACCAATCTCAGGAGCCTTGAACACATTATTACATTTGTTTAAAATAATCGCTATATACATATATATAGCTACAATACTCTAGAGCTCATATAGAGTAATTTAAGTTTAAATATTTGTATGTCTATTTGCCGAACGAATTAATAGAGAAAAATGAAAATATTAAATACAAATCAATAATTTTTTTAAAATGGAAATATCTGAGATACCTACTCGAACTTTAATACTAATTCAATTTTTTTTTTATATAAATAAATAAATATGACTCAAATTTGACAAATTATTTCAGTACTCCATAGAAATGAAATGAGCTTTTGTCATTTTTTTCTATTATTTCATTAAAAAATAATTTTCTCAGGTTATGTAAAAGTAACTTAAAAATATATTTTCGAACACCTTGGTTTTTAGAAACTAAATTTACCTATTACAATTAATAGAGATTGTGGTGTTGTGCAAGGTGAAACATCTTAAAGATAAAATATTTATTTACTTTTATCTTTATTACCTATTATAACTTCAATTATCATTCTTTGCCATGCGATGGGGGTCTCAGAGCTCAATTAGCTCATTGTATTAAAAGTATCTTCTTAATCTGATCCTGGTCATCGCCAACGGCTGAATGTTACTATTTATTAAATAATTCTTGTCAAATTTAGAAAATTATTAAGCCTGATTTCGAGTTGTAATTCCTCTATGAATTAATTTTGTCGTTAAGTGATTTTGGTAAAATAACTGAAATAAATTTGCAAAACAGTCACCAATTAATTTTTCCATGTCATTTTTTTGAATTTCTTAATGATTTTACATAATCAATTAAGTTATTAATTTAATTAATTGAGTATAATCATATTATTCAATTATAAAATGAACAAATTTACTCTAAGATTCAAAATAAATAATACTTTCACATGCTGTGGTTTTGTATTAATAAAAATATAATATAATTTCAATTATATCTACTTTGATTATATAAATAAACATGGAAAATGTGCTAGCAATAACATGTAATCTATAGTCAAAAAGGCCCTTTCCCAAAGCGCTCTGGCTGTAGTTTCCTGGTACTCAATAGAGTGGGATATTACAACAATCTAACAAGAATATTTTCTTCATCATACTAATTAAAAGGAATTTAAAATTAAATTTTGGTGGATTCTAGATTTTTGTAAATTTCTAGATAAACCAAACTTAATTGAATTATCTAATTTTTGTAATAAAAATAGAATACGTACAAGCCGTTAAACTCGAACTTGGAAACGATGATCGGAATTAATTATTGTAAATTGTGTAAATTGAAATTTTTAATTAAATTGAATAAAAATTTTAAAAGGATTGTTTTTAAATTGTAGATTAAAGGTTGGGCTAGGGACAAGGATAATTAGATAACTGACGTGAACAAATTTGCTTGCTTAAGGATTCGTGAAAGTATAATACTATAGATAAGAGTTTACTCAATCTCTAGAGGGAGGTTCTCGGTGCGAGGTTTATCTAGTATCTATATTATTTGAGCCATGAATTAGAGTAGTAATTTTCGCTAGGGAAGCTTCAAAGGGATTAACCTTTTCAAAGCGTAAAGACTGATAATAAAACAAAACAAGCACAGTCATAAATAAGTAAATGAGAACTTTGCTATGTAAATAAACGTATTTAATCTTTTTATTAGTTAATAAAAAATATTATTACTTCAAAGAGCGAAACATTAAATATTTTCCCAAGATATCTCGTGGCAAAATGATGTAGACTTTCGAAGCCTAGAAATTCTATAGATTGGGAATAGATCATAGGGTGACCCAGCCAGTAGTTGATACCCATCCAGTAGTTGATCGAATGTTCAAATTTTTGTGTCATTTTCAGTCGGAAACAACTATTTTCTCTGGACCCATTGAAAAATATATTTAGTTATTTATGATTTAAATGCTGTCAACTTTGTTGCGACATTATTTTCAGTTAACTTAAGATAGACGTCTTTTAAAAGTTGAAAACGTTGACATTTGGCATTTCTTTTGTAGAGCGCAGAGAAGGAAACTGAAAGCTATCTAGTTCCATCTTCCTTATTTCAAGTGATATTTTCATAAGAATTACTGTTAATTACGACTTAAGAATTATATTTTTTTCACCTATTTTTAGATTTTTAATTTCTTTATTTAGGGGTCCAAACGCGATTGATCAACTACCGGTCTTTCTCGATTAACAAAATCCAAAAGTTGATCAGTTGTGATCAATTACTGGATTTGAGGAATCTAGTTATTGATCAGTCTATCAACTATTGGGGAGCTTGTGCGTAGCCATTAATTGATCATCCACTTTGTTTTACAAGCCAATTTGTTTATTTTTAGTGTAATTATGCCAAAAAAGAAATTATTCAAATATTCTGAGGCTGATCTGAAAGCGGCAATTGAGGACGTGAGAGAAAGGGGTGTTTCTTTAAGAAAAGCCTCTTCTGCGGACGTTGCCGTCTTCAGACCCCTCAAAGTGCTTTGGCGACAAACTATCGACTATGAAAGGTGCATTAGCAATAAAGAACGATTGCATGCACCTACAAATACAGACGTACTTCTAGAGTAGGGCTTGATGAAACATTCAACGTCCAGACACTATTTTACATTGAATCCCTTTTCAAAAAAGGTAGGACGCAAGAGTTTATGAACGTGGAAGGGGACAAATGGAAGGGGGAAAGTGAGGCTCACGAATTATTCCATTTTTGGAGAAAAATACGAAACAAGTGTCTACAATCTACCACAACAAACCTCACGATACATGAGAGGGAACAAGAATCTCGATCTTCTCCACAAGAATTGGCCCATCTTGCCTCCCATCGATCATGAAACACCAGGCCCTTCATGGATAACGGACTCACTTGCAGTGGCTAGCGACAGCGCAGCTTCCAGACAAGTGGACTCACTTGCTGCAGTAACAGATACTGTGAGTGTTACACCAAAAACCCTCAAAGTTAGTCCAGCTTTCGCAGGCAGCATTTGTTGGCCACACGAGTCGCCAGACAAAAAGAAGACTGCAAGGACAAGGCTACCATAGGCCACAACGTCCAAGCAATGGATGAAGTTTCATGAAGACAAAGAAAAAGAAAAAGAAGAGAAAGAATCCAGAAAAAAATCATTAATTAAGAAAAGGCAAGAGAAGAAGGAACAGCAAAAGAAAGGTAAATCAGAAATTCCATAAAGACTGAAAGCCAGTTCGGAAATCTATTGACGAATACGTTGTTATTGATTATGAGGGAAAATATTTCCCTGGCATTATCCTGGAAGTTGAAGAAGATGGAGCAACTGTATCGTCGATGGCATCATATGGGCGACTTTGGAAGTGACCAGAGAAGAAGGATATTCTTTTTTACAAATGGGATCAGGTTGTTTCACATTACGAAGAAGCAACTAAAACCAGCAAAACAAGAAATCTTTTTTCGGTTCATGAGTTGCAATACTTTTAAAAAATGCAATTTTTTTAATTTCCATTGAGTCTCTTAAAAAATAATAAAAAAATATATAATAATAAAATAAAATATAAATAAAATTATCAAACTGTGTTATTTTACCTCCTTTGAAATCATTGATCAATTACTGGATTTGACTTTGATCAACAATTGGATTCGCCCTATCAACTACTGGAACAAATTTTTTTTTTTTTTTAATTATATTGTTTATGCTCTTTAATAAGGCCTGAATTTAATATTCTCCTATGATTGGACACATATAAGGGATTGTTATTATGGTGTGAGTTTTCTATTAAGATTTAAAATGAAAGCTGGCTGATAAAAATAGAGTAGCATCGGCGTTATTTGATCAACTACTGGCTGGGTCACCCTATATCATATATAATATAGATCCGAACTATCCTTTTGCGAAATTTTTTGCATAAAACATAGATAAAATTTATGGATGTGGTTATTTGTATTTAAAAAAATAAATAAAAGTCACAGATATTTTTTTATCAAATTATTTATTAAAATGTTCAAATAATATTATTGGCTCAATGACATTGGACCATAATAGAAAATAAATAAATATTATGTAATGTAAACTATTTATCTATATATCTTAAGTATAAAAAAATAGTTAAAAAAATTGTTTATCTATTTAATTAAAATATAAGTGAAGTAAATATTTTAACATATTTACTAAAGAATACTGGTAAATTAAAATAAATATATTTTAAAGAGTGATGCTTTAATATAAATAAATATATCTAATTAAATTCAAATATCAAGAATCAGATAATCTAAATAGAATAATCATTCCCATTACAATATCCTCATTTTCTTCTTTATCTTCTTATCAATGTAAAAATATATTTTATTTCGATTGGAATGCTCTTATTCATTTTTTCAAATAAGTACTCAAGAGTTGATGTATTATTTACAATCATACTAACATTTATTTATTAAGACATTACTTAATTCAACCTGAGCAAGAACACTTGGTTTCTTTTGGCATAAGTATATGAAATTATCATTGAAATAATTTTCAATTTCGATTAGAGGCTTGTTATGAGTTTCAGGTAAAAGTATAAAAACAAAAAGTGAGGCACAAAGCGAAACAATGGCAAAAAACCATTGAATTCCTGCTCCTCCTTGAAGTATATCGACTAATGTAGGATAAAGCTGAACAGCACACCACATCGAAAGATGGGCAATTGAAAGAACTACGCCCTGAGCTAATCCTCGGATCTCGGTGGGGAATAATTCGGCTGTCATGGTCCAAGGAATAGAAAGTAGACCGAGCATAGATGTGCAAATGTAGAGCATCAGGCAGATGACAGGACCAATGCCAGATTCGCCATCTAAAATAAATGTTTAAAATTTCAGATTAATAATAATACTTGTTACCTGCTTATTTAACTTGATGAGTCCTCAGTCTGTCTGACCGTCTGGCCATCTTGGTAGAAAAATCGAATTTAGACTTAAAGATGGACAATTGAGGGAACTACACCCTGATCGAATTTAAAACTAATTCTACATATTTGATAATCTTGAAATTGTGTAGGAAAATTTATTTACAATGACAATACATTATAAATTATAAGGAAAAATCATTTACCAAAAGTTGGAGTGTATAAATTAGGCGCTTTGTCCGATCTGGACCAAATTTTAGAGACTTATCCTTTGGAACCCTGAGAAACTATAGGTGCGTATATACAACCCGAAATTGAGAAGTATTAAAAGACGTACAAATTAAAATTAAGGGTCGTTTGTCTAATTAGTCGAAATTTTACCCTAAATACAAAGTTATTGAACTAAATTTTAAATCTTAAAGACTAAATAGGTATAAAATATAAATAAATTAACACACTCTTATCATAATAAATTGTTCCGCTCTACAAAAAATCCCTAATAAGTGAACATCGAAAAAATTATATTTTTCGAGATAATAATTGTTTTGTCAAAATGTCTGTTATTTAGTCTGGTTGTTAGTTTGTGCATTACCAAATTTTTGTGGACGAGATAGCTCAAAAACTAGTTTGAATATCGAAACCAAATTTCACACGTAGTTTTGGGCCATTGAAATTAAGAGCTGATTAGATTTTGGTGCATATCGACCCAAAATTAAGGGGGTTGAGGGGGGGTTAAAAATTAAAAATCTAGGTTATTTGAGCAAACTCAACCAAATTTTGTATACATTATCAGTGGGACCCCAGAAGTCTAAAAATGCAAAAACTAACCACCCAAAATGGGGGGGGGGTGTAGGGTCAAAAATGAAAATCTTGGCCATTTACCAAACTCAACCAAATTTTGTATACATAATCAGTGGGACCCCAGAAGTATAAAAATACAAAAACTAACCCCCTCCTACATGATTAAAAATAATTTTAGGGTCCAGGTTGTATGGTAAAGTCAAGTCGATGGCCACATCAGAACACGTCAGCTTTTTTTACATGGAAACATACATTATTGAAATTATTGCTTATTGACAGTGTACTTGCCACTTGTCGTTGACTTAACCCTTGATTAATTAGGCACACAATTTGAAGTGTTTGAACTTGAGAAATATCCATTTTGTATATTTTATCTTTCTATCAATGATGTTTAATTCAAAATTATTCATTTTATTGATATTTCAAATGGAATTTGATCTTTTATTAAAACTTTATTGGAAGGTAAGTGATATTGAGAAAGTATGATAATTTGTAATTGTATCTTTTAATTTAATTTTACTTATTTTATTTTTATAAAATTCAAAAATTATCAACAATATTTATTGAATATGTACTAACGTAAGAGTTAATGGAACAAATTATATGAATATTTGTAAAATTTTTAAAAATAATAATTGAAAGTAATGGAAGGCAGCCCAGAGGTAGTGAGGAAAGAAAAAATTAACACATATAAAATAAGGTGTAATTTATTGGAATCCTTCCTCCTTTCCTTTCAAACCGACGTTTCGGAGGATTTTTCCCTCCTTCTTCAGGGTTTCAGAGGGAAAAATCCTCCGAAACGTCGGTTTGAAAGGAAAGGAGGAAGGATTCCAATAAATTACACCTTATTTTATATGTGTTAATTTTTTCTTCCTACTACCTCTGGGCTGCCTTCCATTACTTTCAATTAAAATTTCTATCAGTCCGTCTCTCTCCAGAGAAAATTTCGTTGCAAAAACTTTTTTAAAAATAATTTGCTATTTATTGGTGGCTCGATTTTTTTGCACAGTAGTAGTGTATTTTTAAATATAACTAAAATCATTCATAGATTATAGGATTTAGTAGTGGTGAACAATCTCTGGTGATCTTCTTTAGAACTAGTCACTCTGCTACTCCCGGCAATTTGTACCATAATATTCACAATTAATTTAATTGCCTTGTTTTGTTTCTTTCATTTGAGTTTTTTCTCATTCATTAATTCTATAACGTTATTCTTATTAAATATTTTTTGTTTGAAAGGCACATACCTAGTTACCCAATAAAAAGTGATTTAAAAACACACATTAGTTAGTCTCAAATAAAACGGAATGAAAATTCACCATTAAATTGATTTTACCTGATGTTCAAATTGAAAAGTTTTTGTTTTGCGAGAGTAGCAGAGTTTTTGATTCACAAAGAGAAACAAAGAGGTTGTCCTCTGCTTGATGCAAATAAACATACACACATATATATAGATGATATATTGTATATGTATATATATATATATATATATATATATATATATATATATATATATATATATATATATATATTTATTTGTTTGAGACTATAGTTACGAAGACTTGGTCTTCATCATCAGTCTTTTTTAATTATAAATATTGTTTTTCATGGAGTCAATACCGTATGAATTTGACTCCATGAAAAACAATATTTATAATTAAAAAATGGTGATGATGATGAAGACCAAGTCTTCGAAACTATAGTCTCAAACAAATAAATTATATATATATATATATATATATATATATACAGATATATATCATCTCGATATATATGTGTGTATGTTTATTTGCATCAAGCAGAGGACAACCTCTTTGTTTCTCTTTGTGATGTTCAAATACCCACGGATCCATATTTAGAACAATGTATAATTTTATACTTTGAATCTTCATAAATTTCATATTTGTATAGTTCATATTCTTACTTGCGAATAATCTATGCGTAAGGAATCCAGAGGTTCCCATTGTTATAAACATCCCAACTCCACTAATCATTATCAAAGGACGACGGCCGAAATTTTTCAACATTAATGTATTTACGAATGACATCAAAAATCGTACACCGCCCACCATGATGCTTACATGGCCAACATTAATACTGCTTCCAATTTCCTAAAAAAAATCAGTAAAATATTAGAATAATTCTTAATTCTAAAAACTTCAGTGTTAAAATTGAGGAGGAAACTCGCGAGTCGGGGACGAAGAAAAAATCTCATGAGTGAGGATTTAAGACAGGAAAAACAGAAGAGAAAGAAAGACAAAGAAAATCCAATATGAATTAAGACAAAATAAATTAAAAGTAAATTAATTAATTTGTATTGAAATTTGTTTTTTGTTTATAAAATAATGGTGTAAAAATGCCAATATTGTATATATATATTCAAAACCCAAATAGGGCACGGATGGAATTAAATAAATAATAAATAAAATAATAAAAATTATTATTATTATTTAAAGTTATAGCTTTTGCTTCACTGAGAGTTTATTAGGGTTTGTTGGGATCAGATTAAATAGGGATCTCTTGATCTTTTAAATCATTAAGTGACTTTACTTACTAAATCTCTAATTACAAAATTTACTTACTAGTTTAGTAATTTAATTATTCTCTGTTTCTAATACATTCATTCTGATCACTTGCTGCAGAGAGTCAATTTAAATTAAGTTATCATAATAGATATTTAGACTAGGGTTTTGAAAAAAAAATATTCTTTTTTCGAGATAAACATTTTTAATAATTTACTTAATAATAATTTACTGTTCTTGAGATAAAATAAAACTTGGTTTTATGCAGAGAGCCGACGGAGATGAATCGTATGCTTGTGCTACGTAGGCAAGATTCTACCAACTCGGCCAATCTGCCCTAAATTTTTATTATATTTTGCAAAATGAATGTCAATCAGACTTTTAATAAAATTGGAAATTTAAAGAATTACTGATTTCGAGATAGAAAATGTTCAATTTGAATAAATTTACGCAGGGTCTAGCAAACATTCTTCATGATTTTAAAGAATAAAAAACTATCATTCATTGTTTTAATTTACTCAAATTTTGTAGCTAGAAAATTTTCTACCTCGAAATCGCTAAAGTCACTCTTGTTGAAATTAAAAATATTTTTCTTGACACTAATCGAACTACTTATGTATTTTTTCGAAACTATAAGATCAAATCTCTACCATGATCATTATTCTTTGAAAAATTAAAAAATAAAATTGTCTAATTTAATCGTAAAATTTTAGAAAATTGAATAAAAATAATTTGTTGAAGCTGTTCTAACTTATTCTAAACCAACTCGATTTTTTTCTGGCTTAAATTTAACATTCTTGATTTTTGACAAATATAGTAACTCGCCTATAAAACGCACTCATAAATTATAACTTTAAAGTATATTTTAAAATGGAAAACTTTGATACCTTAATGAAATCCACTGTATAAAAGAGAGTCATATAAATTCCAGAAAATTGTTGTAAAAGAAACAATCCGGTAAGGATAACGAGAGGTTTGTATCCGGTTGGCTTTAAAAACACCTTGACTCTGCTTTTAAAATCTGTTGAGACAAGGGCTTTCATATCTTGAGATTTCACCATTGCAGCAAGTCGTTGTTGAGCAAACGAACTCTAAATAAGAAATTAAAAAAAGAAAATAATAATATTATAAGATAATATAGGTATATATAATTATTAAAAATATATCTATATTAAGAAAATATTTAGTTTAGTTCATTTAAAAGTAATTTGGTAAAAAAATAATCGACATAATTTCAAAAAAATTTTGAAAATAAATATTTATTATTATTGTTCAGAGTTAGACCATTTGCAAAAAAAATAATCTAGTTTCTTCACGACATTTTAGCTTCCTTGATTACAAGCAAGCGCCTTAAAATCAGTATGGAGGATCATTGAAATTTAGATTATGTATTTCTATTATTGTTTTCTTCTTCGTTTGAAAAACCTTTTATACTGTACAGTCTGCCTGCTGTTGGGGACCTAGTACTGAATACCGTTAAAAAAATTTTATTGTGTTTTAAATTGTCTGAAACATGAAGAAAAATAAGTTTGTTTCTGACTGTGTGTCTGAATTTCGATATCCATTACTTATAACTCAAGAAAGAAAAAAGTATAAATTAGATTCTGGTGTCGAAATATTTATATTTCCAAAGAGGAGAACTGATTTGCTTTTGGGCCCTTAGCTTCTGAACTTCCTGGTCAAAAACGCGGAATATATATTTTCTTGAATGATTTTATTGATATTTTAAGGCGTTGTTATGATATAAGTTTAAATATATAAACATGTGTTTTTTCAATTTCCTTTTTAAAACCCTTTAACAATTTATAACAGATATTTTATATGAATAAATTAATTAATTGAAATTATGATAAGATAGTTAAATTAAAAAGTAAATTTTGACTAGCTTATTTAATTTATATATATAAAAATTTATTAGTAGGACAGACATAACTCTAGCTAGGTGCGATAGCTCCCTCCTTTGCGGAAAGCGTACCGAGGTCTTTAAAAAGTTATTAAGATTTGAAAAAAAAAATCTCATTTTGTTAAGACCTTACCTAGACTTCTTATATCTTATTAGTTTAATTCACACTTTAAATTTAACCTACATAGTTGTAAAAATAAATATCATCGTTATCTTTTCCCTAGTAACAAAGATTGATTGATACCTGACTTCCCGCGAGCCAAATAAGCGACGCCTCTGCTTCATCGATCCGCCCTCGCGCAACCAACCAAGTGGGACTCTCGGGGGCCCACATAATCACCAACAGAACAGGAACAAGTAAATAAGGAAAGGCCGCCCAAGCACAAGTTTGATAATCTAAATATGCTCCCATCGCATATGCGATGAGCATTCCTATAAAAAAATTAAAAAATTGAATTATAAAAGTTCTTTAAATGTATTTTTTTTCTTTTCCGATTTTTAAAACATAGAGATAAAAAGATTTATGACACATTTTTGTTTAAATTAATAGAGATTTTTCGTATTTCAAAATGATTTGAGGAAAATAACTAGGCTAATGAATCATACTTAATAAGGCTTTTTTTAATCTATCCTTTTTGAGACATAAGCAAATAAATCACATTCTCGTAAATAATTATTTATATATACTTTAATATACAGTGGAATTTTTTTAGGAACATTGAATTTTCATTAGAAAAACAATTTCTGTATATCGAATAAAAATTTTCGCATAAAAAAAATTATATACGATAAACCTATTGCAGTCAGCAATGGATTTCGTTCATAAGATAAATATAAATTAAATAAGAAAAAATATGTTTCACTGATTTTTACTGTAATAGAACTTCCCGGAAAACGGAAATGTTATTTATGAAAAAGCAAATATTGTTCCTAAAGTATCTGAAGAATTGTTTTTAGTATGAGAATTATGAAAAATTTGCAATTTGATTTTGAAGAGTGAAATTTTTTCCACTAACCTTAAAATTCAATATATAGAGGTTCAACTATACAATGGTTTTTATCATAATAGTAATAATAATATGATTCAGACACCTAGCCAGAAATTTTTCCAGGGGCAAACAAAAAATTATTTGAATAAAAACCAGAATTTTTTAAGAATAATTGAGATGTATAGTAATATAAAAATAATACAAAAAAAAGTGAAATTAAATAAAAGTTTAGAAGATATTATAAATTAGATTTTCATGCATTTATATATGTAGGTTTAACATAATAATATATTATGGTGATCCTTATTTTGACGATATTCGAGTTTTGATAAAGGCACATCCCTATTTTGTTTCAAATGTCCAAAAATAAAGTGTGTAAAGTTTTATTTCAATATTTTAATAATAACCTGTGCCCGCAACGATGCAATTTTTAAATGGAAAATACATGTATTTTTTCACTATAGGTTACAAATTTTTTTATCATATTTAAAACATATTTATCGGGTCAATGTCTTTAATGTATAATTAATAAATGTACTTAGAAGATATTGAACCGATACTCTCAGTTAAATTTAGTATGTCTTAAATGCGCTAAAAAAATTTGAATCCTAATAGTGAAAAAATATGTTTTTTCCATGTCAAATTTCAATTGCTCTAGAGCACTGATTAATATAATATTGAAATAAAACTTTCTACACTTGATTTTTTGGGCATTTGAAACAAAATAGAGATGTGTATTTATCAAAATTCGAAAGTCAACAAAATTAGAACCACCATAGAAGATGTAGGTATATATGTAGAGTTAGCTGGATGATTCCAGGGGCATGAAAATAACTTTTGTATATGTGATATAATATAGTATGATTGGTTTTTACATAAAAATTTTAAATAAAATATAACATACCTAGAGAAGCAATAGTTGGGCACATTGAAATTAAAGCACCACGATATTCAGGTTTAGCTACTTCAGTTATATAAACAATGGCAGGACTTGTAGCTAAAGCTAAAAAAAGAAGAAATTCATCAATTTAGAAATTGTTATCTGTACTTAGATTATTCTAAATAAAAAATGTTTAAGTAATATTAATAAGATAGATTAAAATTTTTTCTTTATATTAATATATTTGAAACTAATTTCGAAAGGCTTGTTTTCATCTCTAGTCTGGATTAGTGAAGTAGCTAGAAAATTTTCAGCAAAATATTTAGTGGGAATTTTTTTTGTTAAAACAAATAGGCACTTCAAGAAATTAAAAAACAACATTTCTTGATTAAACATATGAAATATATTTAATTACGGTTAGTTTGCCATAAGAAACGGTTTGTCGTTGCCGTTATTGATCCCTTGAACCCTTTCCTTGGGGGAGGGGTTCTGACCCCCCCTGACTACTCCCCTGATCTGGATAATTATTAGAATTCTTTAATTTTTAAATGCAAGAGTCAATCTCGACACAATTTGGTATCTCTAAAACATTAATCATTAAAATTATCGCTTTGTCTTGTAGCGACATGATTAAATCGTAAATTTTGTCCAATAAATGCAACAAGCCACTGGTCTCTCACACGGAATGTAATTTAGACATAGATACTCATACAAGACTATTAGGGTACTTAGTATCTGTTCCTTCTCTATACGTCATCTCATCTCCCTTCATCCAATACCTTAGGGTCCTCTTAAGAGGCCTCAACGCCAACAACAACACACAATCAAGTGTCCATCGCCTCAGTTCACATCCACCGTTCTACAAGAACACAGAACCACGAGAACTAGTTCTACAGACACATAATTGAAGCTTAGTGGCGTTTGTCGCGACAAACTGCTTCACTTTCTTCTAGACCCAGTTTAAAATCTATATGGTATTTCCTGAACTTAACACATTTGAAAATAAAGGCAGGGATGTGACTTAAGTGAATTTTACTTGGTAGTCGAACAACCTAACATTGGAATAGTTTGTAAATTAAAAAAAAAATTTAATTTTTTTTTTTAATATTTGACCATATGAAAAAGTAGAAGTTTAAATAGTACACTATTTTCAGATTTATACGCATTTTCTAAGTTTTCGATTATCGCATTCTTTCAATTGATACCGTGATTTCAATTATGATAACGAAAATATAATTCCGATATATCAAAATTATGCAATCTCATTTGATAAGCTTAGAATCAATGATTTAAATAAGTGATGATGTAATTAAACAGCGAAGTTAGCCAAGTGATATTGTGTGATTGAAATCAGGTTCTTCTTTTAAATCTTATAAATCATTTTACATATATGTTGATTGATTGTTTTACTAATCTTTAATTATTTATTCTCTAATGAATATACTTTAAGACTAGTGAGCCGTGAAAATAAAAAATAATTATAGGAACACTTCACGAGCCTTATATAAAAATTTAATAATATCTTACTGATGCATTTGAATGTGCATGCTTATATTCACAAAGATGATAAAGATAATTACTTATATCTCTATGTGTGTAGATAGTTTTACATTTTTTTACCAAGATAATAAGTGGTGATTGGAAAAGGAAAACTATCGCAAATATGTATATATATTTTAAATCAGTTTTTGAATCAATCTTGGCTTTCTAATCAGATTCATTTTAAGCCTATCCAACTTCTCCTATTAAACAAGGCCCAAATTCGCAGGTGTCTCGAAAATGGTTCGTATCGGTGTTGAGGGTTCTCCAACCACCTAAATGGTTGAATCTCTTAGCGACAATAGCCCATCATCGATTTTCCTTTTTTGGCATGTGGTCTAATGAAATAAAATTAATAATTCTCCCAAAAATCTCATTTACTTGAAATACGCAATTAATTGAATAATAATAATTCCCTGCATCCACATTTTCAGAAATATCCAATTCAATCCCTTATTATTACTAGAGATCTAATGTCTATCACTTCCTTTTATCTTTTTGAAGGCAACATGACTTAGAAAATTTGGATTTTCTTGCTTCTCTATCATTAAAAAAATACATACATACAAATTGTATACAACATGACAACTACATATAAGCTAGATGGTGCATTATGAACAAACACATGTGTCTTATAAGTTTGGACAATTCTTAATCTCGGAGAGAATTTTCTAAAGATAACCTGTGTGCTTTATTTTCAGAAAATACGTCAAGAAGATGTCTAAGTTGTCCTCTCCATCATGAAAAAAAGAAGAGATTTTATGGGCAGGGTTTTCGAGGGTATCGAGGATGCGGGACTTAAACATTTAAGATTATAAGTCGCGGGAAAGTTACTTTCACGAAACGAGTTCAAATCCCTAGAGGTCAAAGGGAAAAGCAATTTGATCATTCTATCATATTTGACATTGAAGGGGTTTTGAGGGTTCGAAAATCGCGTGTTTCAAACAAATAAGGATTTAAGGGAGATTATTTACTTCAACTCCTCAGAACAAACGCCATGGAAGTAATCATAATACAGGAATAGGGAGGAAACAGTTCTATGGTGAACCAAGGAATCGAGTGAATGCGATATGGCCGGGCTATTCTAAATCGCATCCAGGGTATTTGAATAGTTAACGATTCACTGTAACATCTCTACCAGTATTCTGTCCATCAATGGCTTATAAGTTCCAAAAGTATTCCTATTCAAATCACTTGTACATTTACAGTTAAGTAATTTCAAAAGTATTTTGGAAAAAAAATTCCTCTTTTAAAATTAGCATTATCAATTTATATCAAATTCAGCTTTTGAATGGGAAAGATTCCAGATATTTCGGGTTAAGGATGTTTAATATTTTTTTATTATTATCATTATTAATTAATTTTGATCCATCATCATGAAAGCATGAAGGAAATGATAATCCAACCCCTCCTTAGATGGGAAACAAGCCTTATCTAATTTTATTTCTCTTTTTCTTTTCCTTGTTTTACTTTGTTTTTTACTTTATTTAGTATGTGTATGATCTGCGATTTGAATTGATATCTATATAATATAAAATTTATTGTATTTCTAAATTATTTCTTCCATAGACATCGAAAAAAAAAATGATTATTCAAACCGTGAATTCAAACTTTTTATAATTTTAATTAAATTTAGTTTTTTAAATAAGTAATCAATACCGGAAGATAATCCTGTAAATATTCTTCCAAGAAGAAGCATATAGAAGTTAGTTCCTATTGCAATCAGTAGCCATCCAAGAAGGCCCGGAATGATGGCAATTTTGATTGTATTCACTCTTCCCCATGCTTCCATGAAGAATCCAGCCATTATAGCTCCAACCGGTGTAAAGAGAACCATTGAACTCGCTGAAAACAAAAGAGAAATATTTTCTATAAATAATATAAACTATAACAAATAATCTAGAGAAAATAATCAATTATAAATAATAATAGACCTAATTTCCTCTAATTAACTTAATTTTTTTTTAAACTTACAAAAGTTTCAAAAAGAAGTCTTCATGAAAGTAGAGACTGAAAGATAAAAGGAAGCATTAGTCAAGTCTTGGAGATAAGAAAAAAATTGTTACAAACAAATAAATCATCATTTTAAGATTTAATAACTTTTCCTTGACCTATGTATAAATTTTATAGACATGATTTTTTTTGGGAATAAAGACAATATTTACTTAATTTGAGAAATTATTGAAAATGTTATTTCTTGATATATACCAGAATTATTATAAATTGCAAATTATTTTCACTAGTTGTAATAATATTTATATTTTATATCAACTTTTATGTAGGTATATCAAAGTTATGCTTTCACTCTAAGCATTTATATTACTTTCATACAACGAAATATATATTCACAGCACCTAAATTTATATTTTCGACATTTTCACGTATTTGGGAATCTTTCAAATCGACCATTACCGCTTCGCTAATGAATTTAGTTGAAATACCTAAATATGTACTTTATTTAATTAATAAAGGGCCCCTAGACTCGCAAACTGAGGGTTCTACGATTTCTTCAAACTAATTGTTTTATAGCATCCATAATAATTTTCATTGAAATTACATAAAACTATGTAGAGGTATTTTCAGATTTTCAAATCTAATAGGTACAAAGTTAGAGGTCGTTGTTTGTCTGTTCAGTGATCCGCTTAGTACAACAAAAAGAATTTACCCAGGTCCAATCTGGTATTTGATTACATGAGAAATAACAGATCAATTATTTATAATTTAAAAGACTGACGGTGAAGGTATATATATATATTATATATGTTTATTTGCATCAAGTAGAGGACAACCTCATTGATTTCTCTTTATGCAAAGTTAGAGAACTACTAGGCAATTTTGCTAATAGTCCGCGAACTATTCAACAGTACCACTCGATCGGGTGCTCAATTTAATTTTAATTCATCTTTTTATTACCAGAGAAGTGTTTAATTTGTTTTTAAAAATTTTACAATGAGCTACCCGCTAGTAATCAAATGTTTCTAGCTTTAATAGCTTAGAAATTAAAAGCTTTTGACAAAATGAACAGACAGACTACAGTCAACTAAGCGTTACGAGAAGGGTTCTGTTTTTTTACCTTTAAACCTACGATACCCTAATAATGAGTGAATTAAGGATTATACTGAAGCTATTAGTTTATTTACACAAAAATGAGGCAAAATAGTTTGATTATAGCAAAATAGTGATCATCTTCTTTCTGTATTTTTTATAAAAGAAAAGGTCATCACCTAAAAAATTAGATCTAGACCCTTGAAAACCAAATATAGCCGTAGGACAGCCTTACTAGTTGTTAAAATCCAACGAACTTTCGAATATTTACTTTAATTATAAATTTTCTATATACCTAATATGAGAATATTATATATTAATAAAATATTTTATTATGAATTTCTGTCCAGAATTTTGTTTTAAGGTAGTTCTTTCGCGACAATCCACACAAAAAGTTTTGGCCTCGTAACCACCCTTTCTATACATATGAACGGTGCTAAAATTTTAGTCGAATGTTTTCTACAATTGATTCAATCGCGAATCAAATGTAGGGAATTTTTGTCAAATATTGAGTGAAAATAATATTTGAACTTATATATTTCTAACTTGAAATAATGATCTTAAATAAATTTTTATAATTTTTCTAATTAATTTAACAAAGAATAATTTGAAAAAGATATTTATCGCGAGACTACTGCGGATTACGCTATTGGAGTCTGCGGAGTCTTAAGTCTCGGACCAAGAGAGAAAAGGATGTGATCCACTTAGCTACAATCCAATACAATACAATCACCAGGTGATCCATCCGAATGTCTAGTGGGCTATACGCGAAATGACGTTGGATTGTAGCTAAGTGGATCACATCTTTTTCTCTCTTGGTCCAGACTTAAGACTCCGCAGTAGTCTCGCGATAAATATCTTTTTCAAATAAGCGCGGATAAAAACAATTCTCATTGATATAGCAATATATTAATTAGAAAAATTATAAAAATTTATCTAAAATTTTAGGTTTGTTTTTATTCATTTAGGGGTTTTAACGTAACTGTACTTTTCACACTACTATATCGTCTTTATGAATGGATCGTTTCCAAGCGATTGATCTTATATCCCCTCCATTAAAAATAATCGCCCAAATATGTTGTTATTTTTTTAATTTTTATCAAAACAACGAAATAAATAATTTGTTTTTTTATGTTACTCCGAATATATTATTCTAACAAATATTAGTTTTTCTTTCAAGATGGTGAAAGTCCTTCAATGAAAAAAAATAAAATAATAATCATTTTCCCACCCTTTTCCAATCTACCATATGTAAAAAATTTCATTTTTAATTGCAATTATTTCATGTTTGGTCTGGTAAATCGTCTTCAAATTTTAAGTGTGTTTATTATGCTTTTAATGACTTATATTCCAAGTTTCGAAGACTTCTTGAACTTTTGCATTTGTGAAAGAACTACCTTAATTTCTCTTAAATTAAAATTCAGCTCTGTATATCATGATTTATACTTTTGTAAGTTTAGAAAGAAACCATAAGTCATTCAAAATAGATCTACATTTTATAATGTATAAAAGTTTGATGACTTATTAAATAAAATCTCAAATTTGTTTAAAGAGTAGAAAATTAAAAAAAAATCAAATATTAGAAGAGAGTTTGAGATAATATTAAAATGATTAATTAATTACCTATCCAAGCCGCTTCTCCATTGGTTACTTTTACAAATGAATTTTCATCTTTAATTTGTGGAATCATGATAGCTGAGAAAGCAAGCGCATATCCAACGGCGATGTGGAAAAATGCCATAATAAAGGACGCGAACACCTTAAACATATTAAAATATTTATATTAGTCATTAAATTTAAATAAATTTAGAAAAAAAAATTGACAATTTAAAACTCAACAAATTCTGAAGAGTGATTACTCAATTCGGACATGGGTCCGAAAACGCTTTGCTACATAATTATATTTCTATGAATCTACTCTTAACCGTTTTTTACTTTATCCAATGCAAAGCATGGGTAAAGTATTGTAATCGCTCTCGGGGCAAGCGTGGCTTCAAAGGGTCCTCAGGTAAAGACTACGGAACCCATGGATTCAATTAAAGTCACAAATTGTAGTATTCAATTAGGTTGAATTTTAGCACGTGACGGTTTTGCCAAAAATTACAAGGGGTCTCGTCGAGAGGCCAAAAAGTGCGATTTTTTCATTTAGTGCGTGCGGATGGATGGATGATGTATGTTATCGTTTTTTTGGCCCACGATTTTTTCCACACCGTTGCACCGATTGAAATGAAATTGAAAACCTAGCATTCTTTTAACAAAATGAAGCGCTGATTAGTTTTTGGTACATATCGGCCCACAAACATTAGTACTTTATTTCAGTACTTTTTTAGTTTTTTCTAAATATCTTGAAAATGACTTAACCAATTTTGATGAAATTTAATATCCTAATTAAGTACCTTGGGGACCACAAAAAAAGGTTAAATAAAGTTTTTAGTAAAATTATATTTTAAAGTACTTTACTCAAGAACATATTAATATTTCAAATGAATTTGGATAAAGTTTAGCAACGATCCGTTGCAGTTTATTTCATTTAGTGCGTGCGGATGTATGGATGGATGTATGTATGTATGGATGTATGTTATCGTTTTTTTGGCCCACGATTTTTTCCACACCGTTACACCGATTGAAATGAAATTGAAAACCTACCATTAGTTTAACAAAATGAAGCGCTGATTAGTTTTTGGTACATATCGGCCCACAAACATTAGTACTTTATTTCAGTACTTTTTTAGTTTTTTCTAAATATCTTGAAAATGACTTAACCAATTTTGATGAAATTTAATATCCTAATTAAGTACCTTGGGGACCACAAAAAAGGTTAAATAAAGTTTTTAGTAAAATTATATTTTAAAGTACTTTACTCTAGAGTAAGATGGTACTTTTTTTAATTTTTTAAATTCTTTAAAATTTATTCATTTGAAAGTTTTAATATAGCTCATTTAGCCTTGCTTAAGTAAGAATGGATAGGCTTCTCTCTGTGAAATGCTAAAAATTTGGGAGGAATTTTTATGAGTAACCATAGCAACTGCGTTGTTTTCTTATCCGTTACCTTTGCTGAAGACAGAGAAATCGATTTTAAACCAAAAATAGCGATTGATTCTCATCTAGTACTTGAGGAATAATCATTCTATATTGGATTTTTGACGTTTCGGTTTTTATTAGTAACCATTGCTGAAGACATAGAGAAATCGACTTTAAAACCAAAAATAGCGATTGATTCTCATCTAGTACTTGAGGAATAATCATTCTATATTGGATTTTTGACGTTTCGGTTTTTATTAGTAACCATTGCTGAAGACATAGAGAAATCGACTTTAAACCAAAAATAGCGATTGATTCTCATCTAGTACTTGAGGAATAATCATTCTATATTGGATTTTTGACATTTCGGTTTTTATTGGTAACCATTGCTGAAGACATGGAGGAATCGACTTAAAATCAAAAATAGCCATCGATTCTCATCTAATACTTGAGGAATAACCATTCTATATTGGATTTTTGGCGTTTCGGTTTTTATTGGTAACCATTGCTGAAGACATAGAGAAATCGACTTTAAACCAAAAATAGCGATTGATTCTCATCTAATACTTGAGGAATAACCATTCTATATTGGATTTTTGACATTTCGGTTTTTATTGGTAACCATTGCTGAAGACATGGAGGAATCGACTTAAAATAAAAAATAGACATCGATTCTCATCTAATACTTGAGGAATAACAATTCTACATTAGGTTTTTGACGTTTCGATTATTATTGGTAACCATTGCTGAAGACATGGAGGAATCGACATAAAATCAAAAATAACGATCGATTCTTATCTAATACTAGAGGAATAACCTTATTGCATTCCATTTTTGATGTTTTGACCATTAATGGCAACCTCTATTGAAAACGTGGAAGAATCGACTTAAAATCAAAAAGACTAAATTCTTTTTTGGTAAACAACTCAAGTTTGAGTTGTTTGCCATAAAAGAATTTAGTCTTTTTGATTTTAAGTCGATTCTTCCACGTTTTCAATAGAGGTTGCCATTAATGGTCAAAACATCAAAAATTGAATGCAATAAGGTTATTCCTCTAGTATTAGATGAGAATCGATCGTTATTTTTGATTTTAAGTCGATTCCTCCATGTCTTCAGCAATGGTTACCAATAATAATCGAAACGTCAAAAACCTAATGTAGAATTGTTATTCCTCAAGTATTAGATGAGAATCGATGGCTATTTTTGATTTTAAGTCGATTCCTCTATGTCTTCAGCAATGGTTACAATAATAACCGAAATGTCAAAAATCCAATGTGGAATGGTTATTCCTCGACTCTTAAATGAGAATTATTTTTGAATTAATGTCAATATGAACTACAAATTGCAAGTGATATCTGATTAATAATAAAGGAACAAACATATTAATATTTCAAATGAATTTGGATAAAGTTTAGCAACGATCCGTTGCAGTTTTTTTTTTTATGAAAATTATGAGAAAAGGAGTTACACCAAAAAGATGCATCTCTAAAGGCCTTGGTTGGCACCTCCATCGTGAAAAGAAGAAGAAGGGGGTTTTATTGGCTGGGGGGTCGAAGGTATCTGTGGATTTACTTTATGCTCACTTTATAAGTTTGAAAATTGTTGCATTAAATTTTATATTGATACTTTTCAATTATTATAGTGGTTGTCAAAGTGTTTATGTAAGAGGGCATGCGACTAAAACAAAACTCTAAAATGCCAGTAGGTACCTACCACCAACAATATTAATATCTAGAGCTGTGGTTCCCAACCTGGGGGTGATCGGGTTATCAGGGGGGCAATAAATAAGTGGGGGCGATTTGGGGGCGATGACTATTCAAAGGGGAAAAATTAAAATAGTACTGTACAGTAGAACCAGTTCAGTAGAAGTTGCCGGATAGTTGGAACTTGCGTACCTTGCAGATATTTTTGAAAAAATGAACGAAGTCAATATAAGGCTTAAAGGAAACAAGATGATACTTATCAAGGCCAAAGGAATTATTTCATCATTAATCGCCAAGTTTAATATTCTCAAGGTAAATATTGCCCGTAAAGGGCTGATTCAGTTTCCGACACTTAAAAAGTGTTCATTGTCAGATAACGAGACTCCTGAACTCCCAGAAGACAAAATCCTAATTTTTACTGATCACCTTTACCAGTTAAAAACTGAAATGGAATTAAGATTTAAAGATTTGACCAAGTTACAAATTCCGTATTGGATTCTAGATCCATTCTCGTTTGAAGCTGTGAATAAGCTTGATAACTCTTTGCAGACGGAGTTTCTATGACTGTGAGGCGAAAATCATTGTCAAGCAGAGAGGTTACGAGTTAGCGTGGGTGAAGTTTATGGACACTTATCCATAACTATGGGGAAAAACTGAACAGCTTCTCATCTCGTTCCCGTCAACAAATTTAGTTGAAAATGGATTTAGTTCTGTTGCCAGCTCCTCACAAAACAAAGAAATAAGTTGGCCATTTGCCTCAAAGGAGACTTGCGCCTGAACTTGGCGAACATAAAGCCTGATATTCAAGCTTTAACTGAAATCCACCAGGCACATTGAAAAGGTAAAATAAAACAATAAGAAAGTTTTCAAACTTTCTTTTATTTTTTTCAAATTTTAACTGTCAACTTTCTTAATTTTTCCACATTCCAATTTAAAAATGAAAACATGTACTTCTGTTTTTTAAATGTACGTCAATGATCTTAGTTAATTATTTCACTTCTTTGTTTTTAAAAAAAATCTGTAAAAAATGTACATTTTAATTTTTTTTCTATTTTATTTAAGAGTGACCGGATAAAATGCTTTGGTTGTTTTTATATACGATAATAAAATTGTTTAAAATAATTAGACTGCTTTATTATTTACACTTTACTTCAAATTAAAATTAGGCATAGGTACAATGAAAATGAAAAGGGGTCGATACGTGTTAGTCAACCTCCAGAAAGGGTAGATGAAAAAGGTTGGAACCACTGATCTAGAGGTTTCTTTTAATTTTGTAAATAAAATAATTATTTTATAAAAATTGGCAACGGATGAACTAAAAATATCATTTAGATAAAATCTAAGTCCCAAGAAGCTAAATGTTGGTAATATTATAAATTCAAATAATTATTTATAAAAAAACTCACCTCTTTATTTTGGGCTCATTAGCAATTAATATGTCCTTTTCTTCTGAGGTAATTTGCTTTCTAGTATTATTGTTTTAAAATTTTAGCATTTAAATTGTTTTTGAATCCCCCCCTCTCTCTCTCTCTCTCTCTCTCTTTTGGGTCACTACCAATTTCACAAAGTGAGTCATTTTCATAAAGTCATATACAGTCCATTTGCGAAATTTCAAACAAATCAATAAAAGGGTGAAGAAATTATATTATACTATTATACTTATATATTTCGAACACCCCCCCCCATTTTGATGCCCGAAAGAAATAATGACTTTTTCTATTATAAGACCCGTTGATAATAAATTCCATTTTTCTAGGTTTTTTTAGTTTGAAACATTTCCAAATTTAATTTTTAATGAGTTTCTCCCCTTAATTTTTGGTTTGATTTCAACCAAAATCTAATCAGGTCATCAGGTCTTAATTTCAAAACAACAAAACTTACATGTGAATTTTTGTTTTGATATTGACAGTAGTTTTTGAGCTAGAGACCGTACACAAAATTTAGAAACGCACATACTGACGTAGTAACAGACATTTTGACAAAATAATTAATATCTCGTAAAATATAATTTATTCGATGTTCACTCTATAAAGCCTTATTGTAGACTAAACGATTACAATACTTGATTATATCCTGTATGAGAAAGTAAAAATTTCAATACCTGAGGTAAAATTCTTTGGCTATCTTCGGTGGTGGTTGGTTTATATACAGGATTGTGTAGATCGACTCCATTTTGATCCTTTGCTTTCGTTACAATATCTAATTTATTTGATGAATTAATACATGGTTTGGTTTCTTCAGTAATCCTAAAAATAAAAACAATCGATTAAGTCTTATATAATCAAAAGAAAAATATTTCTTTAAAAATATGAAAAAGACAATAGAATTATATGTAATGTATATATGTTTCATATAATAGCAATATCTATAGTATAAGATATTGTATTTAATAATCAATTATGTAATCTACTTTAAAAACCGGAAACCAAGTGACAGAAAAATAATATTTAATTAGCAAAATATTTACTCTTTCGTAAGACTTCTTTTCAGAAACAATTTCTATTTGTGCGGGACGCTTTTGTAAGTTTCTGAGATAAATTTGCTTCTTGTCTTTAGAATAAAGTGACCAGGTGTTTTACAATGGAATGTGGGACATGAATCTGTATGTACATAATTATTTTATTATCATATAGTATCTATTGTAAACCATAATCGAATAAGAGCATTCATAGATAAAATTAAAACATCAACATAACAAATAAAAATATAATAACTCGTACTTTTCCGATGAAATATTAACTTTTTTCAATAATTCATCATTTTGTGATATCTTGTTACAAAATTCCTCACAAGTATTAGAGAAATTGCACTTCACTTGCAATATAGCCTTCAACGTTTTTAAGCAGAGTCCCGTCATTTAATAGCTACACCTCGTATAATGGGAGGCCCTGATATTTAGACAACTGAATTAGCAGATCAGTTAAGGGTATGACTAACCTACAAAAAAAACCAATTTCCCCATTTTTACTTTACCTAATGCGAAGCAGATGACATTTGGACATTATGATTTTAAAGGGGAATATAGTTTTAAAACTCTTTCATTTGAGAGCAGTAATGCTAACCATCTGGTTTTGCTATAGGCTAGCAAGCAAGCTCTTACATAACTATATTCCACATCAGCATGATCACAAAAGTCTTTCAAGATGGGCTCTAGTGTCGCTAAATCTCAACATCGACTCTGTAAAAATATTATAAATAATTAATAAATATAAATTTTTTAATCCAAAAGATAAAATATTGTTCAATGTGGGACATTTTGTGGGACAAGAAACCCAAGTGTGGGACGTCTGGTCCCTTTGCTTTAGAATGAAGAATTTTCAACTTTTTCTAATATAATGTTATGGTTTGAAAGTTAATGAACATGAGTTGAAAAGTGTATGTTACTGTTTCCTTTTCCAAATAATATAATTAAATGATACTTTATCAAGCTTATTATTTCAAGAACAGAATTATAATGATTCAATGCGTAAAGTACAATGAAGATTCTCATTGACAAAGAAAAACATATCAGTTTATCATTCCCCAAGGGTAAATTTATAAATCTTTTTAACACAACAAATTCATTACTCAGTGGAATTGTTTCCGTTTATTCACGTCATTGCTATTAAATGATTTGTTTTATTTATCCAGAATAGTTGGTGATTATATTCAATTATTTTTTTATTTGTTTTTCTCTAAATCTATAGAAATTGGACAACAACCAATTGCTTTATTTCAGATGGGCAGATTCTGTTTTGTCAAAGGGAGTGGCTTCCATTTCGTTGAAAAGCATTCGAACGGATCAGGCGCAACATAAAGGGGCTATTCACGATTTAGTCTTTAACAAAAGGGAATCTTCCTAAATTAAATTAAATTAATCAATTACTAGCTAATGATACTGTTGCTACTAATTAAATTTCAAATTAAATGATTAACATTTTATAGATATTGTCCGTTGGTGATTCAATTTAACTTGTTTTTTATCATTCTTCATTTGAAATTGAGCAATCAATGTCTTTAATTATCTAAATATGTACAGTTTCGACTATTAATAATCATCCTTCTTCAGTATATGAACTGTTTATTTGTTAACCAATAAAACATAGTGATTTATATAGAAAATTATTTTATTTCCCATATGCAACCACTAGAATCGGTGTTTCTATTAGTAGTAATGGAACACGTATTCGTTAAAAAAATCGAAAATGAGGTTTTTAAAAATCCTTCAAATGCATTCTTAGGGCCGGCTGTAGACTTGATAAGGTATTTGAGATATGGGGCCCTTTATAAGTCCAGATATTATAATTATGTCACTGCCAAATATGATTTTCGGATACCTAGAGGGTTAAACTGAAATACAATTAAGAAGTATATAGATAGTGAAATAATAAATCTTTAACTTAAAATCATTTTTATTCATAACTGCAGTATATTTAAGTATAAATGACAATTGCTCAATCGGACAATTTTTTGGGGGCCCCCAAGAAAGTAGGGGCCCTAAGCTATAGCTTGTATAGCTTATACGTAAATCCTACCCTGTGCATTCTGATATGTGTCCCTTTTTAGGGACTGCATTTTTTTCATGCAATCTATTATTCATCTAAGTATAAACATTTGGACCGTTTTTTTGAAACTGGTGCAAGTCCAATTTTGAAAAAAATTAGTTAATGTCAGTTATAGTTGACATAGATGTCTTCTTTTCCTATTTATAATATCCCAGTCAATGGATCCGCACGAATTCGTCAAAATAAAAATATCGAAATATATTTATTTATATAAATATAAATACAAAAATCTCGAAATAACAAAAAATGGATTTACATCACTTTCAAAATAAACGGTCTATTTATTAAAATAATTATTTCACTAAAAATAGCTTGTGTTCTAACGGAGAGGGTGGGTGGAGGCTAAAAACTTATTTGAAGTAAAAAAAAAGCTTTTAAGGGAGAATGAGTGTAGGTTCTTGGTGAAACATTTTAAATAAAGATTTATATATTTTAAATTTTAAAAAGTTTCTAAAAAAATTTTCTTTACTTTAAAAAAAACTGCTTGAATACGATCGGAATGAGCCCTCTAGCTTAGAGCCAAATCACTCTTTGTTTGAGCGAGAAAGATCGAACCAGGCATAAAGGTACAGCTTATCTATATGAACTTTTCTGTCAAAATTTTGTTTTCAATATGGCTATTCAATTTTTTATTTTTTAGATTTTTTAACATTTTTAATGTATGGAGACGAGTATCCGCGCAAGCTTACTGCTTCAGCATCGTGTCTTGATGACGATGTTGGAGCAGAAAGCCCAAAGCTCAAGTTAAGACCTAGAGTTGCGCAGGATAAAAATTTGATCGGCTAAAATTCGGCTATTCCACTTGCTCTAGTAACCTATGATAAAAATATTATACTACATAAGAAGTGGCTAAATAGATTATATGTAGTTTTCAAGGCCAAGGAAATAAAAATATAAATAAATAAAAAAGAAAAAACATTTTCTTATCTGACACTTCTGAATATACTGAGCCCAGACAGAATCTAATCAGATCTTCACAATAGAAATATTTTTTTAACATACTTATAATTATATTTTATATATGTATGTAAGAATTATGTATAATCTATTAATTTTGTATTTTGTAATTGTATTTTGTAATTCCTTTTTGTTTTTTAAGTTTTATTGTAAAATGGTTTTATATATTTTTTTTTATGTAATTTAAAGAGAATGGCCTCTGGTCACCTAATAATAAAAAAATAATAATAATATATATTATAAATTTCTATGAGCCTCCGTTCTTGAGTTATTTTGTGTGTCTGAATTTAGAGAGAGACAAAAAGCCATAGGTATACCTATAATTTTTGAAAATGGCTTTTTCACACATTTTAGATATGAATATGCAAAAAATTAAGATTTTTGAGAAAATTAATGTACCGAGTAATATTAAAATTGGAGTGAATATTTTGGCTTGGTGATGGAAGGGTAACGTTTGTATTATCAGTCTTCAGTATTAGTATTAATTTTTTTTGGCTTTTCGGCCTTTCTAGCCATAAGCCATTTACAATACTATTTATTTTATTTAAATTTGTCCCTACCCCAGGTGTCAGATTTTAGCCGGATGCCTCGAGTCGGATTCGAGCCAGGGTCCACTTGGTTAGCAGGATGACACGCTACCCCCTAGCCTATCCGACCCCCCTCCAGAAAATTTATTATTTAGATAAATAATATTGGTAAGAGTTTTTGTTGATTATTATTGTATTAAAAAAAAAGCTTTGTCAACAGATAACCCAATCGGCTAAATAGGAGTTACCCTTTTAGTTAAATAACTTTATTTGCGATATATAAAACAAAAATCGCTTAAATATTAATAATAGCATTTGTCTCAAATAATGCAATAATTGAATCCATTTATTCAATTATAAACTAAACAAATCATCGTAAAAACTCTGTTGTTGATATTATATTCCTCATCATCATGTTTAATTAGAATCTTAATTAGAATAAATGAATAGAAAATTGTTTATCTTGTATAACAAACAAAAAAATAAATTAGGCTTGTAAAAATAATAATTGGAAATATTTATTTGCACTAATCAGAGCTAATCAGGATAAGTTAAATAGCTAATTACAAAAATTAATTTGATACTCCAGCTGTTAATTCTTTAATGTCAAGGTTACAACATTTTCTGTTACCATTTAAACCAACCTCATTTATAATTTTTAATCCACCCTTCATTCTCTTTTACAAGATAATTATTATTTGAAAAAAATATGCGTTTATTTTCTATAAAAAACAACAATTTTAGTTTTGGTGGGCTTTATTGATTCTTGCTGCTCTATTACTAGGTACTGTTGCACAAAGAAAAAGAGTAAGTATATAACAAAAAATTTTAATTTGTGGTGGGTTGAAGGAGTTATACAGCCAAAGCAAGGATGCACAGGTTACAATAAAATTCCCAGAATAAAGACGTTTCGGTCTGAATTTATCTTCAGAATAAGGGGCTACAGAATTATATAAAGAGGAGTTTACATAAATTCAGGCCGAAACGTCTTTATTCTGGGAATTTTATTGTACCCGGTGCATCCTTGCTTTGGCTGAATAACTCCTTCAACCCAGTACAAATTTATCACAGCCACGATCTTCAATAATAAATATTTTAATATTATTATATAACTTTTCGAGGATATATTCTCAAAAAATTTCTCTTATTTTTTCTTTTGTAAAAACAAAACCGAGGTTAGATACTTATATTATTTAAAAAAAAATTTATTGTCAATAGGGACGTTGCGACCAGTTTATATTAGAGTGAGCATCAGCCTTAGAACAATCTTAAAAATATTTAAATAAAATTGAATCCAAATTTTATGTAGAAATTTCATGAGAATATATCGTTGAAAAGTTATATAATAATTAATATTAAAAAATTCTAAAATCAAATGTTTAAAAAAAAATTAAATAATAAACGTAGAAAATTTATTTATTAAATTACAATATGCATGTAAATGCAAACTCTGGAAGGAAAACGTTCTGTCTTAGAATTGTCTTAATGTCTTGATTAAGTGAATGTAGTTATTACAATCTATATTTTTCAACAATCGCTAGGTTGTATTTAAAGTCACCTGGAAATTTATATCCACACTCTAAATTATACTGTCTATTAGAGTCCTCCTTATTTTGGACATTTTCGAATATTTACGCGGACAGGGGCTCATATAGTTCGAAATAAATAAAAAAAAAAATATCCCCCAAGTTTCAAGTCTCTATCTCAATTTTAACCTAGTGCTACACAGCGATTAAGTTTCCTATCCAAATAGCATGGGGTTTTTGGCATTAAACGATCAATTTTTTATTCCGGCCAAAGCAATCGTTCAAAAAATTTGAAACCCTATAGACTTTGTCCTTATAATAGTAACTATCCCTCAGAAAGTTTACAGATTTTTAGCTATTATAATTTTGGAGTTACAGATAGATAAAATACTGCTATATCTTAGAGTTAGTAAGTTATAGATTCCAAAATTATATTAGCTAAAAATCTGTAAAAATTCTGAGGGATAGCCACTATTATAAGGATAAAGTCTAAAGAGTTTCAAATTTTTTGAACGATTACTTTGGTTGGAATAAAAAATTGATCGGCCAATGCCAAAAAACCCATGCTATTTTGGATAGGAAACTTAATCGCTGTGTAGCACTAGATTAAAATTGAGATAGAGACTTGAAACTTGGGGGATATTTTTTTTTATTTATTTAGAACCATATGAGCCCCTGTTCGTATTCGAAAATATTCAAAATAAGGTGCACCCTACTGTCTATGTAAAATTTTGTTATTTTCTTATAACTTTTTTCCGTGTAGGTTCACTGACGCCCTTTAAGAGAAAAGTAGATCTAAAAGACTGTAAAAACTTTCAAATCTGAGGGGATAGTATTAAACTACTTTTTTCTTAATTCATATACTTATATTATGACATGTCCGGAAGAAAAATTGCAGCCTTCAATTAAAGTGTAAAGAATGTTCGAAGATTTTATGTAAGCGTATGATGCCAGTTAGTCTAGAGATGCAGATCTTGAGGCCATGTGTTATCGGTTTCTCTCTGAGTGACAGCGAGTAGGGTCATGCCATGAAATGAACGAGACCGCTCTGAAGACCATGGTCATGCGCTCGGCGGCGCCGCCTGGATTGGAGCTGTCTAGGCAACCGTTATAGCAGAAAAATATTGAAATAGCTTCAATTCTGGAGAAATCGCGTGAGTGGTGGCCTCGGCGGCACGCCCATACAAGAATTGCACTACTCCATTTCACCTTTTTGCAAAACAAATTCCCACTTTTGACTATCAAATCCTTTTTTATAATTTAAATTAATTATTTTTGAAATTAAATTTTTCCATAAAATCTTCCTTTATTTATCATTTACAACTAGAATCTCAAATCACAACTTTACAAAATTGACCGTTCAATAATTAACCTTCTATATCAGTGCTTCTTAAACTTTTTGAAGTCGTGACCCCCTTGGAACCCAAGTCAATATATCACGGTCCCCCTATTTTATTTTTTTAAATTCAGATTGGTTAAAAAACTATTTATAATTTTGAATTTCGTATATGCATACACTTACTAGTCAATGCATGCATTTACTAAGGTTAACAGTAAAAGCGTGAAAAAATAATATTATGTTTTGATTAATGAGTGTATATATCCACTGCCTTGGCTAAGTACATATGTGCACAAATCAAATAACATAATCTCAATTTTTTTTATTTTAAACATTGACAATATTTAAGATTAGGTTAGATGAAAAAAAAATATAAATGCTTGATTTAAAAACGCATGAAATTAATAGTCTATGTTATAAGCAGTTGCAAATATATGGTATTATCATTTCAACATTTCAATACATTATCGAAATTTTTTAATTATAATCCAAGTATTTAAACTTATTTAACAATAATCATTTATTTGTTACATTTGCGACTCTTCGCGTCCTCCCTGCGGGTAATCCAAGGCCCCATAGAGGGCCGCGGCCCACTACTTTAAAAAGCATACTTCTACGTAACACAAAGGCAAATTAATTAATAATATAGCACTTTCAGAGACTAGAACAAAATATAAACTCGTTATGATTTTCACTAAAAGGTTTATTTTTTTTTAGTGTATTTTTAAAAATATTTTTTCATTAAAGAAATTAATAAAAAAAAGGAATCAGCCCAGCTCTTTACGACTCAGCTTAACAGTCCCGATTATCAACCATTACTAAATCTAACATAAATATCTCTATGAAGATAGTTTTTATTTATTTATTTATTTTTTTCGTGGTACTAGATTTTTTAAAGTATATTATCCAATTTATTGGAAAATAGACATATAGTGTTTATCTTTAGAGTAAATTCAATCTTTAAATGGAATTTATGCTGAATGTGAACACTAAATGAGTATGAAACGTCCGTAATTAATCATTCGACAAATAAAATTGGACACGATTATAAATTGTTTAATTTTCAATTTCTCGTGTTCGATAAATTTTGGTGTGTCTATAGAATCTCTTATTAATTCTAAAATATATTATTCAACACTTCAAATTAATACTAGGATCCAAGCTAGGGAAATAATTTTTTAATCAATCGTGTTTTTCTAAATTTTTTCTTTATTTCCTAAATGATTTTTACAAAAGTGTCTTCCTCCAAGTCAGGACGTCTATAATTTCACTTGAAACAATTGTTTTTCTAGTTTCTCCTGGAAATAATGAAAAATGATAATAACGAATTTGGCTATTACTTTTTATTCTAATAATAATTGTAAGAGCAAAATCTTGAAGAATTATTTTTAAAAAAATCTGATTTGCAAAGATTTGAATTTGGAGTGCAATTGGCTGAAGTTGAAGAGAAGCTAACTACTAGGAAGACACACAAAATGCAAACAGCAAAGAATTAGTTAGATACCAAGCATCCGATAGAAAAAAACCAAAGTAAATCTTCGAGTAAATCTGCTAACTCCATATAAAGCGGTTATATTAGCTGGACTCTAAGCACACATAATGGAAAAGATTATCATTATCTTTTTATTGGTAAAATGTTTTAAAATAACAAAAGATTGCTTAAATTAAATTAGTAATTTGCCTATAATTCTGTATTAAAAAAATTGGCCATTTTCTGAATCTGATCATAAGAAACAAAAAAATAAAAATGAAACCTATATTATTATTATAATCTGAGAGATTATTACTGAGGACCGGGTTAATAAATTCACTTGAAATTTTTGTTTAGAAATGTATGAAACGTGGAGAAACGTTATTTTCAACTAAAAGTAACCACAGCACCTTAAATTGGAAAATATTATATAATTAAAAATAATAATCCATTCCATCTCGGATCTAATAAATGACATCCTATTGTGATTTTCTTAAAAAATTTAAATCTATTGCTATAGTCATCTTAAAACCCCATATAAAAATATTTCCTTATTTTTTTAAATTATTTTTAAAATTATTTTTTCTCTCTGTGTGTCTATATTACATTATCAAGTATGTAAAGTGGTAACAAGTTCATTCAAAAAGCCAAAATATGTATATTTCCAAAAGAACTGCCTGAGAATTCGGGCATAATAACTTTAGAACTTTTGGTTCAAAAATCCCATAGTATCAGAAAAAAATTGGTTTGTCATAATATGGAGAGATGATATCAAAAGGTTGTTACTAATGAAGTGAAAATTAGTATAGTTTTTTCTATTAGTAAACTACCCCTCAGTGTGAAGTTTTAATTTTAGAGCTCAAACCGTTGATTGACAAAAATTCCAAGTCACTAAAATTTACGAATAATGTAAATTGTAGAGTCTTGAAAATGTTTTCGCTTTACCTTCAAATCTCTGTTTGGATTAATTGTGAAATTAGAAAAAATTATATTAATTTTTTTCATGAAAACTATAAATTTAATTAATTTTTTTAATTTGACTATGAGTGATCAAATCTGAAAAATTATCTTGTAAATATTTGATGAAGATAATATATGAGTTCTAATGAAATAAAATCAACAATTCTTCCAAATATATGCGGAATGTTTCTTTATGCCCAAAAATCATATTTCTATGGCCTTGAGAAAAATAATTTAAAAGAAGTTTGAGATTTAATGAAATTTATGTGTGAATTTCACTGAGTTGGGATTTATTTTTTGTTAGGGTGATTTTGTTTTTTAAAAAACACGGCGAGCAGAAATGAAACTTTCAGCAGCATCAAATGTCAATTTTCTATAATAAAATGACCCTAGAAAAAGAATTTTGAATGAGTTTGAAAAAAAATACTTTTTTTACTCATTTTTTTTAATCATTCGTCGAAAAAAAATCGCTACGTCAAAATGTATTATTGTTCTTTGTAATTTTTTTTTTTTTAGATTCCGCTCAAATATTGGTTTATATAGATATCAGAAAATAAAGGTTACCAATGATTCTTGTTAAATAATATATTACTCTATATTTCTAGTTAAATCGATAAATACATAATCGGGATAAAAACTGATTTAAGTGGAAGAGTAGCATGGTTTGAGTGATTCAGTACATAGACATTCTTATCATGTAGTGATTCATATTTTGATAAGTAATATAAAATGATTCATATATTTTCCCATTTGATTTTGTTCTTATTTCATTAAGTAAATGGAACAAACTAGTTGTTTGGCACGTAAAATTAGGTTATTTAGATTTGGATTAGCAAACAATCGGGAGCCAACTATAATCAATATCTTATCAATAACCGACATAATTCAACATTGGAGCTTTTCATTCATGATATCTAGAAATGAGATATATATACCTATATTATGAGATTACAATAGATTTTATCTATTTTGTAAAAAGAGGCCTGGTTCTACTGAACACGCAGCTGATTTGAAATCATTAAGTGTAGTTCCTTTTATCGACTGAGGCAGAAAAAATTCTATTGTACAGAGATTTTTAAAATTTTGGCTTTAAGTGAACCAAATAAGAAATAAAAACAATATTATATAGTAGATAAGGCGCTTGGATTTCATCTATAATAGCGCTCTAACGATTCAGCAAGAAATTTTCAGCGTTTACTTTACATTAAGCGTAAATTTCCCTTTCGAATTGAATGTCAAGCTACAGTAACATTAATCTTGATTCATCAAAAAAAAAAAAATCTGCAGTTTAGAAGAAAGCGAGTTCTTCCCAACATATCTTACTACGAAAGTTCTTTACAAATAGAACCATAAAGCTTTATAAAGCGAAAAAACAATGAATTAAAGATAGTCTTCTAAATATTTTTATTTATTAGATTTGCTTGCCTTCATCTTGTCTTAATATAAATAAATAAATACATAGATTAAAAATAAAAAATCAGCATGTCTGAACGACATCTTAACATCTTTATACTTATCGGCAAATATTTCTACTATCTTCAGCTTTCAAATGTTCAAGTTTTTTATCACTTGATAAATTAAATTTTTATTTAGTGTACAAAATCTTGATTGACGCATTCTAAGATTGAAGAGTGCAGAAAAATCTTCGGATATGCATAAAGATTGCAATAAATATTTAAAACAGAATAGAAATGCCGTTAAGTAACAATTTAAATATAGCCAAAAATTAATATTAAATAATTTATCCTAGATATTTAATAAATTAAATAGTTAAAGAATATGGAATGTGGAAATTTTAGAGAAGTAGACAAATTGGTAAATTAGTCAAATATACATGAGTAGTGGCGTCAAACCAGTCTTAGGAGTGATTGTTTAATGAGAATGATTTAATAGAATTGTAGGCATAATTGAATTTACTCAAAATGAGTTCAATGACAGTGACATTGAATATGAGAGGGAAGTAATTAAGCATTAAAAATCACTATAAGTTTTGTAAGTAATGTGATGATAATAACATTTTATTATATATCAAGAAATAGGGGTTTCATTACACTTTAATAGACACGTGGCGTCGACTAGCTTCCTCGAATAAAGGGGGGATAGAATCAAAAGTTTTCTACAAGAATTCCTGAGAAACTTTAATGATAATGTGTAATGAATTGTGAAATTCTTATGTTGAATATGGATACAAAATTACTTGGTACGCCCGTCCGGGCGTAGTATTGAATTCATTCAAAAAAATATTATTATTTGCTCTTTGTATTTTAAAGTTAAGGAGGTCCGTTTGCTCCAGTTGAGTCAAAAGAAGTGTAGTGTCTAATATTTAATAAAATAAGTTAAAACACAAATGAAAAATAATAGAATTAAAAAATAGTATGAAAGCCGTAAATGTTTGAAATAAAAACAATTATAAAAAAAAAAAATTAATTATAAAAGTTTGATTTATTCAAATAAGCTGATAATAGCTCTTGTATGATTTGGCAATGCGTTGTATTTCTACTGTTTATGTTTACATCCAAACATAGCATTTATGTGATTTTTTAAAGTAAATATCTCAGTAAATTCGACGGTCAATGATGTATTTTATTAAATTGAAAGTTTTTGCCGAGAGTAGCAGAATTTTTATATATTGAAGGAGACAATAAAAGAGTGTGTCTTCTGCTGGAATTATAAATTTTATTTATTTATAACGAGACTATAGTTTCGAGGGCTTTGCCCTCTTCATCAGTCTATTACAATGGATTCACAGGAATTAATTTATGAATGAAAGCTTGACATCTTTCATGTGGTTAGGTTAATTTATAATTCCAGCAGAAGACACACTCTTTTATTGTCTCCTTCGATGTATTTTATTGCAAAAAAAGAAACCGGCATGTTTCAAAAAGCTACTTTTTAGTTGTTTTTTTTTTTAGCTTTATCTATTCGACTAATAGTAGTATAATTCAAGAGAAAGTGTCAAGATTTTAATTTTCCATAAGACTCTGAGAAAATGTTACATTTAAAAAAAATTTATTTTCAAAAATTTGCACGCTAACGTGTGATTGAAACTTCACCAAAGCATAGATAGAGACTTAAACTATTATAAAAAATTAACTTATAGTTATATCTAATATTTTTTATTTAACATTGGGGACGAAAAGACCTCCTTAAAGAAATATAATTCCCAATCAAGAATTTTCTGTCTATGAGTGAGTGGGTTTGTGTGTGTGTCTGTCTGTCTGGATTCCGATAACCACGATAACTTAAGAAGAGAAACTATTAAGTTTTTTCTGATGCTAAAATATTTAAATTTTGAAAGTTGAAAATTACTGTTTTTTAATTTTCGAGCTTCAGAAGTTAGTTGAATAATGCATAAAATCGAGCTGAAATTTGGTATATAAATAAGTTTCACATTTGTGCCTATTTTTGAATTGCTGAAGAAAAATTGTCAAATCACATATATTTAAAGGGTGTAATGAGTTTTCAAAAAGTTTTTAACCTTTTCGTGCGAATTTATAAAATAAAAAGTCCTACTCACGGCAAAATACTGTTTTAATTATATTAAATAAATTAAAATATTATATAATTGAAATGAATCATTAGAGTTTCGAGAATAAGAACATTTCTTAGAACCAAAGGTAGGGATAATTATTTTATTTGGAAGAGATTAGGGCCTGTGGCAACAGTGAGTCGAGAACCCTGAGTTATCCTTGAAAGCAAGTTTCCAGCTGCTGGAGTTGGTCAGAGTGCAAGGTCAAGCAACTCATCTTTCATTCAGATCTGCAAGCCAACAGAGCTCTGGGTCCTGACGGAGATGCATCCCACTTATATAATATTATCACGCGTTTTGTTAACAGCATCACGCTTTATTCATTTAATTAAATTGTAATAAACAGAGGAAAAATACTGTTATATGGACAGAAATCGAAATTAATCAAAGATCGCCGGTCGACCAAAGTATTAGTTTATGCTAACTCAAAAATTTATTTTAATTTATTTTTAAAAATGAGAGTACCGACCTAGGACAACATACCCTAGTGTAGACGAAATGGCAGTAAAATTGTCAATAGATAAGTCTAGCCCTTGTCACACACACAGTAAAACGTTGGAATAGTATACAAACGTTTGAAATGAAATCTATTTTCTCAGGGTGGAAAAGATGGGGGTTAGCTAATTTCAGCACTTTAAATAAAGGGGGTTCGGGACTGTTTATCATTTTTATAAGAAAATTCTCAAATTTTTACCATTGAATCGTTGATGTAGTAAATATTTATTCCCGAAATTTGAAGTTGATGGTCTGTTCCATTACCGAGAAATAAATTGTTGAAAATTGTCGTTTTAACATGGAAGTAAATGGACCGAGCTTTTAAAAGGGCAATAACTTCAATACAAATTATACCATTTTCAACAAATTTAAATAAATCAATAATTCAACTTTTATGAATCGAATGATACATTTTTCAATAGATTTGACAGTCTAGTTAATTAGTTATTCATAAATGTAAAAATAAAAAGTTATTAACAGCCAACAGAATATAACAAAAGCACTAGTGGAGAATTCCAAATCTATTTCTTGATATCGTTTTTGTGTTAAATAAATGTTTTTATAATGAGAAAAAAATTATCTCAATATTCTTTTTATTAATATTATCAAAACAAAGATTTTTATTCGAAATTAACCTCATTATTAATAATTTTTTTATTAAAAAAATTAGTAGGGAGACGTTGTCACTCTGCAGAAATACAAATAAATTTTTCGAAGATCAACCAGATAGATAAGCTGTCCCGAACCCCCTTAAAAGGAGTAGAAGGTTGTATAAAAGATTAGTAACGCAGAAAAAAAATGTTTTCAAAATGATTTTTTACTGTCCGTCTTTATGCCTGTCTGGATTCCGATACTCTTAAAGCCGAAAGGCCGTAGAATGTTTGTTCTGATGCAAAGATTTTTGTATTTTCAAAACAAATTACTGATTCGATTTTAACCTTTCTAACTTCATAACTTATAAAATAAAATAGTTACAATGAATAGGACTAAATTTGATAGACAAGTTTGTATTAATAAACTGAAACAATTCGCTGACAAATAATTTAGCAAAGAAGTATTAACGGAGAATTTTATATTGAAAGTACAATTTAAGATTGTAAATCATCATCATCGAGTATACAGTCCTAAAACTAGATTGAAGCATTTTAAATATAGATTTATAATGAAAACGCTTTTTGAGAATGCCTACATTAAGTGAATGTTGTTATTACAAATTATAATTTGTTTACTTTCACAAGACTGTTTTCTGAAGTAAGAACATCGGTGAACAAATTAGATTCTAATGCTTGTTTAAAAAATATGTGATATGGCCATCTTATGACTAACATGCACCTGCACGGCCTAAGGGTCTTAAAGGGTAAGTGTGTAAAATTTGATCCAAGAATTCAAATTTTTAAACCCCCCCCCCCCTAATTTTTGGCCCGTTTTCATCTAAAATTTAATCAGCTCTTAATCTCAATATGAAATATCTTAATATAAAATTTTATCATTCATTCATTTAGCATAGAACATGCATACAATTTAGTAACATACACACTAAACGACTAAGAGACATTTTGACAAAAAAATTATTAATGTCTCTGAAAATACCAATTTTCCAATATTCACTATAAAGTTTTATTGTAGATCGAAACGCCGTGAATTAGCTGTTTTTTCGCTTTTTTCATGCACGATTACAATAATTCAGTATACCTAAGGTGACCAATCGTCCTCCTTTAGGGTGGAGAGTCCTTCTTTTGTAAGCTCTGTCCTCCCCCCGAAAAGTGTCCTCCTACATGTTCTCCTTTTCGATATTTGAAGATTAATCTGTAAATCTCCGTATTCGATCGAAATTATAGATATTATGATAAATTCAATATGAAGACATCATTCCTTGTTCAGATATTTCCAATATATTGTTAAGAGATGATAAATTGACAAAAAAATTTCATTCAATGGAAAAGTACTCATTTAATACAAATTAATAGGCATGTCAAGATAATTACAATATTAAATGCTAAAAATGTTTTTACTATTCATTTATCATATTATAGTGCAGAGGTTCCCAAACTATCAGCCGCGGCCTCTTCACAGGTGGGCCGCGAAGCTTCATAATTAATTGAAGCAAGACTTTTGGTCTAACACAAAAACAAAGTGAGAAGCTAAACATTTATTTATTATTTATTTGTATCTCTCGCTTACGATTAGACATACTTTTACTTTGAGTGGGGCGCCATGGAAAAATTTTAATTGAAAAAAGGCGACTCGGAAAAGTTTGGGAACCCCTGTTATAGAGTATTTTTGTTGCAATAAATAAAATGTTTCTTTTCTTTAAGATATTTTTTTCTTCAATTAATTTTAGTCCTCCTTTTCATTGTAAAAAAAGTTGGTCACCTTATTATACCTATGTAAGGTAAAAAATTTGTATGCCTCTATTTTTCTCCATGTTCAGAGAGTCTTGATAAAATATTTACTTTTTTATACTAATAAGTATAGAAAAGTATAGAATTCGTGAAAAAAATCTAATTCTAAATGTCAAATAAAATGCTAAAACAATTTGGATTAAGAAGAATTAAGAGTTGCCACAGTATTAATGTCTAATTTTTTTTACTTTATCCATAGCATAGCGAAGCATGGGATAAAGTATTGTTTATTTATATAATAAACATCGTATTAAATGCTATTTTCAATAGATAATAATTATTTAGTCAAAATGCCTGTGGGTTCGTTTGTGAGTGGGTTTGTGAGTTAGTGAATAGTCAAATTTTATATGGGTTTTATATTAAAAATTAATAAGAGTATTAAAATGAAATTTCATATTTAGTTGTTTAATATTTAGATTAAGAGCTATTAAAATTTTGGTTGATATCGAATAACGTGTTCTTGACATTTATTTTAATGTCATTTTTACGAATATGAAACATGTTTTTGTAAGCATTAACTTCTTTATTTCACATAATTTTTTTTTTATCAAAATTGTTTTAATCGTTTTTTGATATTTCGAAAAATTAAACAAAATATTTCTGCTTAATTAAAATAACATATATCAATGTAAAGATAAAAGTAAATAAATATTTTATGAAATATTCATTTACTATGAGTTAGGTTTTCTAGGTCACTTGTTTCACGTTAAAAATTTAAAAAATTAAAGAGGTAAATTTTTTCAATATATATATTTCTGTCTATCAACCCATCTTCAAGAAGTACAGAAAATAACTAATGTCAGATAAATTCAACCCATCTTCAGGAAGTACAGAAAATAACTAATGTCAGATAAAATTAGTTATTTTTCTGTACTTCCTGAAGATGGGTTGATAGCCCGAAATATATATATTGAAAAAATTTACCTCTTTAATTTTTTAAATTTTTAACGTAAAACAAGTGACCTAGAAAACCTAACTCATAGTAAATGAATAGTTCATAAAATATTTATTTACTTTTATCTTTATTAAAGATGTTTCACCTTGCACCAACAGCACAATCTCTATTAATTATATATCAATGTGTATGTGGTGAAAGGTAAAGTAGCATGGACTGTTTTAAGACACACCAGATTTTTTTTACCTGAAGGGGATGTTTAATAAAAAATCTTTAGAATTAAAAATAGAGCTAAGGAGTCATAATAATTATAAAGTCGTTTTGTAAAGCCAGATTTGACAAGACCTAATCGGCTTCGTAAACCGGTTATAACTCGTCTACCAGATCGTTAAATTGTCTTTGTCTATCTTTATCAAAGCATTAATTCAAAATCATTGACCGTGAATCTTTCGCAATAGACATTTTTTTAATATGAATATATAAATGCGAAAAATGTTAATATGAATATATGAATGTAAAAATATGATCTATTACTCTATTAAGTGAAAATTGCTAAAGTGACATTATTTTAGAAAAATTGGAAAAAATCAAAGTCTAGATTAATTGAATTTTAAAGGATTAAAATTAAAGGAGAAATAAATAGAGGAAGATATAAATGTATGGATTCTAAAATGACCCATAAAATCCGAGTTTTTTTTTAACTCTATATAATCAGGACAAGTCATTATTTTTTGTGAGAGTAGCTGTTTGTGTATATAAGTGGACTGTGTCCAGAGTGAGAAAAAAACCTCTTTTATTTCAAAATGCATTAAAAGCAGAAAAAAGTCTTTAATACCTACTCTAAAAAGTGCTTACTAAGATGACTGAATAAAAACACTGGCCAGCAATGAAAATATTTCGAGCTCAAAAATAGCTGATTTTTACGTATTTCCACCTGCTGATTTTAAAAATCACCATAAAAATTACCGATTAGCTCTTGTTTTGGAGATATTATCAGTAAAAATGATGAAAAAGGCCATTTTGACCTATTTTTGAATCCCATTAGATATTAAACAGCAATATTTGAAATCACAATATTTTGTTGACTTAATAGAAAACAGCATCCTCTTTGATTTTCAAATTACCACTTGTTTTTAGCTCAATTAGAACTCGAGTTATAACTAAAAAATTAAAACTACGTGATTATAAAAACATATGGTCTTATTTTTTATTTATAGCTCAAGTTCTAATTGAGCTAAAATCGAGTGAGAATTTGAAAATCAAAGAGGAAGCTTTTTCTAATAGGACAACAAAATATTTTGATTACGAATATTGATGTTTCAAATCTAATGGGACTCGAAAATAGGTCAAAATGGCCTTTTTCGTCGTTTTGACCGATAATATCTCAAAACTCTGACCTGTTTTAAAAAATCGGGAAATTGCAAGGTAATCAGCGAATAAAACTCTACTGGAATCCATTGTTAGGTTTACGGATACAAATTTTTGTTGAGCAGTGAAATAAAAATATCTAAATCTAAATTAGATAATTTTTTTTTTTTTAATTTGTTTAACCCCTGTACACTTGGGGCACTCAATCTGTTGGTTTTTAGTAATAAGAAATAAAGTAAAATTACGAGGTAGGTTTCATATAAAACCTTGAACCAACACCTACCTATCTCCTTAAAAGTTACTGTGGGTTTTTAATTTTTCTGGAACATAGTTTTAATTTGCCGGTGAAGACTCCACTTTACCTGTAATTGCAATGATATTTTGACTTTTGCAAACAATCACTGAAAATACATAAACTAGTTTAGATCTCACTAGTTGTCTAACAACGCAAATAAGTGTCTTGAAAATTATTTTTTTTATTTTATAAAATAATTCAAAACTTCTTACCGCGTGGATGGAGTGAATTTTCTGATTAGCAAAGCCTTAAGTTCAAATATTTTTACCTCTCCGAAACGTGGGAAATTGAATAAAATTAAATAATTTATGGACTGCCTTTCATTATAATCTACTTAATATTGAAACCCCTTGTGTTAAATTGTGATAAGCTGGCCAAAAGCAAGACGGATCGCATGCCGAGGGTACCATAACATATATCTTCCGAAATACGTTATTGATAATCTTATTTACTTTACGAGTTACAAAGCTTTGACAGACAAAGGGACAGATGGACATTGTAGCGACTCTAATAGGTTCCAGTTTTATAACTTTACCATACAGGGTATAGTCAAGTATTGTAATCGTGCATAAAAAAAGTGGGTTTTTTCCTTCTTTATTTCGAAATATCTCAAAAACGGGTGAAACTATTTTGATTAAAGAAATTGAGCTAAACCATGGCATTTCGCTCTACAAAAAAGCTCTAATAAGTGAACATCGAAAAAATTATATTTTTCGAGATAATAATTGTTTTGTCAAAATGTCTGTTAGTCTGTGCGTTACCAAATTTTTGTGGACGAGCTAGCTCAAAAACTAGTTTGAATATCGAAACCAAATTTCACTCTTAGTTTTGGTCCTTTGAGATTAAGAGCTGATTAGATTTTGGTACATATCGACGCAAAATTAAGGGGGGTGGAAGGGGGGTTAACAATTAAAATCTAGGCCATTTGAGCAAACTCAACCAAATTTTGTATACATAATCAGTGGACCCCCAGAAGTCTAAAAATGCTAAAACTAACCACCCAAAATGGGGGGGGGTGTCAAAAAATGAAAATCTTGACCATTTACCAAACTCAACCAAATTTTGTATACATAATCAATCAGTGGACCCCCAGAAGTCTAAAAATGCAAAAACTAACCGCACAAACGGGAGAGGGGGGGGGGTGTATGGTCAAAAAATGAAAATTTAGGCTCTTGTACCAAACTCAACCAAATTTTGTATATATAATAAGTGGGCCCACGGGAGTCTGAAAATGCACCAACTATACCCCCCCCCCTCCTTACATGAATATAAATAATTTTATTAAATATTAAATATAAGTGAGGGGCCATGTTATATGGTAAAGTCAAGTGGATGGCCACATTAGAACAAGTCAGCTTATTTTTTAAATGGAACCCTAAAAAGTATCGCATAATGTTGCTAATAATAATGTTTAGATCAAAGTTTAGAAATGTATTATCAAGGTATATGTATGTACAAGGCTTGCTGACTTTCTCTAACAAACCGACAAGCCAAATTATAAACGCCTTAGGTTTTCTCACTCTGAAGATGCGATGTTGTCACTCCAAATGGATGGCGAGCTTAATGTCGACATGTTCCAGTGGAAAGCCAGTAAAACATATAAGTGCAGTTCACGTGGGTGGCTCACCAGCAATGGTTGACGACCCTTGCATATCACCGTGAAATTTCCTGTAGCTCGAGTCATGTGCGAGCTGCATGCTTGACATGACTTTCCTTGAGAAATCTTCGATAATTTTCTATGTTATAAACTAATCTCATAGATAAAAAAAATAATCAATATAGCTATGCATGCATTTTATCACTAATTTTCAAAAGTGGAAAGCTTGTTTATTTCCTTTGGATAATTTAATTTATCAATTTATCAAAAGGACGATGAAAATTCATTTTAAGATTAGATAAATTAAAATTTAATATAACTTTTCGCTTATTTTATATTTCTATGTTTAGCTTCAATCAGAATGGAGTGCACATGTGTAAGAATGAAGAAGACCGGCTGGTGAGAAAGGTACATGACCAACAACCCTACAGGGAAAAGAAGACGGGGCCGTCCAAGAAAACGTTGGAAAGACGCTTTTTAACCTAGATCAGGGCTCTCCAACCCGTGGCTCGCGGGCCGCATGCGGCCAAGCACTTAAATTTCCTTAAAACATTGAGATTTATATGTAGAGATATATTTATTCCATTTTTCGAAATATGAATGTACATTTGTACAATACGTGAAGTTTTTTCAAGAATAAAATTCACTAAAAGCAAAATTATAAGCTCAACTATATAAGATAAAAAAAATGAAGTTTCGCATATTTAAAAATTCTTCTCCTTCTCAAATTTTCGTTTTCTAAAATATTTATTATTTCAGTAATTTATTAGCTACGACACTAACCAAGTTTATAGTTATCATTCTAGTAGTACCTACAAGGAGACAAGGAATTGGTGTTTTCTAGAACAATCACAATTAATTGATAATTTCTCTCCTGGACTAAAACATGTCAGGGCTTGTCTTTTAGACCTTTGCACGTTCTTACATGTCAATAGATAATGAATAGTCAGGGATTATTATATCCGTGACCCTTTTAAAAAATAAATTGTCATTCCTCATATCCTTCTTTAATCCTATTCGATTTAAACCAGAGCTATCCAACCCGTATTTCAATATAAAGTCATAAAATTCCTTAAGATTTATATGTATAGATACTGGAAAACTACAAAACAATTTGGCCTGGTAATTTTTTTCTCTAAAATAAAAAAATCGAAAAATCTACTGTGAAGTTTTCGAAAAATAATTGTGCTAATTTAAATTTTGAATCTGGAACTAGATTTCTAGATTTCGAAAAAAGATAATCATCATTTTGGTCAATTTTCGACTCCATTTTCATTAGCAATAAATTTTCTACTTGCAAACTTTCTGATTGAATGTTCTAGAACAACAATTAGATACCGATCAGAAAGAAAAATTGAATATTGTCTCTTTATTAGAATTTTATATTAATTATGTAGCCAGGAAAAAATTTAAACAAATACTAATACATAATAATCCTTTTTGTAAGTATATAGGTATGTATTTAAATATACGAGAAGTTATTTTCAAGTATAAAATTTACGAAAATTAAAATTAGAAGCTCACTATGAGCTAAAAAAAATAATAAAGTTGTTGTTTCTACATTATTAACTAACTTTTTTGAAAAACAAATATCAATGGAATTATAATATTTTATCCGCGGTCCGTGACAATTTTTTTTCTTTTAATGTGGCCTGTTTATGCCAAATGGTTGGACACCCCTGGCCTAGATAATAAGAAGAAGAAGGAGCTTCAATCTCTTTTTTCGTTTACATATCTCGTATATAAAAACGTCTGACAAATTTGATTTACCGCTGTACACAGTAACAGAGCTCATACAAATATATATTATTTCTATTAATAATACTCATCTGTTTCGTTATTTATTAAAAAAAAACATCAACACAGTGTCAATTTATCTACGCCTCTTTAGTATTGATTTCCTAAAATCTCAATGGACTTGAATTTCGTTTACGTCACTTTCACCAGAACAAATTAGCGACGTTCAACTTTGGTCAAGGTACTTCTAAATCTTTTTTTTTTTTTTAATGAAAAAAGTATGTATAAGTAATTCATTCAAATTTTTGTTTAAAGGGAAATTAAAAATTTATAACTAAATAGATTTAATTTATTTATCTATATTCTAGAAATTCTTATTATTACTATGATGGATTATAGAAGTTATGAAAAATTAAAATGATATACAAAATAATCTCATTTATATTCATGGAACAGATAAGTAGAGATTGTGTGGTTGAACCACGCCCTGGAACATCGCAACTCCCTTTAATCCCAAATTATGTAATATATAATAATATGCTACTTGAAATGTTTCACTTAGAGCTAAATTTCCGTTCTGGATTGATTAATATATTTCGATTGATATTTTTAATACTATCTATTAAATTTTGAACAAATCAAGATTTCAGATTAATGGATGAAACTTAGTGGTTAAGATAGAAAAATAATGGGAAAACTTCAAAATGTACTCAGAAAAGTTATAATTTGAAGGTTTCGTCATTCTTTTCACTACAATTTGATTTTTCGAAATAAAATAAATTTAGACACCCGGACGAACTTTCTGTGAGCTCCTTTGTGTGATCGAAACTATCAGAAAGAAATAGGTTGTCATCATTTTTCAATAGGGTGAGTCAAAAAACTGAAATTTTTTTTCGAAAATGCTTTTATGCTTGTTTTATGGTTTAAATAATCTAAATAAATTAAATTCTGATCAATAATATACTTTTTTACGTTCGCGCAACATCTTAAAAATAAACTGACACGTTCTGATGTGGCCATCCACTTGACTTTACCATACAACCGGGCCTCTCACTTATATTTAATATTTAATAAAATTATTTATAATCATGTATGGGGGGGGGGTAGTTTTTGCATTTTTAGACTTCTGGGAGCCCACTGATTATGTATACGAAATTTGGTTGAGTTTGGTATAAGGGCCTATATTTTGATTTTTTTGAACCCCACCCCCATTTTGGGCGGTTAGTTTTTGCATTTTTAGATTACTGGGGTCCACTGATTATGTATACAAAATTTGGTTGAGTTTGCTCAAATGGCTTAGATTTTTTATTTTTAACACCCCCCCCCCCCCTCCACCACCCTTAATTTTGGGTTGATATGCACCAAAATCTAATCAGCTCTTAATCTCAATGGACCAAAACTACGTGTGAAATTTGGTTTTGATATTCACACTAGTTTTTGAGCTAGCTCGTCCACAAAAATTTGACAACGTGCAGACTAATATAATATAATATAATTATTAAAATAATAATTGTTTTTTTCTTAACAAAAAAATATATTATTAAATTTAAAGGTCATTTTTTGTTATTTTGGCAACATGATTTTTTTAGAGTCCGAGAGTGTGTTTGCATGTTTCCGTTTTATTATCTTCGAGATTTGCCCAGGGCCCTACAAAAAACATTCAGAGGCGCAGGCAAAATATAGGGCTTTCTTTTAAGTGTGCCAAATTACGATTTTCATAGTTCTGTAATTTGGGTCTGCCTTACATGTACATATAATTATTGACCCATTAAATGTTTAGTAGATGATAACGGTAAATAAATAAAGTAAATAATAATATTTATTCGAGCGTAGTTTTTGTGTCTTCAGTCTAATTTAAATATTTCATAAGTAGGCAGGTATATTTAATAGAATTGTAAATAAATTTAATGTATGAACTTGATTATTGAAAAATTAACTTTATCTTATAGTACAAAATCCCGACTTAGGTCGATCTTCACCTATCGAGTTTCCTGATGAAATTAATATTTTGATAATACAATGTATTAATAAACAAAACTTGATAGGGTCGACATCCAATTTCCCTGCATAGCTATTTTTGATAAAAAATTAAATAAAATAAAAATTAATTAAAAAATTAATTAATTGGCAATAAAATTATATACATTTTGATATATAACAATAAAGGAAACTCTATAACTACAAAATACTAATTCGAAGTTACCTGTTGATATCCTGTCTACTTGGAATTATGCAGGGAAAAAAGATGGCGACCCAACTTTGGCATTTTCTATACATATTTTACTCTCGATTAGTAATATATTTTCTCGATACTCGATAACTACATTTATGTAATTAAATTAACAACTTTAATTTTTTATTAAAAATAGCTATGCAGGGAAATTGGATGTCGACCCTATCAAGTTTTGTTTATTAATACATTATACTATCAAAATATTAATTTCATAAGGAAACTCGATAGGTGAAAAAAAACTATTCACTATGGATAGTTAAATAATTATTTTAGTACTGGCAGATTAAAAACCTAGTTTCAAAAATCAAAATTTATTTTATATATATATTACCATCTCATAAATTGTATTTAGTATAGCGATTATGGTCAATTATTATTATCTATCTCAAATACTAGTGAAAAAAATTAAAACATGATAGTCGATCTTGTTCGACTTTTGAAACTCCAATATTGAAATTAAGTTAATGCCGAATAGGTAAATCTTGTTATGGCATTACTTCTCCTTTATTTAACCTCCTTTTCTTTTGCAAATGGCGGTATTGCTTGAATAGAAAAAAAGGAATTAATTTCCAATACTTATAGTGTTTCGCAGATCTGAAGAGGCATTTGAAGAGTACAGATTGGATGTCATCGCACTCTCTTCAATTAGACTCTAGTGAAGCAAATATCATGAATAGAAAAATAGAGTATAACCTAGATATATTTAAAACTCATCCTTCTCCTTTTAAGAGATAAACAAGTAGTATAATTACTTGAAGTATATGTAATATTTTGGCAACACTGCCTTTTAGTTGCCCTAGGCATTTTAGGTAGTTCAATAGAACTCAATAGAACTGGTTTGAATATCCTCTTTCGTATATATAATGTATAGGTTGAGTCAGAGTTAAATCCCGTTCCAGTTGATACAAAAGAAAGATGATTTATTCATTTTTAAATGTATGTATCTCTACTGATTTTATAGCATTCAAATGCATCCAGAACTGCATACTTGTTTTTATTTTATTTTTATTTATTTATTTATTTGGGGGGGGGATTTGCAAAATAATAAATTAGCAATTCATTATTAGTCGATAAAAAAAGAAGAATGAATTTCAATTTGAATCTTAATTTTAACAAAGGAAAATTTCCTTATGAATATTCTCTGCAAGAAAATTTGTCTATTCATTCGAGATAGTTGTTAAATTGAATTATGGGTTTAAATAAATAAAGGTAAAATAAAATAGTTTTACTCGGTACACTCGGCAGGCATGCTTCAAGCATGATTTTCTGTCGGTGTGCTAATTTGTCTGAATTACGATACACTAGATAACTCAAAAACAAATAGTCATAAAAAGTTGGTTCTGGTGATAAAAAGAACTGATTTGATTTTGGGCCCAGAATTTCTGGTTCAAGAACGCAGAAAATTGGGAAAAAATCGAATTGTCGGGAAGCTATTGAATGGTTGTAAAATTGTACACCCATGTTTATATAAACTAAATACACCTTTGTGTTCACTTTCAACACTCTAACTCCAATAATTCTTTAGTTTGTAGTATTTATTATGTAGGCCAGTGTTTCTCAATCTGGGTTCCGGGGAACCCCAGGGTACCACAAAGAGAGGTTTGGGGTTCCCCGCGCCTAGAGGTCAATAAAAGAAAAAATAGAAAAACAAAAATAATAGTTAGTAGTATCACCCCTCAAAAAATGTATAATGTAAAGAAAAAAATACTAAATCTAGAGTCTAAGTATTAACTTATAGTCAAATAAAACCATTGATACTTAAGAACGAGGTGAACATCACTATTATTATCTCAATGATAGCATTTTTATTGCTCTAAATTTCCTTAAATTTCTTATAATACAACGATTACGTTACATTAGTAACAAAATGAAAACATCATTTAAATTGTTTTATTATTATTTTGTTATTATAATGCTGTTTGAAATAATATTGCTTTTCAAATAGATGAGAATATTATTTATGAGTATACATTGAATATGTAAAAAAAACCTGTCCGATCCGAAAGGGGCATATGGGTATTCCAATGACATTACCAAAAAAATTTAATAATAATAAATATTATTCATGAAAATAAAAATGTTAGGTTAAAATGCACGTTTTTTGTACCCAATTTTCCCAAAATCTAGCAAATTTTTAAAATGTGGCAACACCATCGGAGGCGGTATGTTATATTTGGAAACTATAAAAGTAGCATGATGTTGATATTTTGACGAAAAATTAAATATCTCATATTTTAGTGCTAGGGGGTTCCTCAGAAATAGATATAAGTGCTCTAGGGTTCCTCGCTCTACAAAAGGTTGAGAAACACTGATGTAGGCAACAGTGGATACTGTGCGGTAGTTACGGTCACCGGGTGCCCCGGGAAGAAGAGTGAAGTGAGCCTGCTAGCAGTGGCATTGAATTTGCCATTGTATTTGCCATAAGGGACTACTTATCTTTGGGTACTCTTTCTATGGGCCGGTTGTATGTCGCAAAGTAAATGCTTTTTACCGCTAACATAGGGTAGATGGTAAATGAAGGGACTGGGATGGCTAATCAGATGCCAGCCACTGACAGTGCCTGTCATCTGATTGGCCATCCCAGTCCCTTCATTTACCATCTACCCTATGTTAGTGGTAAAAAGCATTTACTTTGCGACATACAACCGGCCCTAAAGGGGAGCAATAATTCTAGAAAAATTGAGTCCCCTCTTCCAGTAGGTCTCTTATGTCTAATTGTGCTATAAATATAATTTTATATTTAGCTGTCTTTGCGAGAAAATTTGGGAAATTATTCTAAAATTACAATTGGATGTTGATGAAGGCAGTTTAAGGTGGTTTAAGACTATATCGGTTTTATTATTTTACATTTATTCGATAACCGACTTTTCGGAGATTTATCTCTCCTTCTTTCAGGATAACGAAAAGTCAATAAAAGTATATCAACTCATAATTACTTTCATTGACTTTTCGTTACCCTGAAAGAAGGAGAGAATAATGCTCCGAAACGTCGGTTATCGAATAAATGAAAAATAATAAAACCGATATAGTCTTATTTTTTACAACCACCGTGGACTGCCTTCATCAACATCCAATTGTATATTTATACCAGTCCTCCTAAAGAAAAACGCTATCAATTCTAAAATTAATTATATATTAATTATATATATATATATTAATTATATATACATATATACATATATATATATTGTTTTCAAACCTGAGATGAAGGAGCATACGGACCATAATCAGGTTGGCACTGTCAGTGGCTGGCATCTGATTGGCCATCCCAGTCCCTCCATTTACCATCTACCCTTTGTTAGTGATAAAAAGCATTTACTTTGCGATATACAACCGGCCCTATGTCTATTACTTGCTTTCAGATGTTTTCTAGCTTTGGGGACCCCTTTACGGTGGAGTATGCTCCGAATGTCTTTGAATTATAAAGAGTTGCACTCAAAAGATTGTGAGTTTTTCTCTATGAAAAGATGATAGGGATAGAAATTCTAGCTCATAATTTTCACTAGAATATAAGAAAAGAAACACTAGATAAAAACTAATGGATATTTAATCTTTTTGATAAGAACAAACGAGTTAATATTCCTATAACTAGGTAATCCAGCCAGGGCCGTTCCTGACCTATTGTGCGCCCAGGTTTAAGTTAGGATTTGTCGCCCTTTCTGAAAAATACTATAAAATAACGCAACTGGAGTGAGCCCTGCCCACTAAACACTAAAATATTAATTAACAAATACAATAATTTTATCTTATCTCTATTTATTATTTTACCATACAGGGTATGGTCAAGTGTTGTAATCGTGCATGAAAAAAGTGGGGTTTTTTGCTTCGTTTTTTCGAAATATCTCCAGAACGGCTGAAACTATTTTGTTAAAAAAAAAAAATTGAGCGAAGCCATGGCGTTTCACTCTATAAAAAAGCCCTATGATTGTACATTGAAAAAATTATACTTTACGAGATATTAGTGATTTTTTCGAAATGTCTGTTACTAAGTTACCAAATGTGTACGCTCTAGCTCAAAAAACAGTGTGGATATCAAAAGGAAATTTCACATGTAGTTTTGTTGGATTGAGATTAAGAGCTGATTAGATTTTGGTGGAAATTAAGCGGGGGAGAGTCTTATTTCATAAATAATTATACATTTCTCTATACCATCCCCCAAACAAATTTGGACCTGGGTTCGCCGCCCTTTCCCAACATATTCAATGGAACAATTTGTGCCATCAAAATTCCAGACGAACTTCCACATCGATTAGGACTTTCTGGCTTATATTGATACTTTAATAATTTATAGAAAATAAATTTAAATAATATTTTATTAAAATTTTTGATTTTAAAACTAAAATTTAATTTTCTGGCCTGTACGTTACAATTCCACCCCTTCGAGCTTGTGCGCCGTGGTGTCCTGCACCACCTGAACCACCCTGTAGGCACGGCCCTGAATTCAGCCCACCTCCCACTCCCCCTTCTCAAGTCGTTAATACACTCAGGGAGTTTCTACCACTTTTTCAAACTAAGAGAATTCGGTGTGTTTAGTAAAATATTTTATCAATTAAAAAGAGAAATTAAAGATTTTTGTGGCGTAGTAAAAATGCACATGAAGTTTGAAAAACTATATATTTTAAGCTATTAGCCCATCTTCGTAAGTCTGAAAGATATTGAGTTTTTCGAACTGTATTTTCACCATGAAATCTTTTATTTCACTCTCTTTTGGATTTTCATAGACTATTATAATACCTTTTATCGGGTCAGAATTTTACTTCCAATTATTCTTTCTTGCTACAACGACTCAATATCTAGATTTCATTTTTGTAAGCTCCATTTTGGTTCTTCCCAAAATACATTCCAAAAATAGATTAAAATTCCAATTAAACACGAAGTGAATACACCAAGCACGAACCTCCTGGGTTTGCCATACTCCCGATTCATCCCGTTACAAAAATAGGTCACAGATTTTAGATAAACTCTTTTTATAGTTATTAGGTAAATATATATATACTATATATATACATATTAAATGGTGTATAGTTCCAAATGAAAGGGTTAAAAAACGTAGCAGATTTCAGCTTATATACTATCTATTCTATCTCATTTATATATAGGTATATGTTTATTTGCATCAAGCAGAGGTCAACCTCATTGGTTTCTCTTTTATTTAAATGTAATTACAACTTTATAAGCTCTATAAATTACTAATGGATGAATAAAAAAAATGTTTATTTTAAGGGAGTTCGGGACAGCTTATCTATCTGGATGATCTTCGAAAAAATATTTTGTATTTCTGCAGAGTGACAACGTCTACTAAATTTTTTAATAAAAAGAAAATTGTTAAAAATCAGATTAATTTCGAATAAAAATCTTGGTTTTGATAATATTAATAAAAAGTTTATTGAGATAAATTTGTTCTCATTATAAAAACATTTATTTAACACAAAATCGATTTCAAGAAATAAGAGTTGGAATTTTACACTAGTGCTTTTGTTATATTCTGTTGGCTGCAAATAACTTTTCATTTTTACATTTATTAATAACTAATTAACTAAAGTGTCAAATCTATTTAAAAATCATTCGATTCATAAAAGTTGAATTATTGATCTGTATATATTTGTTGAAAATGGTGTACACAATTCGTATAGAAGTTATAGTCCTTTTAAAAGCTCGGTCGTAATATACTTGTTTAAGGAAAACTCAAATCTCTGATAGTCGCAGGGATAAAATACAATTGTTTCTTCGAAAGAATTAATTTAATTTGTTTCTTATTTGTCCATTAAGGGTTTACAAATCAAGTATTTCATTTTAGCTTGGTGTTTCCATCTCTTGTCGTGACTGGAATAATTATCTTGAATTAGAGAACGCCCCGATACGCTCGATGATCTCCTAGGCAGGCTCTCCCAGTGGCAAAAATCAACATTATTATACATTAATAATTATATAATTACTAAATATATTATAGGGGAGCTACTTCAAGAAAGATTGGTTGAAAATAGAAACAAAAAATAATAATTTTTGTGCCAAAAGTTCCATACCACATTCCTTCGATATTGATTGACCAACAGAGATGACAAAATTGAATTTATTTAGATCAGACCTAGTTTTTTTAATCTATTCATTTGAGTTTGGAGATATTGTTAAATGAAACAAATAAAGCTTTTATTGATCTCAAAAGATAAAGTCAATGAAGCTTATATTTTTGTGATTAATTTTATTAAGAGTTGAAATTTTAGTAAAATCACACATAATTGTAATTATTTATTGAACACGAATAAATAATACAATAAACTACGACGTTTCGATCGACTTATTCTGCGAATCGTAGAGGGTGCTCTATACTTGAGAACGATCGCAGAATAAGTCGATCGAAACGTCGTAGTTTATTGTAGAGGGTGCTCATACTTGAGAACGATCTGCAGAATAAGTCGATCGAAACGTCGTAGTTTATTGAATTATTTATTCGTGTTCAATAAATAATTATATTTATTTATTGGAGATTTTACTAAAATTTCAACTTTTAGATAAAGTGAATATCAAACCAATATAATATGTACGTATATTAATCATTTTACTAAAATTAATCTCTTTAAGGTAGTTGTTTCGCGACAATACTACCAAAAAGTTAATTTTAGAGTATATAGTACAGACAATAAGGATTCATAATTCATAAGGTCAAAAATTTTTGCTGTTTATGTACCACTACTATGTATATATACTATATTTTATCATAGAAATTTCAGATAAAGTACATTATAAAGGGAGATTTATAAAACAAAAAGTTCTTAATAAGCGATTGAAAGCTGTTGCGACAATGACTAAAGCGAAAAAACGATAAAATAATTACTAAAGTTAACCCACTTTTTAGGTTAAATAAATGCGTTGTTGATGCCAGATTGTTTTTAGTATAAATTTTTCATTATACATTTTTCATTATTTATTTATTATTATCTCAGAAACTGTGTTGTAACTATGAATTTAAATGTTCTTAAAAAATGTATTAGGCATTGTTTAATGTTGATTTAGTTTTTTATAAAAATGGTAAGAAGAGTTTCTTAATTATAATTAAATATGTATGTAAGCTTTCCGATATCCCGTATAGTGCAATGTATAAGTGTCTGAAAAACTCTATCTTTGGAATTTAATATCTCCGGAACTATATTGTTCATAAATTTCCTATTACCACCAATCGATGCAGAAGTATTTAAATAAAAATCTGTCTAAATTTCACAAAAATCCTAAAAAAACCTATATGGTGAAACAAATACCTTAATTTATAAACAAATTTAAATAAATTGGAGGTAAAAGTGAAAATTTTTCAAGACTCGGTTTCCGCAAGTTTTAGAGAATTGGTATTTTTTTGATCAGCGAAAATTTTGAAATAGAAAGGTAAAACTTTACCATTTTATTAATATAAACACTTTGTGCCAAATTTCAGCTTATTAGCTACAACTATTTGATATAGCTCTCCATATGACAGTACGATTTTTTTCTGATTTTTGCGGATTTTTTGAAGTTTTCGTTTTTGAAATACAAACATTTTAGGACTAAAACTACGACTTTCCGTTCTAAAGTAGCTATTTATCCAGGCAAACAGACGGGGTGAGAAAAAAATAATTCTAAAAATTATTTTTTCTCTACCATTTAGACATTTCAAAATACGATAAGCAAAAAAATGAAAATCTTTAACTGTAAATCAATACTTCCGACCACCAAGCAGGCAGGCAGGCTTCTTAAGTAATTTTTTGAATTCATTCAAACGATATTTTAACATTTCTAAATTTTATTATCTAATTTCTAAACAAGGAAAAGTATTAGAGAATATGTTCTTACTCGTTATCTTCTTTTCTTTTAACTTATCTGAAATTGATTATTATTATGACGATGACACTTTAAAGCAAAATAGTTTTTTACACTTCGTCTTGTAAAGTGAGACATTATAAAAATTGAAGAGAAAGTTAAAACTTTTACAAGACTCGGTATGTTCGCCATTTAGAACAATTCAATTATTTTTTAATTAATTTGAGAACAAATTACCTATATTTCCTCAATTTTGAATCGAAGTTCAAAGCTAAAGAACATTTAATTATTATTAGGTTCTCCTCATTGGAAATACACACATTTTTTGGCACCAAAATGAAGTTTCTACGACTTACTGTTTTTTAATTATCGTGGGTATTGGAATCTAAACAGACACAGATACAGAAAACATACTTTTCTTCACGTTGCAAACAATTTTAAACTCACAAAGAGGAACAAAGAGGTTGTCCTCTGCTTGATGCAAATAAACATACACACATATATATCGAGATGATATATATTTCAAACAAATAAATAATATATATACAGATATATCATCTCGATATATATGTGTGTATGTTTATTTGCATCAAGCAGAGGATAACCTCTTTGTTTCTCTTTGTGAATCAACAACTCTGCTACTCTCGGCAAAAACAAAAACTTTCAATTAAATTTTAAACTCTATGAGCAAACTTGTTTGTAAAAATTAAATACTCGAGCCGCCCGGAAAGCAGACTTCACATGCGTCACGGCCGTAACGAGTAATTATATTTTAAATTTTTAATTAGATTCTATTTTCGCATCAATTATCTAGTGTTAATATGAAATACGAATTAAATCAATGATTTAGCTATTTAAGTAAAAACCATCGAAAATAAACTGATGTGGCCAATGGCCATCCGTATAACTGCTCTTATATTTAATATTTAATCAAATAATTTATAATCATTTACAAAAGATGCCCATCCTCTGAATTTGGGCCCATTAGCAATGAATAAAATTTTCCTTTAAATATGTGATTCTTCTAGAGCAGTGTTTCTCAACCTTGTTTAGTTGACGGCACACTAAAAATATCTGGAATCATTTGCTGCACACCTGAATATAAAAAAATAGTAATTACAAAAATACTATTTCAAAGTTAGAAAAACCATGCAATTTTAATTATTTGTCAAAAACACTCGCGGCACACAGGTTGAGAAACATTGGCTTAGACAGCCCAAAATTTAAACATTTCTCCGCATTGAAAATACAAAAAAAAATTCTACAGAACAAACTTTCTAAGACGATTTCTTTTTATGAATTCAATTTTTCTAGTGAATGATAAAAATGAAGAAAAAAGCAAAACTTTTTCACGACCCAGTACGTTCGCCAGTTAGAACAAGTATTTTTTTTCACATTATTGTCTGAATTTTATTGAAGTTCAATTAAATAATTGCTCTCTCTATAACGAGTATAATTTTGATCCAAGATCAAAAGCCCATTCCTAGAATAATAGAAATTAAAAATTGAATCTTTAATAGTCTGAACAGGTCTTGACTTGCATTTCCTTTTTAGTTATTTTTCTCGATCGGATTCTAATAAAAGAATCGCCCCCAGCACATTTATTAATTAAGAAAAAATGTGAAAAAAAATTCAAGACTCGGGTGGCTAGATATGTCGTATTAATTAATAAACTTAAATATAAATTGTTTATTTTTGCCTATATTATGACTTCGCATTAAAATCTCAATAAAAAATTTTTGAACCGGAATTTTTAAAGTTGGAGCTGTGTTTCTCAATTTTTTTTTTCGTTGACGGCTCACTAAAAATATCTGAAATTATTTGCGGTATACCTGAATAGAAAAAAATGTTAAAGTTTGAAAAAAAATTGAAGTAATTACAAATACTATTTCAAAGTTACAAAACCCATCCAATTTTAATTATTTGTCAAAAAGCCTAGAGGCACATTTGACAATCTCTTGCGACACACAGGTCTAGAAACACTGTTCTAGGGCATAGCTTCTTAAACTATGGGTCTACCCATTTGGGGTCGCGAAATTGAATTTTGGTGTAGCGAAAGATAGAACATCAATGACTTCTCAATCAAAATGGGGTGGCCAATTAAAAAAGTTTAAGAAGCGCTGTTCCAGGGTAAATAGCTTTATATTATTTTTGTTTGAAAATTTTATCGTTTTAATTATTTTTTACCAACCTGTCTGGTAAAGTTAAATATACGATCAAAGCATTAATTTTACTGCGACAAACAAAGCAAATGATAGATGAATGGAATTGATAATATAAATATAACTACTACTATTATAATTGAACACTTATTTTTTTTCTATTTAAAACAGCCTTTTCTAACTGGTGATCTAGAAAATGAACCATTTGAGGCTGAGATAATTGACAATTTTCTTTGCAAAAATTTGTAAATCAGGGGTCCAAAAATTAAACCAGGGATCACATAAAGCACTGTACATAATATAGGCATGAGAACCAATCATCAAAATGTAGTAATATATTATCTTTCGTCATATCTTTCTCTTGTAGTATCCGGAGGGGGTATCGGGATTTGATAAAAATGTTGTCAAAATAAAATTATATTAAAAATTTGTTTAGAGAGAATTAAAAATTATTTAAACTCTAATATCCAGTAGTTTTTAAGGAATTTGGTGTTGGTACTTGGTAAAACATTTTTTTTAAATTATTGGATAAAAAACACTTGGTAGGCTTCACATTAAGATATAAAAATAAAACGAATTTATTTTTGGTGTCTTTAATCTCGATATATATATTTCGGGTGGCTAACCCATCTTCAGGAGCAAACCGAAAGTAACTGGTTGGGCGGGTTAGCCACCTGAAATATATATATCGAGATTACAGACTCTCCAAAAATAAATTCGTTTTATTTTTATATCTTAATGTGAAACATATCAAGTATTTTTTATCCAATAATTCTAGTATCCAGATTGATGATTGGGTTATTTCAATTTATAAGATTATATATATGTACCTAAAGAAATGTGATTTTAATTATAAGCTCTAACAAAAGAGGAAACGAAGATAAATTATTTACTATATTAATTACCACAATCATCAAAATAAATGATGAATTAGATCTATTTTTATTCAAGCATAGTTGATTGTTTGGTTTATTTTCAATCAACATAATTTTATATTGAACAAGTTATAGAAATTATTTATCTTTTTTGTATTCTTATCATTAAATATATCATCTTTAGGCATCATCATTGTTTCTTATAGGCATTAAAGTTAACGAAGTTACGAGACCCCTATTGTTTAAGAGTACTCAAATCTAAACACATTGAAGAAACTGTATCCTTGATGGACTTATATGGAGAGTGCTTTTGTCGGCGTGAAAATAAACTGAATTAGAGGACAAATTACTGAGTGATTTATATAAAATATTAAAAAATGCTTTGGGGAAATAAATAATAAAAAAAATTATTTCCTCCTACGTGGAGATAAATAGGTTAAACAATGAGGCCAAACATTAAAATCTAGTGTTCAGCAATAGGTCCGCCTTCAGGAGAGTGTAAACAATTTAGAGATCTCTATATTCAGGGCCAGATTAACCAAAAGACAAAAAAAAAATACAAATGAGTTTGAGATGAGCCCATTAGGCCTTGGAAGAAGTGAAAATGATTACTAAAATGCCTTTATTAAATGTCATATTGTGTAAATAAATAGCAAAATGTTGAAATGGATTTATTTTAGTAATTTATAGAGAAAACCTATTATTTATAGAACAAAACGCTATATCTTAACTAGAACCTGCCAAAAGTTTAAACTGACTATAGGTACATTTAATTTCTCAATATAAGGATTGTCTAGGCTTTCATTATAAAGCTTACATTTACAATCGTAAATACCTATAGTGTAATTTTATAAAATAAAAGTTTCTCTTTGTAAATGCAAGAGACAATTAAAGAGCTAAGTTGATGAACATGTTAAGTTTCATTTTCTAAGAAATGGATTTCGCTGGAAGAACATGTTAGGTACCTACTCCTTTGTTCATTATTATGTTGTTCTTTGGATATGATAAACCTTCAACAGAGGCTGTTTTGAGAAGATGAAGATGTTTGGAATATGGTTATAAAATATCAGAGATAAACTTTAAATTATATTTATTTGTACATGACCATCTACTAAGCCGGTGGTTCTCAACTTTTTTTGGTTGACGGCACACTAAAAATATCATTTGCGGCACACCTAAATATAAAAAAAATGTAAAAGTTGTTTGATACAAAAAAAATGAAGTAATTAGAAATACTATTATTTCAAAGTTACAAAACCCATGCAATTTTAATTTTAATTATTTATTTAAATTTTAATTAAATTGAAAGTTTTTGTGCCGAGGGTAGCAGAATTTTTATATATTGAAGGAGACAATAAAAGTGTGTGTCTTCTGCAGCAGAAGACACACTCTTTATTGTCTCCTTCAATAAATTTTAATTATTTGTCAAAAACGCTCGCGGCACACATGTTGAGAAACACTGGCTTAGAAAGCCCAAAAGCTAAACAGTTCTCCGCATCGAAAATACAAAAACAGAACAACATTCTAAGACGATTTCTTTTTATGAATTTAATTTTTCTATTGAATGATAAAAATGAAGAAAAAACTAAAACTTTTTCACGACCCAGTACGTTCGCCAGTTATTGTCTGAATTTTAGTGAAGTTCACTTAATTATTTGCTTTCTCTATAACGAGTATAATTTGATCCAAGAGTAAAAGGCCATTCTTAGAATAATAGAAATTAAAAGTTGAATCTTTAATAGTCTGAACAGGTCTTGACTTGCATTTCCTTGGCTATAAAGGAAGAAGTTAGATCATTCTATCCACGCCCTTTTTATAGTTATTTTTCTCAATCGGATTCTAATGAAAGAATCCCCCACCGCACATTTATTAATTAAGAAAAAAAGTGAAACATTTTCCAAGACTCGGGTCGCTAGATATGCAGTAGTAATTAATAATAAACTTAAATATAAATTGTTTATTTATGCCTATATTATGACATCGGATTAAAATCTCAATAAAATCTTTTCTTTTTGCATTTTTGAACCGGAACTTTTAAAGCTAGAGCAGTGTTTCTCAACCTAACACTAAAAATATCTGGAATCATTTGCGGCACACCTGAATATAAAAAAATGTTAATGTCGTATGATACAAAAAAAAAATGGAAGTAATTACAAATACTATTTCAAAGTTACAAAACCCATGCAATTTTAATTTTTTGTCAAAAAGCATCGCGACACATTTGACAATCTCTTGCGGCATACTGGTGTGCCGCGGCACACAGGATGAGAAACACTGTACTAAGCTCTTCAATTATTAATTAAATTATTAGACTAGTCATCTATTTTCATATTTCCTTTAGTTTGCATAAATTTATAGATGCCTCGATTTAGTAAGTATTTCCAATATGATCCAATATTATTTATATAAGATGATGTACATGACCAGAATGGATAATCTATTAAAAAATTATTTGATGAGAACCTTGTTTCAATCTTAAGTTAGCATGGCCTCTCTCATGACATGAACACCAGAAATAATATATGGGAAAGTCTTAAGAGAAAACTAGACAACAAATTTATAACCACCAAAATGTAAGGGGTAATTTTACATTGGAATCACAAATAATAATATTGCTCTTAGTTGTATTAGAATTATGCCTCAAAGCTATGTTAATCATTAATATTGTATCCTGTATATGTTTCTTTTTCTGTATTGGACATCTTGTCCGTAAAACTAGCTAAACAGCTAAATAAATAAATAAAAATAAATAAATTACAGAAGCCAAAAATTGAAATTAAATAATAGTGTTTTGACATAATATCTACTAATTGAATTTTAAATCCTATGTTAAATGTTCAAAGTACCTTACAAAAATAAATTTATTAATTAGGACTATTGCTTTTATTTTATAAAAAATACAGAATACATGAAAATTCATGAAGAGTTGACTAATTCGGCCAGAATGTAAGTAGATAATATAAAAATTTGGAGGAAAAATTGACAAACTTCGTCAAGACTTGGTACACTCTCTACTCATTGTCCAAACAAAAGATTCGATTTTTTCAGGTTTTCTTCATCACACAGAAATCTAATGAGTTTTTTTTTTTTGAAAATAAGTACAAACATTTTGGCACCAGAACTAACACTCTACAAACATATGTCGTTGAGTTATACTTGGTTTCGAAATCTCAGCAGATGGCATACAATTTTTTTTTTAATTTTCTGTGTGAATCTAAAGTGCGGTAGCACGAGTGAAATTGTCTATAAATTATTAGAAGGAGACATTATCAGAGGTCGTTTATGAGATACCGATTAATCAACAAATAAAGAACATGGAGAGCATATTAAATATGGTATGAGAATAATAACTAATTTAGGCTTGGACGCTAAGTTCCAATTTAAACAAAGCAAGCTACTCTTTCTAAATTAAAGATAAACAATTTTATGCCTAGGTCATGGCAAGCTTCATAGAATGAGTAAATGATCTTCATCGAAAGTTAGACGTTTTGTATATAAATATTTTCATTACTTTATTGAGTTCTATTATAAATATGATTTACATGAGTAAATACTTTTTTTAACCGACTTCAAAAAAGGAGGAGGTTCTCTATTCGACTGAATTTTTTTTTTTTTTTTTTTTTTTTTTTTGTGCCTATGTTACCTCATATCTCCGCCAATTCCCAACCGATTTTGAAAATTTTTTTTGCATTGGGTCCAGTCTAGCTTCCGATTGGTCCCAATTTTTTTTCGAATTTTTTTCATAGGTATTAGACCTTTTTTATTAGGTTTTATTAGGTTTGTTTAGACCTAACCTCTTTGTTTATGAACCGATTTCGATGGTTCTTTTTTTATCCGAAAGGGGGTGTCTTAGGGATGGTATCATATTAATTTGGTCAAGTTCTGATGATATGATCACTATTAATAACATCACTAAAAAGAGAAAAATAAAAATAATTTTTAAGAAAAAAATAAAAACCGACTTCAAAAATTCAATGCAACAAATAAAATACACTAAAAGGTATAAAATAATTATTATCTTATTTAGTTACAACTAAACGACGAAATATTAACATGAAAATACTTTTGAAGTTGGTGCCAAACATATACCTTTTATGAATCGCACTCGACGGATCTCACTTAGTACATTTGGCGGGTACGCTCGCTTATAGGTATAGTTTGTTTGGCACCGACTTCAAAAAGTAATTTCATGTTAATATTTCGTCGTTTAGTTGTAACTAAATAAGATAATAATCATTTTATACCTTTTAGTGTATTTTATTTGTTGCATTGAATTTTTTGAAGTCGGTTTTTATTTTTTTCTTAAAAATTATTTTTATTTTTTTACTTGTAAATAAAGATGCCTTATCTATAAATCAAGATCGATTCCTGGGATCCTTTATGAAAATAAATTGGAGTAGTTAGAACTTAATATGCAGAAGTTCAGCAGGAGATTTTTGAAGAAATAAAAGGGAATAAGATTCAAGAAATAAGGAATCAAGGAATAATTCCCAATCATAGGAGAAACCAATTGAATATTTGTTTGGTTCACCTTGTTTCTAATATGATCGTTGATCGCAAATACGTGTTGTAAATTCACAAATTGTGAAGTTCGAGAGCTGCTTTAGGCCTTCTCTAGTCAATTAATAAACTAAAGGGTGTGTAGTTTCACAGTGAATGAAATAAAACTCAAAGAGGATTATACAAACTCAATATATTTCGGATTATTAGTCCATCATCAGGAGTTTACAGGTTTTTAATATGATCGTTGATCGCAAATACGTGTTGTAAATTCACAAATTGTGAAGTTCGGGATATAATATATTATATTGGTACGTATGATTTAGATGTTAAAATTGTGATCGCACGTTCAAATATTATTAGTTTTAACCTGTAAACTCCTGATGATGGACCAATAACCCGAAATATATTGAGTTTGTATAAACCTCCTTGAGTTTTATTTCATTCACTGTGAAACCACACACCCTTTACTTTATTAATTAATATCATGTTTCACCTAAAACCTACACCACTTTCTCTAAGTTAAACTTCTCTAGTCAAATGTAAAAATGGAATAATTATCTTATTGAGGCTTATTTTAAATTCGGACATATTTTAATAGAAAAACCCTATACATTCTGAATTTTAAGCGAACAGTCTCTTGAGATTCACTCGCGAATCGAATGCAGGTAATTTTGGTCAGATATTAAGTTATAATAATATCTGAATTTATATAGTTCTGTGTAAGAAATAATGAATTTTTAAATATTTTTCTAATTAATATATCAAAGAGAGTTATTTTTTGACAGCGACATTTTTATATTTTGTTTATATTATATAGCTTGTTTAAAAATGTCGCTGTCAAAAAATAACTCTCTTTGATATATTAATTATTATTTAATATATTAATTAGAAAAATATTTAAAAAGAAGACTATGTAAGATTTGATTAAATATAATTTCTCTGATTTAAATCAAATTTTATTTTTTTTCTAATTAGTTTGGATTTTCGTGTTAGATGTTGTATTTTTGTTTTTATAAATACAAACATTTTTTTAGACGGGCTCTATTGTCGCTAAATTCCAACATCAACTTTGTAAAATTTTAAAAAATTAATATGAATTTTCTTGCAACGAAATTTTCTCTAGAGAGAGACGGACTGGTAGAAATTTTAATTGAATGTAATGGAAGGCATCCGAGAGGTAGTGGGGAAAGAAAAAATTAACACATATAAACAAGGTGTAATTTATTGGAATCCTCCTCCTTTCCTTTCAAACCGACGTTTCGGAGGATTTTTCCCTCCTTCTTCAGGGTTTCAAAGGTGTGGAGAGGTGTGGAGAGAAGAAGGAAACATTTTATTTGTTTCATTCATTGACCCTTTGAAACCCTGAAGAAGGAGGGAAAAATCCTCCGAAACGTCGGTTTGAAAGGAAAGGAGGAAGGATTCCAATAAATTACACCTTATTTATATGTGTTAATTTTTTCTTTCCTCACTCACCTCTGGGCTGCCTTCCATTACATTCAATTAATATGAATTTTTTTAATCCAAAAGAAAAAATATTGTCCAAAGTGGACACTTTGTGGGACAAGAAACCCAAATGTGCGGCAGTCCCACCTAATGTGGAACGTCTGGTCACTTTAAATACCTATATATAGTAATTTTTATTAACACCATTGGCAGCTTAACCCGAAACAACCTTTCAAATTATCCTTTTGATTAATAATTATTAAAATTAATTCTCTTTGACCTTGCGATAAGCTAATCACAACAATTTTAATTGAAATAAATAATCTCATGTATGATTAGTAATTATTAATATACATAGTTCATTTATTTCTTAAATTTCCATACATGATAAAAAGTGAAAAAAATAAATAAATATACACTTCTTAGATATTTTTTTTTAATTTGCGTCATTATAGTGTCAAATATTGCTTGCTTATCTCGCGGGGCCAAGAAATTCGATAGTTTCTAGAAAAGTTTTTTTTATCCTTGGCTGTCGCGACTCGAGAAAAGACTTAGCGGGCCACAGACAAAATTTATTGACGTTCTTTAAAGAGTTGCTTCCCTAAAATCAATAAATAGAGCAATGAAGGAGAGGTTTTGTTTTCAGGAAAAATTTAATAAAAATACTCTTAAGTGGTGTTTATTGTTTTGGGAGTTTTTTTATCGAAAAGACTGCCTTTGTGTAAATATAAAATTAATTAAAATATATTTGATTAAAAATTTTTATCTTTAAGCAAAGAAAATAAAAAAGTTAACGCAGTGAAACCAAAAATCTATTGAAAGAAAAAGGAAATATTTGGGATGGCAGTGACGCAACCATGGGTGGAAGACAAGGCTGAAGCCCCCCCCCAGGACAAGGAAAAAATTAACAAATGAGAATTTCGAAGTTTAACAATTTAAAGTTAAGACTTTGAAATATAATATTAAATTAAATTATTTAACTTTAAAATTGACAAAACATTATTTTTTGCATTTTACGAAAATGTTTATATATATATATGTGTGTGTGTGTGTGTGTGTGTTAGTCTCCCCCCCCCCCCAGAACAAAATCCTGGTTGCGCCACTGTGGGGTGGTAACAATTGTTTATGTTAGCAGATATCAGATAGTTTACAAATATAATATAACGAGCTTTTCGTGCGTGCCTTCGGCACGCCCTCGAAGCTCGGTCCAAAAATTTTATTCCTCTTAAAAAACCACACTCCAAATGTATACCCGTAAACTACCGAAAATATATCGTCTCTTAAAAGTTTCGCATCTTTAATTTTTGAGTGTCGAGGGGGGGGGGGGAAGAGGAACAATTATCAATATATTTAATGTTTCTTAATTTAAAAAGAATTGGAGTCTTTCATTTCAAAATTCGAATATATATATTTCAAATTTTCCTGGTTAATGAAAATCGATTGGAGCCATCAGTTTAAAATCAGAGCTGAGAATTATATTTCAAATTTGCCTCGTTAATTAATATATATTTAATGTTTCTTAATTTAAAATCTATTGGTGTTTTTTCATTTTCATTCGAGTTCAAATGAATACAATATTATCTAGACACAAAGTCTAAATCAAAAATATATAGTTTTAGTAAAAGAAATCAAGATATAAATATTAATGTGACATTGGTCTAGTGGTTAGAGCTGACGACCATAGTTCAAGAGTTCGTCGGTTCGATTCTAGGCAAGAGGGTAATTTTTTTAGAGAAATTTCTCTAAGCGTTGTTACAAATTAATCTAGATGAATATATATAGTATATGTATACTAAATGGAAAGACTTGAAAATGTCCGGAAATTATTTTGTTGGGACAGGGACCTAGAACAATATATCTAAATCTGAAAATTTTAAAGTTTATTATTTCCATTTTTAACTAATATAATACTAATTACAAAAAAAAATTCACCTAGGTATTGCGAATATACTCACAGCACCACTTGTGAAGGCGAAGGCATTTGACTTTATTTATACATTTAAAATAATATTTTTTGATATACAGGGTGGGTCATAAAGATCTACCACATTTTGAAGAGGTATAAAAAAAATGAAAAAATTTAACTAGAAAAAAACTGAATATATTGTTGAAAAGAACATAAAATAATTTTTTTTTAATGTGTTTTAAACATTATATCAGACAAAAAAGGGAGGGGGTCAAAAATGAAAATTCTAGCCCTTTCGACCAAACTATGTATACCAAATTTGGTTAGTTTTTGCATTTCTAGCCTTCTGGGGGTCCACAGAATATGTATACAAAATTTGGTTGAGTTTAGTCAAAAGGCCTAGAATTTTGGGTAGTTAGTTTTTGCATTTCTAGCCTTTTGGGGGCCCACAAAATATGTATACAGAATTTTGTTGAGTTTGGTCGAAAGGGTAGAATTTTCATTTTTGACCACCCCCCCCGCACTTCTTTTTGTCTGATAATGTTTAAAACACATTTAAAAAAATTATTTTCAAAAATATATTCAGCTTTTTTCTAGTTAAATCTTTTCATTTTTTATACCTCTTCAAAATGTGGTAGATCTTTATGTCCCACCCTGAATAAATTTTTGTTCTAAAAGTTTTTCCCAAGTGAAAAAATTTGGGGGATTTCGAAATAGACCCGAAAGGCCTGGCTGTAAAAAGGCGCCTGTAACAGTTTGTACTAAATGAAAGATTTCAATAAAAATGAATTTTAGAAAAAATAAACCTTTATAAGACTCGGGTACGTTGTTTGCAAAATTCGGGGGATTTTTAATTTTTGTAAAGTAATTTTTCTTATGGAAAAAAGAAGTTAGTTTATGCTGGCGTTTTTTCTGAGCATAAGCCATAACGTTTGTTAAAATATAAAAGGATGATTCAAGCATAGAAAAATCAATCTTTGAACAGGGAGTCTATAAATGATTGATGTTAGAAATCTGGCACAAAGTACAACTTATCGAAAACACGGTTTGTGCCAAATTTAGCTACAGTCACTTAAGGGCTCTTTAGACTATTCGATTTTTTTTCTGATTTTGAATACTTTTCCCCTGAAAGTTCTGAGCTTAGTGAGCCCACATTTCTAATCAGATCTTTGAATTAGAGATACAACAATTTTGGAAGGACAACGATCTTTCTACAAACTTCCATTCTCGAATGGCTAATACGATTGTGTTTCAAAATTATTTTTCTTAATTTTTCTTAACATATCCGAAATTACTAAGCACTGATATACAAAAAATAATTTGAGTTCATTCAAAGCTCGGATTGCCCAGCGAGTGGGGAACCTGAAGGTCATTAATTTTAAATTATGGTTTAATCTGAAAAAACTTCAAAACCAGCAAATTGATTATCCTAGCTTTAAATAGTAGTATATATTTATTTATTTTCTATACTTTAATATATGGTTTCTGAATTCAATTGCTCAAATTTATAATGGTAGTTATTATTATTTATCGTATGGCAGTAGTTATCATCATGGTTATAAACAAAATTATTATTATACATTTCCATTAATGCTCAAGTGTATTCAAAATTATATCATAAAATATCAGCATATATGATAAATGTGCCAGTGTCCTTCAAAGTATAAAAGAACACTTCTCAAGTTAAGCAACATGTTGCGCAGTTAGATCTTAGATGGATGACCATTAGTGATGTTTCTTTCCTTCCACTGGAATAAATGGGGAGACTTAAAGAAGAATACATAAATTATCGCCCTCTAGCTTTACTAAAAATCCAATGGCTATATCCCTTAAGAAAAAGATATTGCCTGTACAGGCTCAATAGAAAGGTAATCATTTCAAGATAAGTAAACTTGATTGTTTCATCTCACCATTGACTAAGAAATTTCATAGAAATCAAATACTTTTTTATAAAAATTATTGCATATAAGATAAAATAATAAAAAGTAACGATAATAAGCACGTGTTAACATGTAATTGAAGATATTTTCTATTTTAATAACTTTTAAGGAGTTCGGTGTTGGTTCTAGGTGAAACATTTTAATATAATAATAAAACTTGAGTAAGATACGAGGTAGGTTTCACAAAACCTACCTCGTATCTTACTCAAGTTTTATTATTATATTTTCTATTTTAATCTATTTTCCTCAAAAGTGATTAATATTTTGTTAAGGGATGAAGTGTTCAAGTAAAATTGTAATACATCATCAGTAAACAGATATTTTAATTAAGATTTGATGATGGGATATAAATTTTTAATTAATTAAAAATAATTGTAGAGTGTCCTACGGGAATTATTCAATTATTTATTTCATACTTCATTTGAATTTATATTTTACTTGAAATTATTTTATATAATAATTTAAGAAAAAAAGGGAAAAACATTTTTAAAAATTGACATCCATGAATTTTGCAGATGAAGAGATGAAGGGGGGGGGGGTCTTGAGCAGTGGCGGGCAGCTCGATGATAGGGATATTTAAATATAATAAAATATTCAAAATGTATTTCTTTAAATATTTGTTTGTTCGTTTATGTCTTTCTCACGACGACAACGCAGAAAATCTCAAAAAAATTCCAAAAATATATTGACAGAATTTTTGAACAGTAATTTCTAGAGCAGCGGTCGCCAACCCGCCGCTAGTGAATAGCTCTAAAAAAAACTCAAAATAGATTAAAAATAGAATGGTTTGAACAACCCGTTAAAGGTATATTTACAAAGAAATCCAAGCAATCAGAGACTAGTTTAAGCTAAGTAGAGGGGACATATTTTGACTCCTTGCTGACCATTCAGAGAGAAGAGAGAAATAAAACGTGCCGAGAAGAAAACATTAATATAAATTGATTGATTAATAATTTTAATATATATATATAAATATATGATTAATTTTTAATGATATTATAGCGGAGAATCGCTAAATTTTCAAATTTTCTCGATGTACGCCTAAGAGTTATGCAAAGTGGCCATCATATAGAATTCACTTGAATTTTTTTTTCTTTTGCTCTATGTGTTTTAATGATGACTGAATGACAAAGGTAGGGGCGGGATTTCACAAAATAATGTTTCCAAATTTCATTTTCATCGATATTTTTACTCTTTGTTTCAATTTAACGACGTATAACAAAATATAGTAGCCGAATAGAGCAAATTTCTTAAAATTTCAAATTTCCAAAAGAGATGAGCCACCTCAAAGGGTCCGATCGATCTCAAATTGTGTATGAATTATTATTTTACCCAACCTCATAATTTGAGCGGGTGTCCCGAAAACTTTTCCCAAAAAAAAATTTCATCAGGTATAGCTAAGGACCACCCTAGTGTACATATTTTGTTTAAAATTTTAGATATAATACACTATTATTTCTTTTTTTTTTTATATTTTAATATAATTATATAATTTTAAATATTTTGAAAGATTTAGTCACCTTTTTGGTTGTACAATTGTACATAAAAGTATATAATATTGTATAAATACGGTTGTATAAGCACTAAGTAAATTGTTTGTAACAAGTAGCACACAGGATGATTTTAACTTCGAAAGTAGCTCACGCACATATTAAGGTTGGAAACCGCTGTTCTGATGCTAAAGAGTCCTAAATCTAAACAATTTCCCGGATTCGAAACATAAGCATTTCGGAACCAGAGTAAACTTCCTACAACTTTACAGTTTTTAGTTATAGTGTCTATCAGAATCCAGACACACATAAGCAAGGTAGTTTGTCTCAAAATGTTGTAAAAGGACAATTTATAAATGTAGAGCTAATTCTGATCAAGTTTGCCAAAAAAGAATTAACACATTTTAGTTAGAATCCTGAATTTTAGTTTTGAAAAATGTATATGGGTGATTATTAAAAAATATTTAAAATATTTTTTTATTTATATAATACTAGCAATGTTGATTCTGATTAGAGTTGCCAAACCGACCCGCGAGAGCTGGGAAGCCCCGTTTCTAGGGCTCTAGAAGAGGGAGTGATACTAATTGTCTCGTTATACTCGTAAGAGATAGCGAAAATTCAATTTGGTACTTGCAATTAGATTATTAAACGAATCTATACCATAACAAATGTGCTTTATTTACTAACTCTACTAACAAACCTTCTACTGTCTCACTGTTATTGCAAATTTCGTGTATTTCAATTGTCAATTTTCCTCAAATCTCTGTTCCAAAGTTGGATACCCTAATTTTGAGAGCGTTTCATATGATTAATCCTATTCTATTTCATAAGATCTGAGAAAAGACGGGAAATAGAAAGGAGTAATTTCATTGTAAATTCTCAAATTCTCCTCAAAATGCATAACTTAATAATAAATCATAACTTCTAGCTAACAATACCCTTGAGGGTCGACGTTTTGAAAACATCCCCTTGATTTTCAATAGTAACGAAACAGTCTGAAATGTGGAGAATAATCATTCCCAATCATGAATTTTTCTGTCTCTCAGAGTGTGTGCTTGGAATCCAACGCCCATGATAACTCGAGAACAGGAAGTTGTAAGAGTTTGATGCCAACATGTTGGTATTTTGTAAACGAAAAACTGAATATATTTAAGGCTTTTTAGTTTCAGAACATCCAGTCCAAAAATGCAGAAAATAAGAAAAACAAATAATAATAGATTTATAGGAAAAAGTAAAAACTTTGTATAAAAGATTCGTTAAGCTTTCCGAAATTTGATGATATGTCAATTTTCTCCAAGAATATTGCTAAAAAAGTGAAAATTGGCACAAAAGTGATGTTTATTAATATAAAGTTGTATGCCAAATTTCAGCTCATTAACTTTAACTTTCATTTAATATGTAGTTCGATTTTTTTTTCTTATTTTCTAAATTTTTCTACAGAACATTCTGAAGTTCAAATCGAATCAGGTCTTTGTTTTGGGAATACAAACATTTTGGTACCAGTACGAATTTTCAACTACTTTTCGTTCTTAAGTTTTCGAGGTTATCAGAATACAGGTAGAGAGAGAAAGAGAGAGATAAAAAAGCACGCTTGGAAATAATATTTTTTGCATTTCAGACATTTCTAAACAAAAATAAGAAAAAAAACTACATTTAGTTTGACAGCGTGAGCTGCTTGTGAGGCTCCGTCTGTCGAGCGTACATCCAGATAACATCCAGGTTAAGAAAGATTGCATTTTATCTCATGATAATATAGCTCAAAGTACTGAGTAATTGAGTATGACGCTCCCACTTAAATTGGCGAATTAGATCGGTAAATTATTAAACATCTTTCCTCGGAAGGTCTATATCGACCCTTTAGTAACCTCTGCTACTTTGGATGGTGCTCAGTATAAAAATGAGATCGATAAAAATTGTGATATTTTTCATTATGAGTATGTATCTGTAAATAAAACAGATTCTTCTCTCAAATATGAATAAGTACAGTCATTAAAATACTATAGTATGATATAGAGTTTTGAAGTGGTTCTGAACATCTAAGTCTTTTTATATAATAATAGCGAGATTTATTTTTAGGTGAACTGTGCAGCAGAATTCAAAGTTGGAGTTGGAAAAATTCAAGTGGTAAAACTTTAATAATTCCAATTTCAAAGATAATAATACTATTAACATATTTTTAATGATTAACTGTGATGCATTGAAGTGGAATTGATTCAGCTAAAGTAATAATGAAACAGCTTGGATGTTGAGATAACCATTGAATCTTCCCCCCCCCCCCATTTATTTAGAAATTTATTTTAGTTTTAATCAAAGATTATGCAGAAAAAGTTAAATTAATATTTATTGGGATAGACGGCATCAGTGAAAACTTATATTGAAAACAATCATAACGATAGGATGAAATCTAAGTAAATGATGAAACTCCATTACACGTTAACTTGAAATTAAACATTTCAAATACTTACTTTCGATTTTTTAAGATTAGAGGGATGAAAATGAGATTCAATGTTGTTGTTATTTATCAACATAATTTATTTCTAGTCTAAGTTTTATATTCTGGTATTTGAGACATATGTGAGAAACAAATTAGCGGCAGCGAAACGTGCATTGCGAGAGTCAAGATTTACGTGATGTTATTAGACATCTTTTGTTGTTATGCATTGTCGAAGATATGTGTAAACGAGGGATTTGAAAGATTGAAGATTGTAGTTCGTTGCAAAGATAAAGGCATAAACTGAGTTATGCTGTCTAAAATAGGTATAAACGAGTGATGTTACTTTGCGATGCCCCATGACCAATAAACGGTGTAATCGATTTAGAAATGTAAAACGACCACGATAAAATGAGCCTGTCGTGAAAATCTTAAGTTAGATTTGAACCCATTCCATTTTTTACATTTGATAATTTTACTAGATATGTCAAGTGAATTTTGAAAGAACTTGATATCCTTTTATCAATTTTCTTTTATATTTTCTTTCTTTCTCTAACGTTCTTCTATTACCTAGGTTAAAAGAATATAATTGATAATGATACCTCTTAATATCAGCATCAATTCTACTCCATTTAAATGTTATATTAGTGAAGAGAAATGTTGAAAGACAATATACCTGCTTTGTAACTATACAGAAACAATATTTCACTAAAACAAAAGTAGAATTTTTCAAAATATGATATGATCAATCAATCAAGTCTAAATATAATTAATAAAGGATTATTTCTTATCATCAGAGCTAACCGAATTAACTAAGACACTTTTTACTTTCCTATATGATATATACTTCCATTAATGACATTAGTGAAAATCATTTATATGTTTTCTTTGAGATATTGACGAACTTAATTGAACATTAAATTCATCTTCACTTGAATCACATGTTTATTTTTAATGAAGGGATTTTATGTGTAAATAACTAATTTCTATAACTGGCTTGTTTTGATGTTTACTCCGCGTAATTAAGAAGAATGGGGATTACATCTTGAATAACTACACCCTTGTTCGTAAATATGTACTTTTTTAAATATATTTATATGACAATTGAGATATGTATTGATATAATTGTTTCCACTGCGGGCTGTAAACAAATGGAGTTTGCGTTCAATTAAAAAAGGCCTGAAGCTTCACTCATTGTTAAGATTAAAAGTTGGATAATACGACTAGGATGTTAATCGAAAGGGCTTTTATTTCTAAATGAATGCTTCTCCCAATTTAATCAATTGCTTGAGAAAAATGAATTTTTTATGATGTAGCTTAATATCAAGTTACTACATGAAGAATATTCCCCACATTAGTGATGAGACTAATCATAATAATGAATATTTATTCAAATATAGGAAATTTAATGTAACAAAATAATTAATTGTTTGTATTGAGTTTTATGTATACATATTACAAATATATTAAATCGGTTATCAAAAATGATTTTGAGTTCCATTTAGGTAGCATTCATTTCAAGATAACAATTATACAAGGCTTCTAATGACTTTTGAAACCATTCCAATGTGTCTAATTTATAACCGGATTACATTTTTATTTTAAATCGATTCATTTCTAAAAATTGGTATACATTCTATATAAACTGTGTTTGAACCCTAATGATTATATAGTTAAATTTTCAAAAATTTGGAGAAAAGAGATTATATTTAAAAGCTTCAAAAAACCATATTAAAGTAAAATTAATTAAATAATAAATTGCTAAAAATTAAATTAAACATTTTTTTAATATGTGATTTAGAAACTCCTATATATTCTGAGAACCATATAAATTTCAAATCAGTAAAAGACTAACGCCTGATTTCACAAAGCAAACTTAAACACTAAAGCTTAAATTAACTCCAAACCTACTTTAAAGTTTATCTTATTTAAATTAATTAAATTCAGTTTAAATAAGACTACTCGAAACTTTTCCTCTAAATATCATTGGCGTAATACAATTTATCTTATAAGTTGATTTGAAGTTACTTTAATGTATTTGATGATATTCTAATTAACATTATAATATGTAAACGCCTTTAGGGTAGGCTTTGCTTCAAGTAACATGTTCGGTTGAATAACATTCTAGAAAATATATTTTAGTGTATAATGTTAATAAAATTTACAGTAAAAATATAAAAAATATAGTTTGATATGCATGAATTATAGTGATCAAGAATAATAATAATGTTTAATTATTTTTGTGACAGAATTTAACTTTCATCGGAACTTGAGTTACAAACAAATAAATATTCCAATTATGTATCACAATTAATAGATTGGTTAATTTGATCAATTATTTAAGCTGTGATGTTTATTGCTTAATAACTTAATTGAAAGTTTTTGTGCCGAGGGTAGCAGAATTTTTATATATTGAAGGAGGCAATAAAAGAGTAAATCTTCTGCTGGAATTATATTAATAGCTTAATAATTGCACTGTTGCATTGGCGATAAATTGCTGTTAACAAAATAATGGAATTTTTATTATTTTTTTTTAATGAAAATTCTAAGTCGATATGTTTGTAATTTTCTGTCGAAAGGTATAATTAATCTTTTTAGTATGAAGATTTTGATTAATATTGAAGCTTATGACACACGCAATTTTAATAGTACTTTATTTTGGGCTATTTTATTAATTTTTAAAAAGATTTTGGTATTGAAAACAGATCTTTAAGACCTATTCACAAAATAATAAACAAAAAGTAAATTACCGTGGAAATCGTTTAACGCGAAAACGCTTAACATGAAAAATCGGCTAACCCGAAATAATAATGCGGCCCCGACAAAATATTAGCTATTTCCATATATCTTTTTCTTTTAACATGAATCAAAAATCGCTTAACACGAAAAGATTTTCGGAATGAACAAAATATGTTTTTTTCCAAAAAAATAAATAATACGTAATTTGAAATGCAGTGTATCTAATATGATGTACTCTGATAAATGTAATTTTCGTGAGTATACATTTTTTTTGTATGCAATATGTTTAACACGAAGAAATATTTCACTCCCTCAGTTTCGTGTTAAGCGATTTTCACTGTAATTGATTTTTTAAAGAATATTGAATAATTTTAGAAAAATGTTTAGACAAGGTTTCCTGATATAATTTCAAACAAAATCTCAATTTATAAAAATTAAAAATACAATTTAATTTTGCTATACTTATTGATTTTTTAAATACTTAGATCGTACTATATGAAATATATATACACATTTACAGATATTTTTTGGACTTTGAGAGAGGAGTAATAAATGTAAAAAATCTTATTTTTTCTGTACGATCACAATATTGGCTCTATACTATGTATGAGAAAGTATAAAAAAAAGTTTCTAAATATATACTTGGTGATTTTAATGGAATCGATCTTGATTAGGTTATACGGATTAATTGAACTTTTTATTAGATTCTCCTAATGGATATTTAATTAAATTTATATCTACACCATAGGTAATGTCGATCAAATAAATCATTAAATTGGACCCTGTGGCAACAACAGTTCCAAAAATCAACTTATTCAATTGTTTAAGAAAAGTAGTAAATTAATTCCTACTCCAATGTAATGCTTATTTTATAGAGATTTTGAAAAGAAAACTTTTAAATAGTTTCACGATATGATAGTGAAGAAAATAGTCAGACAAATTTATTTAATTAAATTTAAATTTAATGTTCCCCTTCTAGTCTATATCGAGCTTAAGTTTCGAATTTCGTAGATCTGAGATTTATGGTTGCGAAACGCAGGGGGTACATTCTTTCGTACGTAAACATCAACTTCCGGTACTTCAATTGTAACCAAAATCATGTGGTACTTCTTGTAGCCTCTAGATAGCTTAAGTTTCAAATTTCAAGCCTCTGCAACTTACCGAAGACGAGATATGAACGATTAAAATATTTATTTTGTGACATGACCAATTTACACCCCTTCCTTTATTTCAATCGGATTAAAAATTTGACACAACTAATAACTCATGAGACTTGATAAGTACACCAATTTTTAGCGAAATCGTTTTTCTATATATACAAGAATTGCTCATTTAATAATATAAGATTATATTAAACGAGCAATTCTTGTATATATAGAATGGGTTTCTCGAAAACGGCTCTAACGATTTCGCTAAAAATTGGAGAACTTATCAAGTCTTATGAGTTATTAGTCATGTATAAATTTTAATCCGATTGAAATAAAGGAAGGGGGTGTAAATTAGTCATGTCGCAAAATAAATATTTTAATCGTTCCTATCTCGTCTTCGGTAATTCACAGAGCCTTGAAATTTGAAACTTAAGCTATTTAGAGGCAAAAAGTTAAAGAGCGTCGCTCCGTGCTCCAGGCACTATGTATAATATGAGATAGCTTATGTTCTAAAGGTGAACGTCAATTTATTTTGGAATCAAATAATAATAAAAATTAAATTAATTAAAAAACGTAGTGCTCTCTATTCGCAATATAAGATCGGAAACGGAGCTTATAGAATAGGACAAAATAACTAAAAGTAAGGCAAATCTGCGAATGGTTTGAACTAGAAAGCTGAAGCTTGTCAGTAAGATGAAAGTTACTAATGCATAATTAGATAATTAGATTCGATTTTTCTGATTTTCAGCAATTTTAGTCTTAAGCTAAAGAGCCTAAAATATGATCGTATTTTGTCAAAAAAAATCGAACATTTTCGGACTAGAATTTACTTTCTAAGAGTTTCTATTCGTTATAGTAGTCTGGACAAAGATAGGAATCTAGACACTTGAAAAGACAAAGAAAATATGATTGAAAATGATATTTTAGATAATTTTAGGCGAGAAAATTCAAAAAAAAAATAATATTTTACTGTTTTTAATACTAGAATTGCCCAGTAAGTACGAACCGAGTAATGTAAAAAATTTTAAAAATTATTTATTTTTTAATAATGAGCTCATTTTAAATTGAATTTTTTGAAAGATTTAGGTGGAGTTAAAATATACTACCTACCATATATCTTACACTGAAAAGGTTAATTTTAAAGGTTAATTGAATATATAAAATAGAATATGAAGGAAAATTAAAAATGTCAATGAAATGGGTGAAGGTATTGGCAAAGTAAAAAGCATAACACATGAATGCAAATTGTTATCGTAAACAAAATCAAGTGTTTGAAACTTGAATAACTCTTGAAACACATCAATGACATCAACTAGGTAATGTTTGTTGTTTTTAATTAATATATTAGAAGTATTTTTTTTGACCGGCTAAATCTGATCTCTACACTAATTTACACATACCAACACTCAATGGCAAAAATGGACTATAGTACCCGAAGGCCATTAAAAAAACAAAGAAATAATAAATTTGCAATAGAATGTAATTTTTTTTTCTTAGGGAAACTTAAAGTAAATCTAATTATAGGAATGCAATCATATTTTTAATTACTTTTACTTAATGAGTAGGTTTATGATTTTTGTTTTTTTTTATTTCTATTTCATTTTTATTTATTTTTCAATATAATATAGAAACATAAAATAAATGTTTTCAAATGTGTTTTAAACATTACAGTCAAAAAAAGAGTGTGGGGGGGGGGTCAAAAATGAAAATTCTAGCCCTTTCGACCAAACTCAACCAAATTTTGTATACATATTCTGTGGGGCCCAAAAAGGCTAGAAATGAAAAACTAACCACCCAAAATGGGGGGAGGTCAAAAATGAAAATTCTAGCCCTTTTGACCAAACTCTACCAAATTTTGTATAAATATTCTGTGGATCCCCAGAAGGCTAGAAATGCAAAAACTATTATGTATACATAGTTTGGTCGAAAGGGCTATAATTTTCATTTTTAACCCCCCTCCCCTTTTCGTCTGATATAATGTTTAAAACACATTTTAAAAAAAATTATTTTATGTTCTTTTCAAAAATATATTCAATTTTTTTTTAGTTAAATTTTTCATTTTTTATACCTCTTCAAAATGTGGTAGATCTTTATGCCCCACCTTGTATAATATGTTATTGAAATAACATAGCTTTAGTTTCTTTCAAAAATAAAATTGGATTCTATTAGTGTCGATACACTGTCTGTATGTCTGTTTGTCTGGCTCGTAAATAAAATAAGATACATAATTTAAATTGACAACTAATATGTAATCGTTTTCCACAAAATTAAAAATCGTATTAAAATTTTAATTATTATTTAGGGGGGTTAAATTTTGAAAATTTTGAAAAATTCCTCGAATTCACTTATTCTCTCCTTGTAAAAAGGACGAATTAGAACGAATTTGATATCTTAAGTATTTTAGATGGTATAAAATACAGAATCCAAGTTCGACTCACACTTTGTCGGTTTATTTAGCTCGCTCTTTCTATGTAGGGGCTTAAGTTATTTTTCAACCGATAGATAGAAAAAGTTTACCATACATATACACATGACCCCATATTTATAAAATTTCATTATATCGAATTTTTTTACACATTTCAATTGATAAACATATATGGTACATTTTTATTCATTATACATGGCGATTCACGGTCAATGGCACGTTAGACGTTTATGGAAAACGGAATGCAGGATTTTTCTGAAAATTTATCACCTTACATTTTCTTACCTGTTCTAACGATCTAAAATATTTTCAGCATTGTAGCAACTTTATTTTTTTAAATGGAACCCCCGTATATTAACATTTAGAACAGTCCTTTTATTAAAATACTCTTTTGTTAATATTGTCCTATACCTAACTAACGGTTTTCGAGATAAAAAATAATTTGTGTTAAATATGGTCCAAAACATGGCCCTAATTAAACTTAAATAAATTAGTGCTCTCCATTCATGAAAAGTTGATATTTTGGTGGTAGTTTAGACATACCCGGAGTATTTAATTTACGTCGAAAAAATTTAATTTACATCGACTCCATATTATACAGGGCGTGCTAAGGTTTCTATTATTTCCGTTATTCATAAAAGGGGTTAAAAGTTCGCTTTTTCAAATGAAATCCCCTGTAAATTACTCAATAAATTGAAAGCTTAAGAAAAATGCTTTAAGACGATATATCATGTCTCTATTCCTAAAACCTCAAGTTTTCCCAATAAAGGCGCCTTTTCGTGAAAAATTACTTTTTAATGAATTTAATTTTAACTAACCATGGAAATACATATCAAGCTTATGACAGTTTGTTGACTATTTATAATAAACTTATAAAGAGTTTATTGACGGTGTTCAAAAAAATCTCCCAAAATGATCGCAAATATTGATTATTCAAACGAAGTTCTTATAGTACAAAATAAATAATTTCAAAAGAACTTCGTTTGAATAATCAATATTTTTGAACACCGTCAATAAACTCTTTATAAGTTTCTTATAAATAGTCAACTAACTATAATAAGCTTGATATTTCCATGGTTAGTTAAAATTAAATTAAATTAATTAAAAAGTAATTTTTCGCCAAAAAGCGCCTTTATTAAGAAAACTTGATGTTTTAGGTATAGGGGGGACATGATATATCATCTTAAAGGTATAGGGACATGATATATCATCTTAAAGCATTTTACTTAATCTTTCAATTTATTGAGCAATTTACAGGGGGTCTCATTTGAAAAAACGAACTTTTAACCCCTTTTATGAATAACGGAAATAATAGTAATCTTAGCACGCCCACCATAATATGAGTCGATTTTTCGGCGTAAATTAAATAGTGTGTCTAAACTACCACCAAAATATAAACTTTTCATGAATGAGAGCACTAATTTATTTAAGTTTAATTAGGGCCATGTTTTGGACCATATTTAACACAAATTATTTTTTATCTCGAAAACCGATAGAGATAGGTATAGGACAATTTTAACAAAAAAGTATTTTAATAAAAAGACGGTTCTAAAAACGTGTTAATATACGGGGTGTTTCATTTAAAAAAATAAATTTGCTACGACTTTTCGATGGAAGCCGAAACGTCGCAAAGCTGAAAATATTTAGATCGATAGAACAGGTAAGAAAATGTAAGATGCTAAATTTTCAGAAAAATTGTGCGTTCCGTTTTCCATAAACGTCCAACGTCCCATCGACCGTGAATTGCCCTGTATAGTAATAAAAATAAAATGAAATAAACATTCGGGGGGGGGGGGGGCGTAAGATAAAGATAAAGTCACACGTGGTGTGTTTAATGTTTAAAGCATGTTAGATAATTTTAGAATAAAAATGTAGGTAGTGTTTAGTTTTATATTATATTATGTTATTAAAAATTAAAAATGTTCGTTTCTTAAAATCTACCACTTATAAAAGATTTTAAGAAGCTTCTTATAAGTAGCAGATTTTAAGAAGCGAATTTTGGGGTGTTGGTTAGTGGTAGTTATAGAATATAAATAAGTGAAAGTCTTATGGTGTGTGTATTAATGTATTTCCTAAATAAGATCAATGATTATAGAATTACGCAATTATTACTGATGACACTGAACTTAAGGGTGAATTTTTTTCAGCGATAGTTTATTTAATAAATTGGATCAATAAAATGATTAATGCATATTAAATTGCAAGATGATGATAAAACTATTGCTGATTCGAAATAATTCATTGATTTACATTTTTATATAGTGTAAATTTGATCATTTCGGAGGAGAAGAAAGAAGTATTTCCAAGCATCCACTTTTTGTAAAGAATATCGATTTTTTTAATTTTCAGCTAGAAGCTCCGAAGATACTGATTAATCAATTTTTCACGAAGGGTGAACCGAGACCTAATATCGTGTGTACACCTACTTCCACTTCCAAGTAGAAGACAATAGATGAATGGGTATTATCTAATGAATTCCAAAATAATTCCACATAATTCCATAGACGTGTACACCTAATTCCAATCGCGGTTTACCCCTCGCTTTTTCACATAGAAAATACGAGGTTTGTTCAAAAGAAAAGGTGAATTTTGAATTTTCACGGGCTGTGTACATTCGATTATCGAATTTTTTTGTTATGTTGGTATACATGTGTTAGTCATATGTTGACATTATCAGCCCATTTGGATTAGTAGTTTGTTGTTGACAACTGAAAAGGTTAGTCACGTTTGTGGGTGTTCTTCGATTTTTGACTTTTGAAGAAAATGGATCAAATTTTTTATTAAATTTTGCGTTAAAAATGGAATAAAGTGCTCCAAGGCACTTGAAATGTTGACTGTGGCATTCGGCGAGTCCACTTTGTCTCAAAAAAGTGTTTATAAGTGGTACAAGCGTTTTACAGAAGGCCGAGAATATGTTGATGACGATGAGCATCCTGGAGTTGCAACCACGTCAACAAGTGAAGAAAACATTGAAACAGTGAAAAAAATTGTTTTGGAAAATCGTCGAATCACTATTAGGGAAGTTGCAGAGGATGTTGGCATATCAATCGGCTCAAGCCATGCAATTTTCTCGAATGTTTTGGTCATGAAACGTGTGGCAGCGAAGTTTGTTCCAAAATTGCTAAATTTTGAGCAATAGCAACGTCGCATTAGTATCGCTCACGAGTTGTTGAATGACGTCAACGACGATCCAGGTTTGCTCAAAAGGGTCATAGCTGGTGAGGAAACGTTGGTATTTGGTTATGACGTCGAAACCAAGGTTCAATCATCCCAATGGAAGCGGCCAGATGAGCCAAGACCGAAAAAAGCACGCCAAGTTCGACCAAATGTGAAGGTTTTGCTCACTGTTTTCTTCGATTACAATTGCGTGGTGCATCATGAGTTCTTGCCAACAGGTCGTAGGGTTAATAAGGAATACTACAAGGAAGTTATGAAACGTTTGCGTGAAGCAATACGGCTCAAACGATCGGAATTGTGGAAAAAATCATGGATTCTGCATCACGATAATGCACCAGCTCACACATCAATGCTTGTTCGTGATTTTTTGTCCAAAAACAACACCCTAACCATGCCTCAACCACCTTATTCACCAGATTTGGCTCCCTGCGACTTTTTCCTATTCCCAAAACTGAAGAGACCAATGAAAGGAAAGCGTTTTGCCACAATTGATGAGATAAAGTCAGAATCGAAGAACGAGCTGATGGCCATACCGAAAAGCGCATTTCAGAAGTGCTTCGAGGATTGGAAGAAGCGCTGGCATAAGTGCATTATATCTGAGGGGGATTACTTTGAAGGGGACAAAATGGATATTGATGAATAAATAAATACTTTTCAAAAAATTCAAACTTCACCTTTTCTTTTGAACAAACCTCGTACAACAAATTTGACAAGAGAACGAACCTTCTCTCGTTATCGAGGGAAATTGACTGGCATACAGATCGACATACAGAAAGAAAAAGTAGATTTTCTTATTGTATTTAGAAATTAATTTATTTTTATTAATAAAGAGCAATGAATCGGAAATTAATTGGTAAATAAGATAATTCTTCAATATATGTATCTATATTTTTAATAAAATTAACATTTACTTATACTTATTATATTAATTTATATTACTACTATCTTTAGGATTTCCAAACATGAAAAAGCTATTCAGCTGAAAACCCCAAATAATCACTTAATAACTAAGAGCATCTGGCTACGTTGAACTCGATTTGGATATTTATTTTATATTTAGTGAATAAATCAACAAATTATAAGGAGACTGATACCACAGGCAATTTCCAAGATTACTTGCTTGGATTAAATTTTAGTTGAGCCCAAAATGATATGGATTATTATTTGACACAGCCCAATATTTGCTTTAAGATATATGACATATATATTATAATAAAAGTATTATAATTGAACAATTTTCAAATTGGGCTCCCTAAGAACACGTTTTGGCTATATTACATAATAAGTAAGATGTTCTTTATGTGTTTTTAAGTATATTTTCCTGGTCACGATATATCAATATCGAAACAAGATAAATAAACCAGATTAATTCTATGTTTAATAATTGTATTGGTTATGACGTAAATGTGCTTCTAGAAACAAATATTTCTAATTTGTTGATTAAAAAAATAAATAGGTAATCATTTAATTATTTTTCTACACTTTTGTATTGTCTAAGGTGGTTAGATTAGTTATACCATATTATATTATATATAAAATAAATATTATCTCAACCAAAACATTCTGTAAAAAAACAGGTCAAGTTCTAAAAAGTAGTGAAATCTAGTGTGTAGCCAAGTTAAATTCACCAAGAATAATTAAATTGAGAGATCTAATATTTTCTCAACTTAATTATTCTTGGCGAATTTAACTTGGCTACAGACTAGATTTCACTACTTTTTCGAACTTGGCATTTTTTTCACAGAATGTTTTGGTTGAGATTTCTCTTCTTTTTGTAAGCTATGAGGAAGCCCGTTGGTCCAAAGGGCTAGAATTTTTATTTTTGACCCCCCCCCCATTTTGAGTGGTTAGTTTTTGCATTTCTAGAGCCCCATAGAATACGTATACAAAATTTGGTTGAGTTCTAGAATTTTCATTTTTGACCCCCCCTCCCCATTTTGAAGGGGTTGAAAGATAGAAAGTTTGGATTTTTGGAATGTTTCCCTAGGTTGTGTCCCAAACTCTACTAGCAGGCGAAATTTCATGATGCTGGAATGATTGGAAGTAGCCTATAGGTTTTGATGACCTGACAGGGAGTGAGTGAGTGCCAAAATTAGCTATTTTCTCAGCTCCATATCTCAGAATCTATTTAAGCTATATTATTGAAATTTGGTACTCTCCTCAAGATCAATTACATAATTACATGAGTATAATTTCAGCTCTGTATCTCGAATGGATTCCGAGCTGCAGGGGGGTCGAAATTGACTCGAATTGGTTCGTGTAAATAGCGTAAAGCGTGTACGGCCAACCTAATGCTCGAACTTGGCCTGCGCACGCTGTGCGCTTTGATTCGACATTGGATATTTAATATATAAGAATATAAGTAACTAAAAAATTAGAAAATTATTATTTTAAATGTACTAAATTTTAAATAAGGAGGCCAAATGCGAGTCGGACTACGAAGCGAGGGTTCCGTACCTTAAACTCCGAAAATACTTGAGATATCAAATCGTTCTTATTCGTCGTTAATAAGGAGAGAATTATGAATTTGTGAAATTTTTCCATAATTGTTTATGCTGTTTCTAAAAGATAAACGCCTACAGACAAATAAATTACCGAAAAATGGCCACTTTGGAGATCTCTCACGTCGTCATTTTAAATATAAATAAATTTAAAAAAAATTAAACATAATTCTGCTCAAAGAGATATTTACAGGAATTCTTCACACTCTATAATAAAAAAGTATTTTTTATTTTTGACCCCACATAAAATTCAAATGGGGAGTCGGGTTAGCTGAGCCAGCTAATGCACTGGCCTCGCTTCGGCATCGATCGATTATGACGATGTTGGAGTGGAGGGCCAGGGTTCGATCCTGGCTGGCAAATAAAAATTTCTACCGGCTAAAATCTCGGCTCCCTCACTAACCCTACTAACACTTTACTTATGTGCTGTCTAAATGGGCGTTGTTCCCGGTGATATTAAATAAATTAAAAAAAAATTCAACCCTCCCTAAAATAATCAATGATTAATAGGAATTTTGATTTGAAGTAAAATGAAAGCTTAAACTTCTAAATTTCAAGTTTTTATTCTATTTAGTTTACGAGGTACAATGCTCTGACAAACGGACAGATATTTTGGTAGGGACACTAATAGGGTCCCGTTTTACTATTTTAACTGAACCCTAAAAAGAAATAGGGGATATTCTGTTTTAAATAGAATTATTTACATAAATTAACACTATATAACTCCAGAAATGTCGTCTATCTAATAAATAATTTAATACATTTTAGTCATATTTGTGCTGTCTCAATCAAAAAATCCAGAGTACAAAATAATCTTTCCTTTAATTTATCTTTAGCAGTGACCTTAATTAAATTATGAAGAAGATCAAGATAGGTATGGAATTTTTTCAATCTCCTTTAATCGGCTTTTAAAACAGCACAAAAAAATATATAGGTATATATAGACTATAAAACCTCCCCTTTCTGGAGAAGGAATCAAATGACCCTCAATTTTTTTTTCTCACAAGCAAAATTTGTGTTTGAAAAATTTTCCATTTAAAAAACACTTTTGCTTCGATGAGTGGAAAATTTAGACCTAAGCTTTTTTTTATCAGAGTGAATAGAAATAGATTCGTGAAGAGGGTCTTCTGCTAAGAATGGTGGTTTCTGTGATAGAAAAAAAATCATTCTACCTAGAAAAGAGGGAGGGTTTTTAGTCAATTGACATCGGTTGAAAAATCCCTTTCAATCAAACCACTTGACGGATCTTATTCAAAATTTTCCCAGTTTTTTTATTGTTAACATTTAATAAATTCAGAATGAATGGTTAAAATCAAAATGAATAGAATTTATTCTGATTATACTAAATGAAAGTAATTGTAAAAAAAAAAACATTTTTCGTTGATATATAAAAATAGAAATATTCCGATAGCATTTTAAATGTGAACTAAAAACGTTATTGATTGATAAATTTAGGCTTCAGTGGTTGCCTTATTGGAGAGTTTCAACTGGAACTTTGTGTATTCTGACAGGAATTTTTAATCGAAAAATCTAATCTACAGTGGTCGTTTCAGCCGAAAATGTTCAACATATAATACCTATTATCGATTTTTTTAATTCAATTCATTTTTAAAAGGCTAAAGTCTGACTCATTTCTCGTTTGCACAAAGAACTTGAGATATATACTTGATAATTACTCAGAATTAAGTTGTTGTTAGGGCTTCATACAAACATTCTATTAATCTCACAACGTTGTCTGTTTATTTGTCCGTGGGCAAGCATTTTGTACTACGTAAACTAAATAAAAATAGGCTTTGAAATTCACAAGTAATGTTTATTGATTATATCCGAATAGAAAAATCTTATTATAATTTTAAATGAAAGAATCAAATTCTTCATAGAAATCGCCAAAGCTCGACATCGACAGGAAGAAGAAGAAATAATTGTAAAGATATTATTTTGCTGAGAGTAGGAACGTTGTTGATTCATAAAGAGAAATCAATGAGGTTGTCCTCTGCTTGTTGGGAATAAATATATTATACCAAATATAAATATGTATAATTTATTTTTTGAGACTTTAGTTTCGAAGCTTTGACCTTCCTCATCAGTTTTTTAATTAGAAATATTTTATCTGTTATTTCTCATGGTTTCAATTACCCGATTAGATATAAAAAATTGAGCATGAGAAATAACAGATAAAATATTTATAATTAAAAAGACTGATGAGCAAGGTCAAACCATCGGTCTCATATCGTCGCCATAGAGAGTAAACCTGCTAACTCACAACAAGGAAATTTTACAGGGCAGAGAAAAAACAAATAAAATTTAATATTGTTGTTATGGAAAGAAACTATTTTTCACTTTTTTTTCTACAACTTAGGATCGTAATTTTAAGTAGCCATTTTACTTGGACGATGCTGCATCTCTTTTTCTTTCGAACAATACTAATATGTCATATATAATAAAAAATGGAGTTAGCAGGTTTATACTCTAAGCCAACGATATATAGTATATATTATGTGGGTATATTTGCTTCAAGCACCTCAGTGATTTCTCTTTAAATGTTGATGAATTTTTGAAAAAAGTCCTAAAAAATCTAACCAGATTTTTATTATAATTATTATTAATTATTTTATAATTTTTTTTAGCGGGATCCAGAGAGGAAAAAATATATAGGAAAATATGGATTTATTTTAAAATAATTCTATTCTATTTATTCCTGTACATTAATAAAGGTAAAATAGTTACTGGAAGGTGATTTTTTTTTAATAGGCGATTACTGAATGTTTTTAAACACTCCTATTCGCCATTAAAAATAGTGATAATGAATTTCAAAGTGATTGATGAATTCATTAATCGATACAACATTGTGCAATATTTTTAAATGATTTTATAATCTGAACGTGGATAATATAAATACTTTATATAAGATAGGTGTAATTAAATGGCTTCATAGTCAAATACCTAAACACAATTTTGACCAATGGGGAAGTAGGATAATTTACCCCGATTTCGCCGAAGCGACTTCTCCTCTGTCTGTTTTCGATCTGAATCAGACGCCGAAGGGCTCTCAGAATTATTCGAGAAGGCCACGCTCAATCATTCCAAGATATACATATACATATGTTATTTTCCGGATGTGTGTATATTTATCCGTGCGATATAATCAAGAAGTAATCAGAAGTTGAAAAAAATAAATTGTTATCTTTATTTTATATAATGTACCTAGTCTGTTTTTTTATTATTATTATTAATAAATGAAGTATTTAAATTATTTAAAATTGAATTTCCATTATAATACAAAGTCGATTTATTCATATCAAATCAACTATGTACACATTAATACAAGTTTTTATAAATTCATAAAAAAAAGAGAAATCTGTAGATAATTTTTTAGATGAAAGATAAAATTCGCAAACAAGAAAGAAAAAACAACATTTATTAACATTCAACCTTCACAAATGGAAATTGCAATATATATATTTGAATTAACGGAATAATATTAGTAAGAAATTATTAAAGAGAAATATTCATATACATCGCCGTGAAAGTCTTTTTTTTTAATATTTTGTAAATCAAATATATAAGGAGGTCCTTTCGCTCCAGTTGAGTCAAAAGAAGTGTAGTATCTAATATTTAATAAAATAAGTTAAAATACAAATGAAAAATAATAGAATTAAAAAATAAATAATATGAAAGCCGTAAATGTTTGAAATAGAAACAATTATAAAAAATAATTAAATACAAAGGTTAGTTTGATTTATTCAAATCAGCTGATAATAAGTCTTGTATGATTTGGCAATGCGTTTAATACTGTTTATGTTTACATCCAAACAGCATTTATGTGATTTTTTAAAGTAAATATCTAAGTAAATTCGTCGGTCAATAATATATTTTTTTTGCAAAAAAAGAAACCTACATGTTTCAAAAAGCTAATTTTTAGTTTTTTTTTTTTTAACTTTATCTATTCAACTAATAGTAGTATAATTCAAGAGAAAGTGTCAAGATCTTAATTTTCCATAAGACTCTAAGAAAATGTTTAAATTTTCAAAAATTTTATTTTCAAAAATTTCCACGGTAATATGTGATTGAAACTTCACCAAAGCATAGATAGAGAGACTTCAACTATTATAAAGAATTAAGTTATAGTTATAATCTAATATTTTTATTTAACATTGGCGGTGAAAGGACCTCCTTAAAAAAAATTCAAGTCATAGACAGGGGATGGGAAGGGAGAATTTAAACCCCCGAAATTTTTTAAAAATATAAATTTTGTCTACATTTCATGATAAATATTATTTGAAAACATTCAATACAGGTTAATTAATACATGGCTGTATGCAAGAGAATTCGAGGGTCAAAAATTTTGAAAAAAAAATTAAATTTATTTGAATAAAAATTGAAAAAATAGTATAGATAACGATTTATTTTATTAACTACAAAAATTAAGACAATTGAATATTTCTTAACAATATTTTAAATAGCAAAACGAAGAGAAAAGTCCTGAAAAACTCTCTCGAAAAACTACCCCTCCCCCCCCCACCCTGGTACGTTTCCAGAAAAACTTCTGACTGAGGCCCTGAATAAAATCTAGGAGCATATTAAAATTTGTAAAATAAATTTAAATAATATTAGTTTTTTTTTGTTTTGTTTTGTTTTTTTGTAATACTTAAATATCTGAAGATTTTTTATAAAATAAAAGAACAAGAGCCAAGAAGAATCTTGAAATTTTAAAGAGGATTCATAATAAACTTCAAATAGAATCTAGTCAGAGCCAAAAGACAAAAAATAATTACTATTATATAAAGATCTAGTATAAATACACTAGGATTATTTAAATATATTTCTAAATTGAAATTTACCGACAAAACATTTTATATTTTTATTCAATTAATAAGCTAAACTTAATTCTGAGTTAAAATTTCGGTGATTGGGAAGATTACGGATTAGGGGTTGAATCGACGTGTAGGGGAAGGAAAAAGTTTAAATAAAAAAATTATTAAATTTTTGAAGGTTTAAAAAAAATAAAGATAAATTATAATAAAATTTAAATAAAATGATTTTTTAAAAATGAGATCGTATTCTAGTATAAATACACTAGGATTATTTAAATATATTTTTAAATTGAAATTTACCGACAAAACATTTTATATTTTTATTCAATTAATGAGCTAAAATTTAATTTTGAGTTAAAATTTCGGTGATTGTGAAGATTATGGATTAGGGGTTGAATCGACGAGTGAGGGGGAGAAACAGTTTAAATAAAAAAATTATTAAATTTCTGAACCTTTTAAAAAATATTTTTTTAAAGATATAGGTATTATAATAAAATTTAAATAAAATAATTTTTAAAAAAATGAGATCATATCTTTAAAATGGAAATAAAAGTACGCGCTTTTTTTAAAAAAAAGGGATGTTTCTAGTGAAGCAATGGAGGAACTTTGTTTAGGTGATTCTTTACAAAAAAATGTATTTATTTTATTGCAAATTGCAAGCGAAGAGTAGAGACTGTGTTACCTGTGAGCTGCCGGCATTTTGAACAAGCCTGCCGGTGCCTGATCGCGGGATCGCGCAGACTTGCCGTGCTGTTCTCGTGGAAGGCTTGAGCAAACAGCTGATCGGCTGCAAGCTGGGAGTTGGTAGTAAACCCAGCTGAACAACGGTGTTGATGAAGTCAGAGCACCAGGAGAGGAGGCACCGAACGGCTCCGAGCGGTCACGAGAATCCACGAACCGTTTTGCTAATCGAATCCTTCCCTCGGTGTCTTGGCTACAGAAGAGTGGCTTTGCTTTGGACAAAGAAAAACCAACCATCGGAAACTTTTTCGAAATCACTAATGCATATTAATAATATTTATATACAAAGAAATCAAATAGAATTAGTTAAGCAAGTGATTTTCAACTTGTTTGTCCTCGCGGAACACTTTTAATGATTTAAAAATTTGACGGCCCACCAAGGATCTAATAAAATTGTACTTTAAATAAGTTTACTTACTATAGTTGTATCTAGACACATTGCAGAGTGTCAGACAAGTTCGGAAAAACGGGCGACGCTACTTTCGAAAACTATTAGACCTAAACACTTGAAATTTTGCATGTCTAATAAGGTCCACTGGAACACCTAGAATCCCAAATTTCATGAATAAAACTATTATAGTTCTTGAGATATTAACGTCTCCAAAGTGCCATTTTTAACACTGACTGACTGACTGACATATCAAAAACCTAGAGACTTACGCTGATCCTAGAATTCTGAAATTTACCTTGCTGCTAGAGTTTGGGCTACAATTTAAGGAAAAAATCGAAAAAGTGAAACTTTCCCTTTTTCAGGACCTAAAATAAAGGGGTGAAATTTATTATAGGGTTAATTAACATATAGTGAAAATACAATCAAGCTAGAATGCTGAAATTTGGCATACTGGTAAAGCTTGGCACAATAATAAAGGAGGAAATTGATAAACCGTAACTTTACCTACTTCGGGACCCAATATGAAGGAGTGAACTTAACAAATATTTTATGAGAAATATTTAATAATTATTAATATAAATTGTTAAATGTAATTATTTAGATAAATTAAAGGATAAAACTTTTCTAAAATTAATGATATCTGACCAAAAACATAAATGTGAAAAAGGGGCCAAGTTCGGTACAAACGGCTTCGCCGACAAAAGGGTTGAGATCTAAACGGGTACCAACTTCCATAGCAGTAACTTAAATCATACTATAGGAAAGTACATGTAGCTTCATGTAAATTTTTATTTTTGACAAGGCTTGGTTCGATCACATATGTGTACCACATTTTGGGTATAACTCTCAATTAAATGAAGTTGGCCAAATAAATTCAGGCCGAAACTTTTTATTCAGGGTGTTTTATTGAACCCAGCGCATCCAACTTTTGGCTGATACCTCCTCCTTCATCTAATACAATGATACATACGATTCACATTTACGTCTATGCAGGACCAGAGAGGGATACAAGAGGGTCAGCTGCTCTGGACCTCATAATTTTAGGGGCCGCATAATAGCTGAATTTATTAATGTTGAAGGGCGTAAAATTTATGTGAAATAAATAAATGTTATAATTTAATAAATATAAAATAAAATTATTTTTATTGTCTTGCCCAGTTTTATTTTGAATTTTGAAGGCTTTCAAAAAACGGTCTAGCATTGTCTCTGAAAATTTCTTGGGTCTATGTAAATAAAATTAGATGCTACATCAGCGGTTCTCAACCGGGGTGGAATCCCGCTCCCCCTCCTACAAAGGGAAATTTTATTATTTTAAGGGTAGAATAAATTTGCCTACAAATTTCAAAAGTTTTAAAGAACGTATTAAAGAACTGGTAAAAAACCCTCAGCTTTCTCTCTAAATTCAAATATAATTCCTTGTATTTTTAATATTAAAGGTATATTATTTGAAATATACTTTTTGAAAAAATAAATAAATAAATGTTGCTGGATGTTATTCCATTAATTTATTATTTATACTTTATACTTTTTGATTTAGAAAATCATGGAAAGAGTGAATTTTTTTTTAAATTTATTTATTGTCACTGGAAACAAAGCCCATTTAGAAAACACATCAGTAAAGTGTTAGTAGTGTTAGTGAGGGAGCCTAGTTTTATCCGGTAGAAATTTTATATGCTAACCAGGCTCGAACCCGGACCTCCCGCTTGAACATCGTCATCAATGAGGTTGAAGCGAGCCCAGCGCCTTAGCCATCTCGGCCAACCCGACTCCCCAAGAGTGAAATGGCATTCTTACAAAATTAAAGAAGGGATTCCTTGGCATTGGCGTAGTTAGGGAGTTTCCATAGGGAGGGGGGGGCAGCCGGCCAGCTGATTAGTCACCACAAGGTTAATTTCGGTAATCCGATTAGAGATCAACTAACTTTTTAGTAGAATTGACAAATTTTGGAAGCAACGAAATAATTTAATGAGAAATACAAAAGTAATGGCTATTAAAATATGTTTAGCTTTTAATAAAAAATTATTGTATTTTTTAAAACATTTAATTCACACAGTATAGCAAAATAATTTTCGTACATATACGAACAGTTTTAAACTTGTAATTACATTACAAGTTGATTCTGCTAGAGTCTCTCGTGAACTGATTCTCCTGGTACAATGGAATTTTCTAGCAACTGACGAAGGAGTTACTTCTCAAATATTAAGTGGCCCAACTAAAAATCTGTACTAACGAAGTCTTAGATTCAAGCTGAAGACCAAGTTTTAATCTTTTTTTTTATATCAGGCAGAAGACACTTTTTGATTTATTAGTTTTATTTCTTATAAGCAAAATATTTAATTTATTTCTTATAAATACCTACACGAAGTACCTGCCTTCATTTCAGGGCCAGGACCGATTTGTTATCATGTTCGTGTTCAGAAATTAATTAGTCAATCAAATGTCCGGATATTTCAGTAAACTCGTTAATTGTGATGGAGTTTTGATAAATGAAGCGAGAATCGATAAATTAAGAAGAACGTAAATATATCATCCCTTATAATTACAAATTAAAAAAACAGGATGCACTGCATTTATCTTCTATTTATACCACAAATGTCTTGAAGAAAAAACTTCACAATCCATTTATTTCACTTTTTTTTAATAATATAGAAATACAAGGGGTACTTTTGCTAGTGATCCTCTAAATAATTTGAAATTTATGTAAAAATTTGATTTCAATATTTTTAGGGATATTTAATATTTTCGTATCTATAGTAGAACGATTGATCTATAGTCATCTAGTGGCTAAAATAACGAAAATTGGAGAAAAAGGTGTAGTTTTTTAATAAAATGTTTGTGCTAAATTTCATCACATTAACTAACTACAACAAGAGCTTACCATTTAACAGTTCATTTATTTTTCTAATTTTTTGCATTTTCATCTGTAGTTTAGAAGATATCCGAAAATCTAAACATTATGGAAACAGAACGTATTTACTACGAGTATTTATTCACGCTTTATCGTGTTCACATAAATAATTGGAAGAAAAAGTACAAGTAAGACAGAGAAGATGAAGAAAATAGAAGAAGGACCAGAAGAATATTAGAAGAAATTAAGACTAGAAGCAAATAGGGAAGAAATCACAAAATAACAGGTAGACACTGTGAAAGAAGAAGATGAGAAACCAAAAACCCAAAAGGGTTAAGGTCAGAAATTATTGATTCAATTATAAGAAAATAGTTGATTGTTCTATTGATGTACTAGTATATCTATATAAATTGTGAATATGAAAATGATAATAATAATCAAATAAAAAGTAAAGGCAGCGATTCGACTGATATAGAAATGGTAAAAGGATTTAATTTTTTCATCATCACATATTCAATTAAATCTATTGAAATTTCATATTTATATCAATTGGTTTTTATAGGAATATTTGCATTTTAAAGGGTAGTTTATTTGAAGTCTAATTTGAAAAAAAAGCTAATTACTACTTTGAAATAATTTTTAACACGTTGACTGCCATGTGCATACAAAAGTATACACGCAAGTTGAGTCCTGTACGCCGCATGTATAATTTCGTATACACGAACTATAACTTGGTTCTGGCCCTGTGTATGCTACTAGAGCACGCTTAGGATAGGTTTCTTATGGCCGAATGGTTGGCGTGGCGTGGAGTTACACGTCTAGCCACTTAGACAAAAAAATTTTGAAAAAATATTTGAAATACAAGGTTTTTATGTGAAAAAGTTTATTATTAAAAAAATACAAACATTGTGGTAATATCAAGAACTAAAATTAAAAAGCTTATGGTTTAGAAACATACAAAATATATACAATTCAAGTAAAAAATGTATTCTATTTCTTGAATGTAATATTATGCGTAGAAAAAAAAACATTCTAAGCAAAGCAATGGCTCATCTGTGCATGCTTGACATATCCCGAAGAAACTTGCTTCGTTTTTCGTATTGCGTATGTGTGACCATGGGCTTCTTTGTTCTTTTGATAACAGATCTTGCAACGACTTTTGTGTTTTGTGGATAACAATTGTGTAAGGGTTCTTCATCGTCGTCACTCATGTCGATGTATCTATAAGAGTCTGCAGATAGGCCTCTTTACTTTCCTAAGACATTTTATTAACTTCGACAAACGCTTCCACATCCAATTGGTGTGGCCTGAGGAACCTTTCCCAAAAATACCCGTGGCAGTCAACGTGTTAAAAATATAAAATTATTAAATATTATAAAATAATCGATTATTAATAATTATATTCAATTTTGAACGAAATTGATTGATTAGTTTTTAAGAAAATGGTAAAATGCTAGAAAACCGAAACAAGTGACTCGTTGATGCCGGGTGACTTGCGACCCAGCCAAAAGAATTATAAATGAGAAATAAAACGATCTTATTTTATCGATTTCATCTAACTGAAGGTTCACAGTATGTCTATTATATAAAAAATAGCATTTTGATTAAGAATTTTGTAGTTTAAAAGAAATTTCATGATAAGATTCAATTTCTTCTCTCCGGGAGCGATTCAACTAGAAATGGCAAAAGATTTTATTTTTTTCTCATTAGATATTTATTCAAATCTATTGAAATTTCAGATCTCTGTGTTATTTTCATTTATCTTTTATAACAAATGATTATTATTAGGAAATATTCATTTTAAAGGGCACTTTATTTGAAGTCCAATTTGAAAAAACGCTAATAACTCCGTTGAAATTTTTTTAAAAATATAAAATAAATAGATACTATAAAACAATTAATTATTAATAATTTAATATATTTTTGAACGAAATTAATTAAGTACTTTTTGAGAAAATGCCCAAAAACCATCTGAACCGTCAAAAAACAACGTTTTTTGAAAGCCTTTGAAAAAAGTTTAAAAATTCATATGAAACAAAACATTGACTTGTGACATGGAGGTGAATTTTAAAAATGTTTCTAAAACGGCCTTTCATAGACGGTTTTCGGGGTTTTTGACGATTTTTTCAAAAAGTACTGAATCAATTTTGTTCAAAATTGAATTAAATTATTAATAATTAGTTGTTTTATAATATATATTAATTTCATATTTTTAAAAATGTTTCAACGGAGTTATTAGCATTTTTCAAATTGGACTTCAAATAAAATACCTTTTAAAATGCAAATTTCTAATAATAACAAAGCAAACTCCTAATAATAATTACTTGATATAAAAGATAATTGAAAATAAACACAGATATGAAATTTCTATAGATTTGATTAAATATTTAATGAGAAAAAAATAAATTTTTTTGCCATTTCTAGTTGATTCGCTCCCGGTGAGATGAAATTGAATCTTTCATACAATCTCTTTTAAATTACAAAATTCTTGATCAAAATGCTATTTTCTTATATTAAAAAGTTACTATTAAACTCAAGATAGAATAAGATCGATTTCTTTCTCATTATAATAATTTTGGTCTGTTATATCGAAAGGTTGTGTCGAGATCAGAGACACATTATTTGTTATTGATTCATAAAGTCCCATTCACTCTACATAATTGGAATTAATTTTAACTCGTAAACTATTGATTTTAGACATTTCTCTCATATTAACTATTGAAAATTAAATCTTCTTTAATAAAAGTCCTTATTCATATAATAAAATATATATATAATAAAAAATTGGGTAAAATTGAGAGGTGGGTTTCACAAAAAAAAAAATGAGTTTAGATTTCTATATACATTTTCGGGTTGTCAGCCCATCGTCAAGAGTCAGAGAAAGGAGTTTTGATATGATAGATAGAATCATAGAATTTTAATTTAAATCAAGGTATCGCATCCACAACATGGGTGGTTCATGAGAATGAGCACATGTGCACACGTGCCGACACAGCCGAGAGAAATAAAGCTTTCTGTCTAAATAAAAATTCATAAAAGTCTCAAGTCGAAATTAGGTACCCGTCGAAAATTTTCCGCAGTAGGCTTCAGCCTACTTAGCCTAATATAGGAAATCCGCCACTGGTCACTTTGGTCAAGAAGTCAACCATTAGATTACGTGTAATAATTAAATGAAGCCATCGATGGATATTTTTGTTTTTTAATGATAATTATAAATAAATAAATAAAGTCAATTTAGTCAAGAAGAAACATTAGATAGTATCCGTACTGAATTGCTCTAGAATTGCCCGTTTTGCTTATTTTCAATTACAAATATTTACTAGATTTTAAATGGGAAATAAATTTAACCTAATTTATCGCGCGGAGAATTTACCACTGCTCGAAGCCCTTAAAAAACTTAGTAAATTGGATTGTACCTTAGACTGTACCTTAGATTATTGCGATTCGCGTTTCTTTTACCAAGGCAGGGCCAATCAGCGGCCAGTAATTCCTCCTCCAGCGTCCCTTATTCTGGCCTCCAGGAAGCTGGATTACAGGGACCAGCCATTGTCCCCGGCATAAAATTGTATCTAACTTTCTGAGATTTGGCTCGTGATTCCGGCTTCTTTCCTTCTACTCGGTTCTTTTCACGATGGAGGGGCCATCCCATACAGGCCTTTAGGATATGCACCTTCTGGTGTAACTCTAGCATTTTATGATCTTGTGCAACGGCTACATATCGAACTGGATTCTAATGGTATCATCATTCTGTAAAAAGAAATTCAAAATCGGTGTTTTTTAATTGGGTAATTTTCGTAGACAGCGGGGTAGGGTTAGGGTGAATGCGGTGAACCTGCCTTGCGCCGGCCCTGTGTTTCGGGTTTCTTCTGGACACATCTTCAGTAGCAACATTTCTTTAGAAGGATTACAGACAGAAGTGAACATTTGTAAATCACAATTTTACATACATTCAATTCTTCTAATTCGTTGATCTCATTGCTGAGGCGACGTGATCGTTTAAGGCGAAGAAGAATTTATCAAATTGATAATCTTCTTCTTTGAAGTCTGTTAAAATCAAAAAAATAAATTTACTAAAACGATTTGTTTTAATTTGTTGAATAATATTTTTAGAAAAATATAATAATTGCGAATTATTATAATAAAATTAAATCCAAAAAAAGTTGTTTTGTGTAATTAGAGACATTAATAATAATCGATGATTTATGTATAGAGATTCAAAAACACTTTTGTTTACTGATCCGAAATTAAAGGTAAAGAATCGTATAGGAATTAAAATAATAATAATAATCATTTTCTCCAAAAGCGGACTAGATCAAAAAATTATAAGAATTGAATATTAAAATCTATTTCAAGTTACAGTTGTTTTAATTGCACCTATCTTCCACGTCAAATCGGACGGTTTGAAAAAGTTTAATTTTTGGTTTCCTTCGTTTTTTGACATTTTTTAGTACCCATCAAAAACTCTTACTGGTAAATTTTGAAATTTTTTTAATCACTTCTTAACTTTTTAAAAAATGGTCCAAATTCAAATTTTTTTTTTAATATTTGTTTTTTTACAGACTTTTTAGAAAAAAATACAAAAATTTATATGCGATTTTTGAGTTTCAAAATTTTAATCTTGTTTTTGAAACTGAATGTATACTCTTCGATTTTTTGATAATTTTTTAATTTAAACTTCTATTCATTCAACAAATTTTAAGACTGCCGGTTTGATAATTACTATTTTTTTTCGATTTTGAATTTTGATTTTCTTTCAACAAACTAAAATACTAATTATTTATTTTAAACACCTGTTAACGATAAAAATCAATTCAAAATTACTAAAATAAAGAGAACTCAATACCAAAAGTGGTTTTAATAATGGTTAATAAGCAAATAAATTTTTAACGAAATTTTCAAAAAATCAAAAAAAAAAAAAAAATAGGACTTAATTATCATAGGAGCACTATCAACTCGGTCTTAAAATTTGTAGAATGAATAGAAGTTTAAAATAAAAAATCATCAAAAAAATCGAAGCGTATACATTCAGTTTCAAAAATAGTCAATGTTCTCCTGACGATGAGTTAAGAGCTCGAAATATATAGAGTAAACTAAAAAAATCTTTGTATTTTAATTTTTCTCCTTGTGAAACACCACCAACTCCAACCTAATTTAATTTTAACAATGTTTCACTATAAACCAACACCGCGTTCCCTAAATTTTATTTCAAAAACAAGATTAAAATTTTGAAACTCAAAAATCGCATATAAATTTTTGTATTTTTTTCTAAAAAGTAGGTAAAAAAACAAAAATTTCAAAACAAAATTCGATTTTGGACCATTTTTGAAGAAGTTATGAGCAAAAACCGAAACTCGATTCTTTTAACCGGTGATCAAAAAAATTTCAAAATTTACCAGGAAGAGTTTTTTGATGGGTACTAAAAAATGTCAAAAAATGAAGGAAATAAAAAATTATCGTAAAATTTTTCAAACCGTCCGATTTGGCGTGGAATGCCTTCTATATATCAATAATTAATAGAGATTGGGGTGTTGGTGCAAGGTGAAACATCTTTAATAAAGATAAGAGTAAATAAATATTATATTTAATATTGATTTACTATGAGTTAAGGATTAACTGTTATTTTCTGTACTTCCTGAAGATGGGTTGATAGCCCGAAATATATATATTGAAAAATAACAATTTTTATATCTTTAAATTTTTTAATTTTAATGTGAAACAAATGACCAAGAATCCTTAACTCATAGTAAATCAATATTAAATATTGAAGGAGACAATAAAAGAGTGTGTCTTCTGCTGGAATTATAAATTTTATTTATTTATAACGAGACTATAGTTTCGAGGGCTTTGCCCTCTTCATCAGTCTATTACAATGTATTCACAGGAATTAATTCATAAATAAAGCCTGCGTTTTAACCCCTGTGAGCACCCCTGTTTAATCAATTCTATCATAAAAATATAACTACAGATTATCTGATTTTTTTAAGAATTATATTTCTTTATAATAAAATTAAAAGGAATGAAAAATTTAACCTTTTCACTCGATATAGACTTGTGTAGAAATGTATAATATATTTAAAAAATATTTAAGAATGCAGAACGTCTTTATAATCATAAAATGGACAAAATTCTACACTAATTGCATATATCACTTGTAAATTTACGAGAATTAATTTTGAATTAAGCGGCGAAGGTTTGGAGCTATCATTTTGTGAGTGGAGCGCTCACTGCTCAGTTGTCGCTTGAAAACGAATTTCAGATTCAAGATTCTCGGTTGGCATCGGTTACGCATGTGCAGAAACCAATTTCCATTTACTCTGTGTAAAGCGACCTTGCTTGGCTTTCTTAAATTTTCAGAGATTTTTATTTCTCGGTTGGCTTCGGTTCGGTTGGCTTCGGTTACGCATGCGCACAAACCTATTTTCTAGCTGACTGGGAAAGAGGGGAAAGCGATTTTCTCCTCAACTTCTACTAATGAATAAGGACGGCCTCGCTCTTTCGCATTAGCACTAGATAAATAAAATAGTGTTTTCTTGTATTTGAAAACCTCGCGTTAAAGCGCTTGCAAATATTAATACAGGGACCGTGAGTCGTGAGAGAGCAGATAATTTTTTAGAAAATAATAAATAGATAAAAATAATAGATTAATGATTTCTATTATTAAAAAAAAAAAAAAAAATATTTATTTCAATTTCACGTTCATTATTTTATTAAGATTAATCTTCTAAACAAACATTTATTTTAGACAACTTCAATATTTCAATTTTTTACAATCCCTTTGAATGACATATAATCATGTAATTTAACTTGTTAATAAAAATGAATCTGAGACGTTTATTACATGGTGAATTTATAAGGATTTCTAGTAGCTAAGAAATTCTAAAATAAAAGGTGGGGCGAATTTTCATCAGGCAAGGTATTTTGAACAATTTTACTTTATCATACAAGGTATGGTCAAGTATTGTAATCGTGCATGAAAAAAGTGGTTTTTCCTTCTTTTTTTTCGAAATATCTCAAAAACGGTTGAAACTACTTTGATTAAAAAAATTGAGCGAAACCATGGCATTTCGCTCTATAAAAAAGCTCTAAAAAGTGATCATCGAAAAAATTATATTTTTTGATATAATAATTGTTTTGTCAAAATGTCTGTTAGTCTGTCTGGTTGGTCTGGTTGTCTGGTTGTCCGTCAGTTAGTTAGTTTGTGCGTTACCAAATTTTGTGGACGAGCTAGCACAAAAACTATTGTGAATATCGATACCAAATTTCACACGTAGTTTTGGTGCATTGAGATTAAGTGCTGATTAGATTTTGGTGCACATCGACCCAAAATTAAGGGGGGTGGAGGGGGGGGGGTTAAAAATTAAAAATCTAGGCCATTTGAGCAAACTCAACCAAATTTTGTATACATAATCAGTGGGACCGCACAAGTCTAAAAATGCAAAAACTAACCCTCCAAAATGGGGAAGGGGGGGGGATGTCAAAAAATGAAAATCTAGACTCTTGTACCAAACTCAACCAAATTTTGTATACATAATCAGTGGGTCCAGAGTAGGTAATCTAAAAATGCAAAAACTAACCCCCACCCTACATGATTATTAATAATTTTATTAAATATTAAATATATACATATATAAAATTAAGCTGTTGTCTGTAGATTGGTCCAAATCACGCCAAATTTTGGATGCACACGTTTCAAGTAAAGTTATGAACGAAAACACCCTCAACAAAATTCCTGTCTGTCTGTATGTTTCCGTGAGTTCCGCCAAAAGTTGCTCACGATTCTAGTAAAAACGGCTAAAGGGATTATTATAAAATTTCATAATTGCATCAGATGTCTTCCTCAAACTTACGTTTATAGCTATATGACGTTTTGATATTTTGACTCCAAAAGGGGGTTTGGGGGGGGGGGGGCACGAATGAAAATTATCAAATAACTTCTAAACTATTAACCCTACGGCAAAATTTATTATGAGCAAAGTTGTACGGGATGTGATTTCTGACAACTTTTGTTTAAAAAAATTCCCCCGAAAAACCACTCAAAAAGGGGGAAAGGATCAAAATATGAAAATTCTTGCTCTTGGACCAAGCTCAACCAAACAGGGGGGTGGGGTCTGGGGAAGGCGGGGCGGGGGTGGTGAGTGGGGTTCGGAGGCTGAGGTGGGTGGGAGTGGGGTTCGTGGGTTGGGGGTCCAGGGGGAGTGCCTCCTGGTTAGCAAGAGGGCCGCCGAAGGCGGACCTTGCAGCTAGTATTAAATATAAGTGAGGGTCCAGGTTATATGGTAAAGTCAAGTGGATGGCCACATCAGAACACGTCAGCTTATTTCATTTTATTTTATTTATTTGTAGAAAATACCTATATTATGTCGGGCACTTCACTCACAATTTTTAGTTTTGTATATTCGTATTTAGAAATGTCTGACGCGTGGAGGAAAATCATTTTAAGAATGATTTTTTTTTTGTCTGTCTGGATTTTGAGCCCGCCATTAGAGGTGCTAAGAGGGGGCTCAAGCTCTCGGGGCCCGGCATCTGAAGGAGATCCGGGGCTCAACAAATAAAATCGAAAAAGGTGGTTTCCCGAATGATATTAACAAATATTTACTAATTAGGAGGAGGATAAGAGGCAACTCATCTCTCGACGGCGAAAACTCATTAAAGGAAAATCATGGTGCCAAAATTTTGGTATTTTTAAAACGACGAATAAACGTTTTGCATATATTTCCTATTCCTTATTTTATTACCTATTTTTAGTTTTGTATGAAATATAGCATAGGCGACGATTTGGTTCACCCTATAGGCGGCCAGTGACCAGGGCCGGCGCAAGGCAGGTTCAGCGCGTTCGCCGGAACCCGCCCCTGCGGTCTACGAAAATTACCCAATTAAAAAACCGATTTTGATTAACTTTTTACATAATAATGATAGCATTAACAGATACAAGACATTTTTTAGTAGCGATGGTTCAGTTTAAATGAGTGACAAAAATCATCAAAGTTCAGTTTAACTCCATAAAGTTCTCATATCCTGGAAACTACTTTAGATAAAAAAATCCAGACGCTTTCAGAGAAATGTACTTTTTAGAGAAATTATGCTTAGAGAAATTATGCTTTGAATCGCCTGTCAGAGAAAAACTAAAAATCACAAAAATCCGCCAATAACTAGATATTTCTAAAATTGTTTTTTTTTAATCTAGACACACGGCAGTGTGTCAGCCAAGTTCGGACAAACGGGCGAAGCACCGGCCATGTGTATATTTACACGAACCATTTCAAGCTACTTTCGACCCCCCCCCCCCATAACTCAAAAACTATTAGACTTAGACACTTGAAATTTTGCATGCCTAATAAGACCCACTAGAACACCTAGAATCCCAAATTTCATGAAATCTAATATAGTTTTTGAGTTATTAAGCTCTGAAAAGTGCCATTTTTAACAGTCACTCACTCACTCTCCCTCCTGACTGAGTGACATTTCAAAAATCTAAAGTACTTCCGCTGATCCTAGAATGCTGAATGAAATTTGTCATACTGGTAGAGTTTGGGCTACAATTAAAGGGAAAAATCGAAAAAGCGAAACTTTCCCTTTTTCAGGACCTAAAATGAAGGGGTGAAATTGATTATAGGCTTAATTAACATATAGTGAAAATACAATCAAGATAGAATTCTGAAATTTAGCATACTGGTAAAGCTTGGAACATTAATAAAGGAGAAAATTGAAAAACCGAAACTTTCCCTTCTTCGGGGTCCGAAAAGAAGGAGTGAAATTTATGAAAAACCGACCGGGTTTTAAACAGATATTTTATGAGAAAGATTTAATTATTATTAATATGAATATTTAAAGTAATTATTTAGATAAATTAAAGGATAAAACTTTTCAAAAATTAATGATATCTGACCAAAAACATAAATGTGAAAAAGGGTTGCCCCCTTCGGTACAAACGGCTTCGCCAACAAAAGGGATGAGATCTAAACGGGTACCAACTTCCATAGCAGTTGCTTAAATCATAGCTATAGGGATGAACAACGATCTTCAATTGATTTAAAAGAAAATTTGTTACGTTCTTTGATATGAAATTTATAACTTGGCAAGTTTTATATCCAACTAAATTGTTTGTAGTATAAAATAAGAACTAGATAAATTTTAAGCTTGTTTTAAATATCATCACGTTAAACGTAAGTTATTGACTATTATAACTTGCCAAGTTATAAATTCAATATCAAAGAACGTAACAAATTTTCTTTTAAATCAATTGAAGATCGTTGTTCATCCCTATAGCTATGATTTAAGCAACTGCTATGGAAGGAAGAACTTGGTACCCGTTTAGATCCAAATTCTTTTGTCGGCGAAGCTGTTGGTACCGAACTTGGCCCCTTTTTCACGTTGATGTTTTTGGTCAGATTTAATTTGCAAAAATAAGTAAAAAACATTATTGAAAGTTATTTTTTATAAAGAATTAATTCTCTTATATTATATTGAAAAAAAACAACAGTAAATCTTATGTATCAGAGTAGCAGGAAAAAGGAAAAGGTTTAATATATAATCGTAATTTTAAAATAACTTTATAAAGATAAGATTAAAAAATAAAAAATAAAATGTATATATATATATTTTTATAAAAATAAGACATAAATAATGTAAAATATATTTGAGCAAAAATGACTAAACTTTGATATAAATATGAATGTATGGATATAAAAATACATAAGTTTTTTATTAGGAGTAAAATTAATATATAATATATAATAATTTGTGGTAAACATATCACTAAAAATTAGGTTTAATAAAAAATTTGATTTATCATAATCTATATATAAATGTACATACATGCACATAAAATAAATTTATAGGAATTAACAATTTAATTATCATGAAAAAACGATTAATAAGAAGAAAGATAAATATTTCACAATTAATAGAAATAACTTAATATTATTTAACTTATTTAAATAATATAAAAAAGAACTAAAGATAGAATATATAGATTTTAATTCATTTTCTAGCACCTAATATGTATTAATCTGAATATACACAGGCGGACACGGTCTGGTCAGATCACAGACAGATCACACCGTCCAATCAAGGGCGGGCCATTCACTCCAAAGGACACATTCTGATCAAATCACAGGCGGTCCACACAGCTCAACTCACAACCAATATTTAAAATAATTAAAAAAGATATATATATATTTTAAATTAAATTAAAAATAATAATAATAAGAAAAAAATATAAGAAAAATAAAATTTAACTAGGCCTGGTTAAAAGAGTAGATTAACTGAAGCATTCAGCGAATGAAGAGCTCAGTAATTGACACTAATCAGTCTGTGACTGTTGGCTGATCGCTCCTACATTGACCCGCCGCAGGGGCAAGTGATCCGATCATGATTCGAAAGTGAAAGGACCATTTCTGTGAGAGGAAACAGTCTCGTATATAAATAAAGGAAGCGATCCTGGCTTGACTGTCTCTTTCGGTGATCTGACCAATTATCCGCCGGTGTGAATCCAGCTTTATTGTATTTTATCAAATGAAATTAAAATCATCAAAAAAAAATTTGATATAAGAAATTACTAAAAGTGGCTATTGAGGGGTGCATTTACAGCTAGCCCCGCGATTGCTCACTGTATGCATTTTATTCAATAATAAGAAGGAATATATTAAATCAGGGATTCTCAAACTGTGGCACATTGTTCCAGGAAGTACACAAAGATCAAAAGAAAAGAAAACAGTCCAGTGCACTGTTTTTTTCTCTTGCTATCAAATGCGTTTTTTGCGCTTGATTATTTATCAATAAGTTCTTTTAAAAAATGGAATATAGGGCATGGGTTTGTCAAAAATTTTTGTTTGTATAATACTTTCCCGAAAATTACAGCTGGATAAGAGATCTCTTTTCATCTCTTTCGGAAGGTGAATAATAATATTTTAAGGATATGAGCTAATTTGTTTTTATGATGAAAATTTAATAAATGAGTTAAAAACAGGTTGATTAATTTCTGATTAAAAATAAGATTTGAATAGAAAGTTATTTTAAACAAAGGATCACAAAATTTTAAATATCTAACATCACATTAAAATTTTATTTGTGTGAAATTGAATTTTCTGCCTGTTGGGCATTACAAAAAAAATATAGGTCACGATTGTAAGTGTTATAAGTTTTACAAGTTAACGAAGATAAAGCTCGATTTAACAAAATAATTTCAAAGAAACAAGTTAGCGATTCAATAGTATTGATTAAAAAAAAAGTAATGGTAACTTAAATTGAAAGTTTTTGTGCCGAGGGTAGCAGAATTTTTATATACTGAAGGAGACAATAAAAGAGTGTGTCTTCTGCTGGAATTATACATTTTATTTATAACGAGACTATGGTTTCGAGGCCTTTGCCCTCTTCATCAGTCTATTACAATTGATTCACAGGAATTAATGTATCTACCTGTGAATCAATTGTAATAGACTGATGAAGAGGGCAAAGCCCTCGAAACCATAGTCTCGTTATAAATATAATTTATAATTAGAGCAGAATACACACTCTTTTATTGTCTCCTCCAGTAATGGTAACTATTAGTTTCATGCATTATTACAATATTTTTTTTTCCAATATTGTTTATTTAAGTATGTTTAGTGTGTGTGTGTGAGGGGGGGGACATATCAACTTATTTTTAAAAAAATCAATTAAATTTATGTATGTCGTGTAATGTCAAGTTATTTCAGTGAAATAGTGCAGGAATATTGCAAAGAAATATTCGTGGAATATTAAAATAGTGTAATATTTGAATTAATTTTGAAATAATATTACATAATATTAAACTAATAGAATTAATATAATATTATTGTAATATTACAGGAATATGCAAATGCTCCCCTCCCCCCATGCTGATCATAAACGTATACTATTGGGTGCAGTCGGAATTACGAAATAGGCACATTGTGGTACATGGATCTTTATTTATGAGTCGATTTTTTAAGTAGTAAAACATTGCATAAGTTTGAGAGTCCCTGAAATAGATATTTAAAAATTGAAAAAAGTTATTTTAACAAATGGTAAAATCATTTTCGTTTAGACGAGCACCAGTGGCAAATGCGAAATAATTTCATAAAAAGTCAATTGTTCTAGCCTCTAATAGCGTAATCGACTTCATTCATTAGCACAGCATTCAGGAGTAGTGAGCAATTGAGCATACGTTCTTTGAAATCCCTCAGCAGAAATGTCAAGTGTGTATGCTCACTTAGGGCCAGTTGTATGTCGGTTGGTAAACTCTTTTTAACCGTTGGCAAAGGGTAAAAGGCTAGGATGGCCAATCAGATGACAGGCACTTTCATCTGATTGGCCCAGCCTTTACCCTTTGCCAACGGTTAAAAAGAGTTTCCATTCGATATATAACTGACCCTAAGTAGAATACATAATAAGTGATTGACTTTATATTTATTATAATTTGCATTGCCCGGCAAATTACAATTGAATATATCACTAGGTAGCTCAACTATTTTTGAAAAATTATTTAATAAATACAATAATTGATTAAATAAAAATTAAATTGATATTCAAATAATGAATATTTCTCAAAATATTATAAAGTAATATTTATGAAATTTAATTTAAAGAACACTAAAATAGATTACTATCACAATGTCTCTAGATATTTCATACATTTTTTAAATCTAAGTAAAAACAAGGTCTTATCTAGCGAAGTCAAAAGAAAATATTTAGTTTGGATATTTTTTAAAAAATTTTCAAAGCAAATATATTTTACCGATAATTTAAAAAACAAATTTATATATTTTAGTATGAATATGTATTTATATATATATATATTTCAATATCCATTACGTTTATAGAGAGGGGCCAAAAGACTATTTGTTCCTAATGAAAGTGAGCTTATTCGCAAAATCAGAATCTAACTGCGAAATTTTCTTACTTGTAAAATAAAACTGCAGACAAGGAGGCAACTGATATTTAGCCCACCGTCGTTTTAATCGATATAAAGTATTGTATTTTGATTTATTCTTAAATTTTTCTATAAAGCCTCCCGGGGTAAATCTGGTTTGCTTCTTACGAGATAAGACCCTGGACTACACATTTAATATATTTATATATTTATCAAAAAATTATTTAAAAAATAGATTTGAATTAAAATTATAAATGTAAAGATGAGCAAAAATCAAAATCAAATTTTGCACCTTAGTAACTTAGCTTATTATATAGTATATAAAAAATAATTATTAATAGTAATTTAAAATTTATAAATAGTATTATTGTTTCATTATAAATGTATCGTTGGAAATCAAGGATCTATCGAAAATATATTTTAATTGGTGGAATGTATCTGGTTTATGGGCAAAAAATCCCTTAAACGTTCTTCTATTTATTTAGGAAGATGATCGGAAACCCGAAAAATCCCATCAATTATAAAAATATTTATAAATAAAATGAAATAATAGAAAAAATCAAAATGTAAAATTATACCAAAAGATATTAAATAACAAATCAGATTCGTTGTTCCTAGTGGTATAAGATTTATTTTACTTAAGGACGTTCCCTAATAAATTGATTTTCTTGCAATCCTTTTAAAACTTTGAATACACATATTTATAAATGTCCTTTATACGTAGAAATTTTTTTAAATAGTCCTTGCGGCACTAAATTTATAAATATTGACCTTTGAAATTTGAATATTTAACACGCGAACCCTATCCCGATTGATGTTAAAGCGACTGTTTCATTAAATAACAATCGTAATTTTCTTGAAATTATTTTGAAAAACTGAGATCATTAACTGAAGATATAACAAATATTTTTCTGTTAAAATAATTGTATCAAGCGATATTCGTTTTGTATGAAAAATGTTAAAAGATAGATACAGTTGATGGTTTTCATTTTTTCTCTCATGGCAAGGCAAGTGGGATATGGCGACTTGGCAACGTAGCACTAAAATTACTCAATTTTTCCATATCTAAAAAACTTGTGCAGCTGGTGCATTTGAGATTTTCAGCTAATTCTCTCAACCTAACTATACTGTTCTCATCTGGAATTTCGCATTGTGGTGTTTCATGAAGTGTTTTTTTTTTTATTCTTTGTCTTTTAGCGTCGGTAAGAATCCAATGTTGCCAGATCTGAGAAACGACGAAGTGAAAATATTTTTGCTTTTCTGCGCATGTGAGAGTAGGAGAAAGAGCTAGCTGCATCTGAGCTATATTAGGGAACGTCCTTAAGGAAATTTTAATAAAAGATTGAGTTAATCATGGAGCGTTCATTAATTACGTAAGTCGTTTGTGAAGTAGAAGGTCGGATAATCGATGGAAAAATACAAATGCCATCATCCTTATGCAATAAATGGATGCTCCATTATTAAATAAACAAATTTCGAATTTTATTTTGATTGGGAGATATGAAAATAAATGAATTTCAAATCAAATTATTATTTATTAAATTAACACGATACTTTTACATTTTTGATATAAATTTTTTAAAAATTGTTTGATAGAGTCTACATAATATTTGAATATTCACACAGAATCGATATTTATTAAATGTTTAAAATCTATGTAAATCGAAGATCCTATTGTCTATTACAAACTCATTATAGAAATGGTATATATAATAAAAATATCTTTAAAATAATCTAGGAATGTCAACTAAAAACAGTTTTATAATAAATAATCTTTAGAAAATGATTGTATTTATTACTTTTCAATAAAAAATTAATTCGTTGCTTTAAAAAAATTATTATAAATTTTTAAAATAATGATAATACCGTTTTATCAATGTGGTTCATTTAAAAGGATAATTTTTAATGAAAGACCTACATTGCTAAAATATTTCGAGATATATATATAAAATATTAAATGTTTTGTTTTTAAATAGCTATTTAGATAAGAAAAATGAATTTACTATTTCACCTTAAGCATAGACAAAGCACTCATTTTAGCTTTTAATACCTTTTAAGACAACTAATCGCCATAGAAACAAAAATTGGAAAGCATTTCGAAGAGAGCACTTTTTTTTGTTTTGTTTTTTGAAGTATCCAGAAAGGTTTACAATTCAGTAATCATGTGGGAAGTGAGTGCCTGAACTCGATTGGCATTACAGCTTTTACACAGCACGTGATCATCAAGAGGGTAGCATCCACGACCTTCCGCTTCTGAAGAGAGAACAAGTCCACAATCCTGAAATGAATAGTTTAATAATAAAAAAAATGTCATAAAAATTACTTATAGCGTATTCCGAGGGGTGAACCGCAATTGGAATTAGGTGTACACCGTCTTTGGAATTATCTGGAATTATTTTGTAATTCATTAGATAATGCCCCTTCATCTATTGTCTTTTACTTGGAAATGAAAGTGTAAGTAGGTGTACACCATATTAGGTCGCGGTTCACCCCTCAGCGTATCCGGAACTCACACCCCTCTCGGGCAGACTGAGCATGGGTACTTTGAGATTTCTCAGCAGGAATGTCAAGCTCAGGTGCTCAATAACCCCCTAGGGCTGAGCGAGTGCATTAAGTGGATCAAGTCTAATTTTTTATAACGTTTGATGCAGGAAGATGTACTTAAAAGGTGTAACGTCTGTAGTCCGGGGTGGACCCTAGACCAGGGGTCGGGAACCTGCGACTCTTTCCTCAAATATATGCGGCTCTTAAATTTTTAACAAAAATCTGCTGTAGCAACCGTATTTTTGCAAAAATCTAAGAAATTATAGATTGAGTTTAAATCCAGAAAAAATTGATTGCAAAATATTCGCTGAAATGATTAATTTTATTTTAGTTTCGTTTTCAAACAGATTTCAAGATTTTAGAAAAGATCAGGAGATGATGAAATTTATAGGTATTACATCCGCTGAAGTGGGATTTAAAATTAATAGACATCAAAACTATTCCTGTGATATCTATTGCAGATCTACAAATGGAGATTCTGGAAATTCAGAATAAAAGTATCTGGATGCAAAAACTTCAGGAAATGGTAGCATATGTTGAAAAAAATGAGACAACTATGGAGGAAACAGCACAGGACATTATATTTAAATGCTGGAACTCTTTTCCAGCTAATTATTCAAATGCCAGGAGATTAGCTTTTGGAATTTTGAACTTATTTAGATCCACATACAATTGTAAATTTCTCTAGAATGAATTAGATTAAAACAAACATGGAAGCAGACTAACGGATGCAAGTTTAAAAGCGGAAATGCTTCTAAAATGCACCAAGTACACTCCAAATTTGACTAAATTGGCGAATAAAATACATCACTTTGAATGCGAAATTAATATTAAAATAAATAATTGTAAACACATTTAAATTAATAAAATAAAATAAAATGTCGTTTTAATTCTTGTAGCTACTAAAATAAAATCTATATATTATGTGTTTGTAAATATTGAAATAATTAAAAAATTAAAATTGCAGCTCCTTAAATTTTATTTTTTGTACGTTATTTGTTGAAATGGCTGGCTCTTCGTTTCCGAAAGGTTCCGAACCCCTGCCAGGGACTGATGAGGGAAGTCTAGATTTCATATGAGATAAAAGAGTTGGCGATGTTCGGTTAATATCTAATTTATTGGGGGGTTGTTTTTCGAGAAAATGAAGGGGGGGGATTAGTGATTTTATCTCATCGGAACAAACGCCATGATTGTAGCTATAAAAAAAAGGGAAAGAATAGGCTAGAAAGTCGAGGGCGCTAGTTACGCTATTGTTAGATCTCCTATTAGTCTGATAGCTCGCCTCTGAATTGCATCTGAGGTGGCAAGAGAGTGCTTGGAAACCCCTCCCTACAGATTTTTTTTTTAAGATATTGATACAAGAAGTTTAACCAAAAAGGTACAACCTCTTAGCCCGGGGTGGATCCTTGAAACGTGAAAAGAAAAAAATTAGGGATTGGGTCGGAATTGTGTGTATGCGGTTTTTGAAAGAAAGAAGATTATATGTAGCCGGAAAGACGGATGGGGGATGCGAGTCTCATTCTCTAAAAGTCATAGGGATAAACCAATCAGCGAATTCGAACTATAATAAGCTGTTTATATTTTTCTAATTTCTTATGTACATATGATAAACTTACCTCACATTTGTAACAACCAATGTGGAAACTTCTATCAAGGGCTACTACCCTTACAGTTTCGTCCTGACCAGGTTCGGGCATAATCGGAAGTTTACAAACACAACAACGTGGTGCAAATTTTCTACAAATAATTAATATTTTTTATTTAAAAAAATGAATTTTTTTAATAAATATTTCCTATTTATATCAAAAATAATCTATATATGATTAAAGCTTTAGGTATTGAACACTTTATGACAACTTATTGAAATAAACCACATTATGCACTGATTAGTATATTTATTAACTAAGAAATATACACGAATATACGAGGTTTCGGTCTCTTCATCTGTGATCGTTTTCAAGTGTGAGATAGCAGGGAGGTGAGTTGAATTTATTTCTTTATTAAAATTTTAGATTATCTGTCTGTAGATTTGTGTTCACTATAGATTCTCAAACGAAAGGACTTATATTCCCCAATTTGTGTATACCATGTATAAAGAAAAGTGTTCTTATCAGGACTAAATTTATTTCTTGACGCCAAAAACTAGCCATCCAAAATGGAGGAGTCAAAAAATGAAAATTCTAGGTCTTTGGACCAAACTTAATCAAATTTTATATACATAATGTGTGAGCTCCTTCGGAAATTCAAAAAATCAACTATTCGAAATGGGGGGAGGAGAGTGACCGGAGGATTCTGTGGGCGATGATAGGGTTGGTGGGGAGGAGGAAGGTAGGAGGTCCAGGGGTTAAGCCCATTTGCTAGGAAAAGGTCCACCGAAGGCGGGTTTCGCAGTGTTTTAATAAAATATATTGAACATTGCATAATGTCGTTTATTTCAAATTGTTCCAATGCTTGTTAATGTTAATCTATTATTTTTCATTAAGCAAAAAAGTTTATTAAAAATATCTCAATATTTATTATTTTTATTTAAAAGAAAAAAAAAGATTATTTACTTATGGAAATCTTCAATACAATGGATCTGATTGGTTGCATCAACAGTGAAAGGTATGCCATCTAGACTTTTGCCACATACTATACATGAAAAACATTGTGGATGATATGGCTTTCCGGTTGCTCGTAAAATCCTTTCGAGAATTGGTTTCATACATACAGAACATTTTTCAAGAGTATTCTAAAAAATTAAATTAAAAATGTATATTATTATTTCTCTGAAAACATTTAAAATATCAGGATAATCTATTAGGATTTCAACAGAACGATCAATCATTCCATGTAATCTTAAATTGCCATATACATATAAGAAAAAATTATATGCTCTATAGATGTTATTTCTAGAAAGTATCATGTTTTAGGTAATATTCCAATATCAAACATTTTTTAAGCAGATTTATTGAAATAATTTTTTGTAATTCATATATCGTCGCCTTAGAGTGTAAACCTGGTAAATCCATTTTTTAATATATATGGCATATTAATATCGTTCGAAAGATAAAGAGAAGCAGCATCGTCCAAGTAAAACTGCTAATTAAAATTACAATCTAAGTTGTAGAAAAAAAATGTGAAAAATAGTCTCTTTCCATATCAACAATATTAAATTTTGATTATTTTTTCTCTGCCCTAGTAAAATTTCCTTGTTGTGAGTTAGCAGGTTTACACTCTAAGGCGACGATATATTTAAAAAGAAATGATAATTTTGGTTAAATTTTTCATCAAAAGATGCAATAGTTATCAATGATTAAAAAATACAAGTCTACCTTAAATTTTTGCTTAAAATCTATTTTGAATTCATCTTCTGGTTCATATATAAATAGTTTAAATTTTATATTAAAGAATATTTTGCCAAAATTAAATAAATTGAAAAAATTTAACGATCTTTCTTTGTTGATGAATATGATAGGCGCTCCTGTATCTTAGCCTCGTATAGGTTCGCCTATTGATAAAACCGGTCCTGGATAGCGTCGGAAGCTAAATGCCAGAGAAGAGCTGGACTGCTTTATTGCCGATATTAGCCCTAGTGACCTTAAGATCTGCTCCTCTCTATGGGATCAAAAAATATGAGGAGAATAAACACCTCCGAAATGAGGATAATTCACGTCCGTAATCAAAAATATTTATTCGAATAGAAAAGTTTTGGATAAAAATCCGAGTTGTATTGGATCTTAGGAATTTTGAAATTTGGTTTTAAATGTTTGAGAAGAGAAAACAGGTAGAATTTAATGACTAAATAACTAAAGTTTCTTTCGGGTTGTAGTTAAATTCTGCTTGTTTAGGCTTTGGTGATCAGAATGAAGAGAATTATTTCTGGTTGGAATACCAACAAGTAGAATTTAATGGTGTTTAAGCCAAGAAAATTTTTGTTTATAGCAGATGCATTGAGTAGAGCATGCTCGAAAGCAAGCAAACATGAGATGGATTCTTGTTTAAATGACATAGCACATACGATTAATAAGAGTACAGAATTTAAAACTGTTTTTCAAAAGGAAATTAAAAGGGATCCTATATTAAAAAAAAATTAGAGATTATTATTTAAATGGATGGCCAAACCACAAAAGTAAGATGGATGATTTAATAAAATATTGTTTTAAAAATCAAGATAAGATTGTAGTTGAAGATGACTTATTATATTGGGAAGACCGAATAATAGTACCAGATAAGTTGTAAGCAATTATGATACACCAAGATCAGTGGTTATTAGAGATGAATATGAAAGAGTGAAAAAGAAGGAATTTCATTGATGTAAAAACATCAGACAATAAGCCGAATTTTATTCAAGCTAATGATGATGAACACTGTGAAATGACAAATGATGAAGCTAGCAAATGTGAAGCGCATTGTTCTGGTTACAACAATAAATATTATATAACAAGATCAAGAAGAGTATCAAGACCAAGAACAATGGTAGACATGTAAAGTATAAAAAAGGGAGATGTTATAAAAGTTAATAGTAATAATATTTACATTTTTTTTTTATTTGTATGTTGTTATTTTGAAAAAATAGTTTTGTATTGTTTACTCGTTAATAAACATTATCTTGAACAATAATTCTAACTTATATGACAATCTATATATATAAAATTAAGGTTTTGTCTGTACATTGCTCCAAATCACGCCAAATTTTGGTTGCACACGTTTCAAGCAAAGTTATGAACGAAAACACCCTCAACAAAATTCCTGTCTGTCTGTCTGTATATCTGTTTCAGTGGTTTCCGAAAAGTTGCTCACGATTCACGTGAAAACGGCTGAAGGGATTATTATGAAATTTCATATTTACATCAGATGTCTTCTAACTTACGTTTTTAGCTATATAACGTTTTGATATTTTGACCCCAGAAGGGGGTTTGGGCGGGCGAATGAAAATTATCAAATAACTCCTAAGCTATTAACCCTACGGCAATATAATAAACAAAGTTGTAGGGAATGTGATTTCTGACAACTTTTGTTTAAAAAAATTTACCCAAAAACCCACCCAAAAGGGGGGGGGGGAGGGTGAAAAAATATAAATTCTTGCCCTTGGAGCAAACTCAACCAGATTTTGTATACATAATCTCTGGGCCTCTAGAGAGCTAGAAATGCAAAAACTAACCACCCTAAATGTGTGTGTGGGGGGGGGGGGGTCAAAAAATGAAAATTCTTTCTCTTGGGCCAAACTCAACCAAATTTTGTATACATAATCTGTGGGTCACTAGAAGGCTAGAAATGCAAAAACTAGGTGCGGGGGGTTAGAGGGCTGGGGGTCCAGGGTCGTGCCCCCTGGCTAGCAAGAGGGCCGCCGAAGGCGGGCCTTGCAGCTAGTCAGAATATATTTATGTAAAAGCAAGTTTTGATGTTAACTTTATATTAAAAGTCTTTCACAAAATTGATGACGTGTAGTTATGAACTAATTAGTGTGTATGTATTGTAGTTATGACTAATCTACAATCTATATCAAAACCAGACGGCAATTATAAATATTGGTGATGAACACAGAGAAGCCAAAATAAAAAAAGGTGTAAGACAAGGATGTGTGCTGTCACCCATGATTTTCAACTTATACATAGAAGAAGCGATTAAAGAATTCAAAGACAAAATTGATACAGGTATAGAAATCAAGGTCAAAAGATCGCTATGTTAAGATTTGCCGATGACATTGCCCTTCTAGGAAGCAATAAAAAAGAATTAGAGGACGCCTTGAATGGAATTAACCAAATCCTAATAGAAGAAATCAAAATGAAAATAAACAAGAATAAAACCAAGGTCCTAGTATGTACAAAAAAAGAACAAACGAGACAGGAATGCATCAAAATTAACCAAGAAAACCTAGAAGGAGTTAAGGAATTCCGCTACCTAGGAAGTAAAATAACATGGGATGGGAGGAGCAAAAACGAAATTAAATCAAGAATTGCCCAAGCAAAAATGGGGTTTAATACAAAACAAAAACTACTATGCTCCTCCTCAATCAGCTTAGCAAACAGGAAGTTGCTATTGAAGACATATGTATGGAGCATAGCCATGTACGGGTGTGAAACCTGGACAATTAGAGAAGAGGAGAGAAAGAGATTAGAGGCTTTCGAAATGTGGTGCTACAGAAGAATGATGAATATCAAATGGATGGATAAAATTACAAATGAAGAAGTTCTTGGAAGAATCGGAGAAAGAAGAACCTTGTGGAAGAGTCTGAAGAAGAGAAGAGGTCAGATGATGGGGCACACACTGAGACATGGGGGACTGCTTAGGGATATCTTGGAGGGGAGGTGGGAAAGAAAAGGGGAAGGGGAAGAACCAGATTAGAATATTTCAACCAAATAATTGGGGATATGGGATGCCAGACATTTAGAGAGGTTAAACAGCTGGCGGGGGACAGAGTCGAGTGGAGACGGATTGTTGCATCAAACCAGTCTTAGGACTGTATACTCAATGATGATGATAGTTATGAAAGCAATATTATCGAAACTACTGCATAGACTAAGATTTCTTATAAACACCTATATATAAGTGGAAAAACGATTAGATGGGAAATGGTAGTCATACATACGAGGTAATCTTCTTCGCAGAAAGGTTTTCCGTCTAGTGCATAAAATGGTTTTCCTTGTAATTGAATCGCACAATGTTGACAAGTGAAGCAAGAGATATGATAAGTTTGATCCATGGCAGTGCAACCTGAACCTTCGCCCACCACTCTCTCTCCACAGGCAGCACATATTCCTGGAATTATATATAAAAATTAAATAAATAATCAATTTTGGAAAGAAAAAGAAATTAGAGTTTCTTAATAATTATCGCTTTTTTGTTTGATTTGATTAGTAATTTCATATGAATTAATCCACATGGTATTAAACAAAATGCAGGGGTGCGAGCCGGGTCCATTCCATAACTAATATGTACAAATATGTATTATATTTGATAACTTTTAAGGTAGTTGTTTCGCGACAATACTAGCAAAAAGTTAATGCTAGAGTATATAGAATAGACAATAAGGATTCATAATTCATAAGTCTACAACTATTTGCAGTTTATGTACCGATTCTAGCCAATCCCGTGCTCGTTTAACAAATTTGGCACCATTGTAAGAGATTGAATATTTTTATATTAAAATGACAGATAAAATACATTTTAAAGGTCGATTTATTTCTATAAAAATCGTTTTGTTATTTTTTAACAAATGTAATCAACACCTACGTTACACCTTATGAAAATTAAAATTTTGAAAAAATCTAGCTTTATACATCTTTCGCTGGTTAAATAAATGCGTTGTTGCCAAATTGTTTTAGTGTAAATTTTTTTTTTATGCATTTTTCATTATTTATTCATTATTATCTCAGAAACTGTGTTGTAACTATAAATTAAAATCGTCTTAAAATATGTATTGGTTATTGTTTAATGTTGGTTTAGTTTTTTATAAAAATGGTAAGAAGGGTTTCTTAATTATAATTAAATATGTTTGTAAATTTTCCGATATCCCGTATAGTGCAATGTATAAGAGTCTGAAAAACTCTATTTTTGAAATTTAATATCTCCGGAACTATATTGTTAGTTAATTTCGTTTGTTCGATGCAGAAGTATTTAAATAATAATCTGAATAAATTTCAAAAAAATCCTAAGAAAACCCATTTGTCGGAACAACTACCTTAAGGAGATAGGTGTTGGTTCTAGGTGAAACATTTTTATATAATAATAAAAAAAATAAGGTAAAATTGAAACCCACCTCGCAATTTTACTTTATTTTTTATTTTTATATTATATTTGATGATGATTTACAGATTCTTATTTATGTTAGTTCAAGATTTTTTTTTAAGTACTACTCTAGGTAAAATTCCAAATTATTATTATATTATTTAATATTTGAAAATATATATATATATTTATGAGAATTATATAAATAACCAATTTCGGTAAGAAAAAGAAATTAAAAAAAAAGAGATTTTAAGAAGTCGATAAGTCGTGAATATCTAGAAAATTTTAACACATATTCTATTAATTTCACCTCCAGTTTGAGTGTGATTATTTTATTAATTATTATCTTTATTTATAAAATGAATTTAGTAATTAGAAACGAAGATATCTACCTATAAGATAATTTAATTAAATCTACCAAAATTATACCATATTTCGATTGCAAGGTACTAATTTTGAGATCGTTTTTATGTGACATGAAAACTCACGTAGAAACCAATTTCGTTTATCAAATTAATAGAAATCAATTCTTTTCATTCAAAAATCACTAAAATTATAATTTTTAAAAACTATAAAAAATAATTTCATCATTTAAAATGAAAATAATACTATAATCTTCTTACTAGTCTATTTATATAGATTAGGGGTCCACAACCATATGCCCGCGGGCACTATGGCACCCGGCGAGCGTTTTACCTGTGCCCATCGTTGAACGACCACGGTAAAATAATTTCATTTTTCAAATAAAATGTTATGTAAATTTTTTTTGAATTTTTGTTAATATTTAGCATAGAGTAATATAGAGTGGAAGGCTCCAATGTATTTTAGAGTATACGAGTTACAGAGCTCTCTGGCGAGACAAGGGCGAAACCATTGGGCAATAAAATGGCGGAAACCGCTCTCTTCGGGGCAACATTATCAATTATCAAGAGTAAAAAATGCGCTTATGTATATATATAACATAAAGGGTATGTATCTTTTATCTATGACAAAGGCTTTGAATGTTCTATGATCTTTGGATAGCTCTTAAGAACTAAGAGTTTTCGCCCTGCAGTCGCTACAGAGCGCTTTTTCGATATACGGGTAGCCTGCCACTCTATTTTACTCTATGATATTTAGTAATTAATTAAAGAAATATAAGGTTATATGTTTGAAAATAATTTTTTGAAAAACTTTTTGTTTCACCGTCATTTAAAAAATGAATCAAGCATTTCAGAGCCCAATTTTTCAAAAACTCTAATACTTAAATGTCAGATTCTCTTGCTATAAAATATATATATATATATTCATTTATTTTTTGTTTCATGAAAACTATTTTTTTGCTGGCCAACTTTTAAATTGTATGTCCAACTATAAATTAATTTGCATTGAAAAAATAAATGTGTGAATGTGCTCTTAGATACAAAAAGTTTGGGGACCACTGATATATGTAGATAAATAAATAAAATAAATACCGTAAAGGTCCGAATCTGCCCCAGTATCAAGGGACTGGACAAGTAAATCTGTAAGTGCATCTACTTCTGCTTCTTTCACAGAAGAGCCCCCACTGGAGGATGGCACTTGTCCTTGAGCAGTTTGCCCTCCAGTTCGAGTTCCAGATTGTTTATTTTGCGACCCGCTGACGTAAGGAGCATATAAAGAATAATTACTGCGAGATGACATTTGACTTGCTGGACGTGGATTAATTGGTTCATAGATGGATTCATAAGTAGAACTCTGAAACAGTTAGAATAATATAAATAAGAAATTTGATAGAGAATAAGCTAATTAGTATATATAGGCTAAATAAGTTATCACTTTCAAAAATACAAAATACTTGTATCAGCTAATGGGATATAATTAAATGGGCCTTGAAGGTTTTTCTAATTTACAAGATAAGTTACATATTTTTTATTTTTATAATAAAACCATAAATTTGATTAATTTTATTTTATATATTTACACAAACAAAATTTGAAGTGTCATTGCGAAAATGAATTATATTAATATTAAAAAGAAGAAAGTGCTTAGAAATTTATTAAAAATGATGAGTTTAAATTAAAAAAAATGTATTAATTAAAAAGATCATTTCTCCTTTTTTCAATTAATAAAATAAGATCAGTATCTGAATTATTTAATTATTTGATTTAAATTGGCCATCCCAGTCCCTCCATTTACCATCTACCCTGTGTTAGTGGTAAAAAGCATTTACTTTGCGACATACAACCGGCCCTAAAGGGGAGGAATAATTCTAGAAAAAATTGAGTCCCCTCTTCCAGTAGGTTTCTTATGTCTAATTGTGCTATAAATATAATTTTATATTTAGCTGTCTTTGCAAGAAAATTTGGGAAATTATTCTAAAATTAATTATATATACATATATATATATATATATATATATATATATATATATAATTATATATAAATTAATTATATATACATATATATATATTGTTTTCAAACCTGAGATGAAGGAGCATACGGGCCATAATCAGGTTGGTATGTTGCACGTCTTAGTTCAGAATAGCTGGAGGACACCGGGGAAGGGGGTGGAGGTAATTCTTCAGGGGGTGGCGGGAAATTTGCTGCAATACAAGTTGCATACTCGCCAAGTTCATTGGTTGGTGGAGGAGGAGGAGGGGGAGGCAAATCATCTTGTGGATTAACATTGACTCTGTTTGCAAGGGAACCTGTGAAGAGAAATGTTAAAATTTATTTAATATTCAAAAATTTTCATATTGAAGCTTTGGAAGGTTTTTGTTGGATTAGACTACCTTAGCTAAATATAAAATTAATTAATATTTCCAAGTTTGTACAGGATTTAACTCTATCTTAAATAAGCAACATTTTAGAACCTTCACAAATTACACACTTCAAAAACCTTCACGATTTGTTGTTGTTGGGGGGGGGGGGGGGGGGGGGCATTTGAAAATAAATTTTATTTAAAGATAGAAATTCCTGTTAATACATTTAATAGGTATATCTTGTGAGATTATTTGAGATATTCTAGCAATATTTATCATCATTTGAAGAGTTGAAAGCCCTTAAGGATCGTAACTATCGATAGTGTAGCCAAAAAAAATCTTCCAAATCATTAAAATAATAATTTAATATTTACCTGGCTTTGGATTATTGTAAGGACCAACATTACAGTAAAGATTGTCCCTTTTATTTGAAGAAGGTATATTACTATAAATAGATAGAGGTGCTATATTACTTAATTTGGCATTTTGAGGTTGAGGTTGTGGCGTTATGTTACAATAGGTTGCATTACTTAATATGGCTAAAAAATAAAAAAATTAAAATTATAAAATGATATCATGAAATGGTTGTAAAAATTATGTATATTTAAAAATAAATTGTATTAAAACTAAAATAAATTAGGAAATTTTTATTGTCAGATGTTTTCATTAAATTGAATGTTTCCTTTAACTTGTTTAAGAGTTTGATACATGGGGGGGGGGGCGGTCACCTCCCCCCCTCTAAGCTAAGGCGCACACCGAGCTGCGTCACGCAGGCGACACCGCGCAGCGCAGCACAGGAAAAAAACACTGCGTTGCACAGTGTACGCACACAATGAGAAGCAGTTTCGGGCAGCAGGTCGACGAAAGCACAGAAGTAAAATGACCGCCTTTCACGTAAATAAAAATAAAACATTAATGTAGATGATGAGGCGTCTCCGCTAGGCAGGGTGCTGGACACCCACCCCCGCCCCCCAACCACATGCCACCACCGCACCCACCATACACCCTACTACACACACTTCCCTCCATTCCAACCCCACCCCGGGCCCCCTGCACTCCACCCCTGCATTCGACCCCCGCACCCAGTTTTTTGCATTTTTAGACTTCTGGGAGTCCACAGAATATGTTTAAAAAATTTGGTTGAGTTTGGTCGAAAGGGTTAGAATTTTCATTTTTGACCCCTCCCTCCCATTTTGGGTGGTTAGTTTTTTCATTTTTAGACTTCTGGAGATCCACAGAATATGTATACAAAATTTGGTTGAGTTTGGTAAAAGGGCCAAGAATTTCATTTTCTGAAGCCCCCCCCCCCCCTGTGGCGTCTCCCCAAGTGGACGCAGTCGGCACGTGGGGCAGGACTGTGCTGCGGCTCAAAATGCGCTACTCTACTTGAAAACATGGTTCACAAAAAATGCCCTGTCTGCGCTGCGTCTCCAGTGTGCGCCCGGCCTTAAAGCATTAGTGAATTATATTTTTTATTTGTTTATTTAAAATTGAGCTAGTTATTTGGAGCGGGGGAAGCTGGCAACTACTGAAATAAAAATGCACAATGAAATAAAAAATAAAAAATTTAGAGTAGTATTTTCTTCAATTTATATTAATTAAAACATCTGGTAAATCTGGGTCGCTGCCGGCAGCCCACCATAAACCAGAGGCCTGGTTTGATATAAGTTTTGTCAACAATAATTGTTTTAACTTAGTATGTCTTCTGTTGGACAGTCAATTATTAGTTAAATCATTATTAATTTGAGAGATTTCTTAGTAGAAGTCAAGAACATGTTTTTGTTTTATGAGAGGGGTGGAGATGGATAAAGAAAAAACTATTTGAATACTTTTTATCAGTATTATTTACAATAAAATAAAAGTATTACGAATGTTTAGCCAGACTTTGTTTGTGCTGGCAACTGTTTTTTTATTTTGTTCATGTTTAATGTGACCATAAGTCCCGCTTTCGGGCTGTCTGTCCCGCTGTCCCCCCCCATCGAGAGCAAAAATGTCCTGCTTTTGCAAACAGACCAGATTTATATACACTGAGAAAAAAATGTGAATTTATCGAAAAATCATAAGAGATCTTTTTTGTAGAGCGCTCAATTCCCTTCAAAAGTCAGTTCTGATCTTATCGATATCTTAATTCATTCATGATCATGAGTTATAGAATTCCAAAGTTAAAAAAGTTTTTTCAAATGTTATTTAAACATGAAATAGAAAATCGCCAAAGTCTATTAAATCATCGTTAATGAATAAAATATGGACCATTGAGAAAACACAGTTAGGTCTCGCAGTTTTAAAAGCCATTTTAATTATAAAATCAAACATTAACAAATCGTGTAATGAGCTCTATTCCTATTTAAAAACTAGACCAGATATTTTGAAAATGATTTGCTCCGCCAACACATACAAAATATATGCGTCTGCAACTACAATTTAAGATCTGAGTTTAATTCAAAGTAGAAGATAAGATAATAAAATTGTCCTTGTATTTGAATAAATATTAAAATAAGTTTCTTCTTTTTATTTAATAAATATTAATAGTTAATTTATCTATTTTAGTATGTATTTATTTAGAAATATCTAATCCTAACTCCTAACTATATTATAAATGCGAAAATAACTTTGTCTGTTAAGTTTTCACGCCTAAACCGCTGAACCAATTTTAATGAAATAGGCTACTTTTTGTCGCGAAAATAAAACTGAAGGGGGTGAAATAGGGGATGAAAGTTTGTATGAGGAACCAATTATTTCTCAAGTTAAGGATATAAAAATTTCTTTTTGTGAAACCTAACTTAGAAAATTCTCCCCATAAGTTACTTATAATGTTTCACCTAGAACCGACACCTAAATCCTTAAAAATTATATATAAAAATTTATCATAACTATACTTTTGATAAGAAATAAAGAATATTTCTCCATTTAATACCAGCTATGCTTAATTTGGGGTCAAATGGTCTTGTGTAAATTGTCCAAAAATTATTTTTATACATTTACCGTATATACAAAATTCCGTAAGCGTCCAGCTCTGACACAAAAAAAAATGGTCATTTTTTTCTTGTTGTAAATGCCAGGATAATGCCTGGTGAAAAGTTAACAAGGGTCTTAATTATATTGTAAATAATACTAAAAAATAGAGGAAAGGATATAAATAGTTTTTACTTCATCCATCTCTCAATATACCTGCATGTATGTAAGTTGCGTTGGGGTTGCAGGACCCAGGGATGTTAGACCATGGTATCTTTTTATACAACACCATTTGAAATTTCGGGTATTTTACGGTAGGTAGTACTTGCAAACAATATTAAGCAACAACTTTATGCTTTTTTAGTTGCTAGTATAAAGTGTGACGATTGCCCCAAACTTTTTTTTTTTTTTAATTACAACCTGCTATATTGTAACATAGAACAGGCTCTTCCAAAAAGAAAGTTCTGTTTATGTTCTAATCTTTTTCTGTACTTTCATGATTAATTTTTGTATTCAAGGAGGTTAAAACCATTTCTAAAGACAAGCTTGTGGAAAGTTAGCTGATAATGAAATATGAAATGGGGTAGCTGGGGCTCACCTCTGAGCTAGTAAGTAAAAGCTAAATATCCTGTTTCTATCTAATGAAATAAGAGCAGAAATATGTAACTAAGATAGTATATCAATAGTTTGTGGAAGTCTAGCCAGGGTTTCAACGTGTTAGAAGTCGAAATCACAAAAATAAAATGCAAAAACATGGCATAAAGAGAAATCAATGAAGTTGTCCTCTTTCTTGATGCAAATATATATATATATATATATATAATTTGTTTATTTGCATCAAATAGAGGACAACCTCATTGATTTCATCAAATCTGCTTCTCTAAGCAAAACAAAAACTTTTCAATTAAACAACATGGCACCTTATCTGAAATCTGCTAAAAAGAAATCTCTCAAATTAAAAATCTTTTTTTTTTAATTAAGATTTAGAACAAAAAGAGGGGACTTAAATGGTATAATTTTATTTGAAAGTAGTCATTATTTTAATATTAAGAATGTTTTATTTTGAAAATTAATTAATATTAAACTAGAGTGTGTCTCGTGATTCGATGACCATAGTTTAAAGTCACAAACTTTTTGGTTTTGAAGGTCACTGTGAGAGTTTTATAAAGTCACACGGGTCTTATATAACAATGTGAAATGCTAGCGAAAATTTTTGTTGTATTTAAATAAAAGTATATGATACTCTGGAAAGAGGAAAAATGCATTTGCCTAAAAATTATAGAAAAAAAAAAGAAAAATGTTATAATGTGAAAAAAGCAATCTCTAAAGACTAAATAAGGGAGGGGCTGAATCAAATAAATTTAATTATTTAATCAATTAAAAATTCTATGCTATTCTCCCTTATTCTCAGCTTTGTGTTTATATATCCTTGATTGTATTTTTTAAAGTAAATATTTAATGATTTTTTGTATTTATAAAAAATATTAAAGTGAGGTAGAGCAGGATTGAAGGCAAATTTGTCTCGCTGCGCAGTTAGGAATGAGGGCACTCGCTAGCCGAACTATGGACATTTTTCCGAAATTCATTCATTTCACATTCATCAATTTTCTCTATTAATTAACATTTTAATTTTTATCTTTTAAACTCATTCTGGATATAGATGAAGCCACATATATGTTTAACAGCAAATCGAATACCGGATTCACATCCATAGTCACTTAACAAGCCTTAAGCAACCAGCGAAATCCACTCTTAACAACTATTTAAGTGAAGGTTCATCAATCTCCTCTATTAAAAGTGGCTTCATCTGTAAACGAAAAGTGTATAAAAGCCATAAATTAAACCAGTAAATGTGTTACACGGGAGATTCAAATATTTGCCTATTCCGACTTAAAATTACCTCCTTTAAGGTATGGTCATTGAGGCACGTGATACCCTGTATATTTAACAGATAAAATAATTGATTTATTTAGTTTGATTTAAAACAAATTGAAATTATGAAATCTACCTTGACTGGGTGGAGGTAAATTACTATATAATACTTGCTGTTGGCCTTTTTCAGGATTAGTTCCTTGCAAAAGTGTACTAAAGGAAGGTTCACTTTGTTTATTTAAAGAATAGCTTTTCGGCACCTGAAAATAATAATCATTATAAAATTGAGAAAATAAAACAAGTTTGTAATTTGATGAAGGGGTTTTTTTATTAAATTGATATTAAATTATTCTTTATCAATATTAATTTACAATACACTTTCAGCCACCTCTTGAACATCTTCTGTAAGAATTAAAGTCATCAATGATTTTTGTAAACTCTCAATAAAAACATCAGCTGAAATGGAGTATTTTTCATTCATCTCAGATATTTAAATTTATTTTTTATACTGATACTGATACAAGAAGAAGTTGCACCAAAAAGGTACAACCTCGGTAGTCCGCGGTGGACCCTTGTATCGTGAAAATAAGAAGAGATTTAGTAGATTGAAGTTATCTTGATTACTTCTAAAGATATTCAACTAAGGCTAGGCACACACAGTCGATTTTCAGACGACCCAACAATTTAGTTGGTTTGGTTTGAAATTGTGATGCATTATCTATTTATAACCAACTCTAATTAACTAACTAAGCTTGATTTTTTTATCAAAAGTGCTCATCGAACGATTTAGATTAAATAATTGAGTTGATCTGCAGTTGTGTTGTGTATGCACCTACATTAAACTTAATATATTTATGTCCATCAACTAAATTATCGCTCGACTGAAAATCGACTGGGTGTGCCTTACCTAAGGGGTATAAACCTGTATAGTGAATTAATATGAATAAAGAAAAAAATTAGTTATATTATTCAAACAAAAAACCAAATAAAAATTTATCTGTCGTTTAATTTTTGGATGAAGAATCATAATTTGATGATATATATTTTAGAAAAACAATATTTACCAATGGCTGGCTTTTTTTCGGTTTAGGTGGTACAGCAGGCCCGATTTTTTTTCCAGGTGGAATTTCGTTATTTAAATTTATACGGCCAGACATGTTTCCCTCTTTGAAATGCTATTTATTCTTAGTTCGAAGGTTAAATACGATGAGTCAATCAGATTATATTATTTACCTAGAAATAATTAGATAAGGAAATGAATCATCTTATTCATAAATTTAAAAAAAAGAAAAAAGCAGGATTAATAAATGGAATAATGCACAATGGTTTAACTTAAAATAAATAACTAGGTTTAATATTAAAAATGAACTTTTTAAATTGAAAGTTTTTGCCGAGAGTAGCAGAATTTTTATAAATTGAAGGAGACAATAAAAGAGTGTGTCTTCTGCTGGAATTATAAATAATCGTTATAAATAAATTAAAAATTTATAATTCCAGCAGAAGACACAATCTTTTATTGCCTCCTTCAATGAACTTTTTAAATAATAAATTTGAATCAAATTTTTACTTTTCACTTTTATGATCAGATTAGATGATCTGAAACATTTTTTCGAAATAAACAACTCATGGAGAAATTAAAATAATAATTAAAATAAATTAGATAATGTTGGTTAAGAGCTTAGCTCTTTAAACTTTCGAGGATCGCTCGGTTTACGTGAGGGCCCCGGGTTTGAACCCTGGCCGATCCTTTTGTCTATTATAAAATCTTTTCTTTATTCTATAATTTAATTTAATTTGCAATTGTCTAATGAAAAAATAATTTCCTAGCTTTGGGTGATGTGATTAATTGAGAGGGGTTTAAATATTTAAGGGGGTCAGATAGGCTAGGGGTTAGCGTGCCAGCCTGCTAACCAGGGGACCCGGGTTCGAATCTGACTCGAGGCATCCGGCTAAAATCTGATCCCGGGGGTAGAGACAAATTTTAAAAAATAAGTAGTATCGCAAATTGGCTTATGGCTAGAAAGGCCGAAAAGCCAAAAAAAAATATTTTAATAAATTAGCCCTTAATTCTGAATCCGACTTCAAGTGTTGTTAACTACAATCACTTAAAAAAATTGGTCTTGAGTTAAAATAAAAAGCCTTAGAAGCTTCATAATATTAAATGGGAAGAGAGTTAAGCCGTTTCGGGTCATCCAGATAGAAATAGCAAGCCTTTAATTAAGATCTTTTTGTGTTAATGACCTTAAGAATTGACGCGCCCTCGAACTCGGTTTAATAATTAAGGTCTTGCAATGTGTGAAACGGCATTTATTAAAATTTAAAGACAATTCGAGAATTAAAGGCCAAAACATCATTATAATACTATAAAATTTTATTTTATTAAAGTTTTCTAATTTCCCCTTGGTTGGTCTAATTCAGAAAAAATCTTCGAGATTATAATTGGTTTTTTTTATGATTTTGTAGGTATAAAAAATCATTGGAATGTCGTATTCAGAGAGGGGAAAGGAGAGGGTGAAATTTTATAACTTTATATTTAAAAAGTACAAAGCCAATCCTTTTCTCTATTATAAAAATCTTTTCTTTATTCTCTAATTTAATTTAATTTGCAATTGTATAATGAAAAAATAATATTCTAGCTTTGGGTGACGTGATTAACCGAGAGGGGTTTAAATATTTAAATAAATTAGCCCTTAATTCTGAAGCCGACTTTAATTGTTAACTAGAATCACTTAAAAAAATCGGTCTTGAATTAAAATGAAAAGGCTTAGAAGCTTCATAATATTAAATGAAAAGAGAGTTAAGCCGTTTCGGGTCAGATAGAAATAGCAAGTCTTTAATTAAAATCTTTTTGTGCTAATGACCTTAAGAATTTATATTTTCTCATTAATATATCAAAGAATAATTAACATATTAACGAGAATTGTTTTGATCGCGCTTTTTAAACAAGATATATTTCGCGAGACTACTGCTGATTGAAACTTAGGGTGGCTATTTTGGGTATTTTCGAATTTTTACGCACCCAGGGCTCATATGGTTCGAAATAAATAAAAAAAAATATCTCCCAAGTTTCAACCCCCTATCTCAATTTTAACCTGTGCCTCAGAGCGATGTAAGTTTCCCATCTAAATAAAATGGGGTTTTTGGCATTGAACGATCAATTTTTTATTCGGGCCAAAGCAATAGTTTAAAAAATTTGAAGCTCTGTAGACTTTATCTTTATAATAGTAGCTACCCTTCAGAATTTTTACAGATTTGTAGCTATTATAATTTTGGAGTCTATAACTTACTAACACTAAGATATGACAGTATTTTATCTAGCTGTAACTCCAAAATTATAATAACTAAAAATCTGAAAAATTCTGAAGGCTAACTACTATTATAAGGGTAAAATCTACAGTTTTAAATTTTTTGAAATATTACTTTTGCCCGAATAAAAAATTGATCGTTCAATGCCAAAAACTTCATATTATTTAGATGGGAAACTTGCATCGCTCTGAGGCACTGGTTAAAATTGAGATAGACTTGAAACTTGGAATATTTTTTTTTTTATATTTATTTCGAACCATTTGAGCCCCTGGGAGTGTAAAAATTCGAAAATACCCAAAATAAGGACCAGTCTATTGAAGCTATTGGAATCTGCTGAGTCTTAAGTCTATACTTATATCTTGTTTAAAAAGCGCGATCAAAACAATTCTCGTTAATATGTTAATTATTCTTTGATATATTAATGAGAAAATTATAAATTTATTTAACTTCATTATTTCAAGTTAGAAATATATAATTTCAGATATTATTTTTATTTAATATTTGACAAAAATCACCTGCTTTCGATTCACGATCGAATCAAATACAGGAAACTTATGATTAAAATTATTGGATAAAAATACTTGGTAGGTTTCACATTAAGATATAAAAAAATAAAACGAATTAATTTTTATATCTTAATGTGAAACCTACCAAGTATTTTTATCCAATAATTTTAAAAAATGTTTCACAAAGTACCAACACCAAATTCCTTAAAAACTTATGATTACCTTAAGAATTGACGCGCCCTAGAACTCTGTTTAATAATTAAGGTCTTGCAATGAATAAAACGGCATTTATTAAAATTTAAAGATAAATCGAGAATTACAGGCCAAAACATCATTATAATACTATAAAATTCTATTTTATTAAAGTTTTCTAATATCCCCTTGGTTGATCTAATTCAGAAAAAATCTTCGAGATTATAATTGGGTTTTTTTTTAAAGGTTTTGAAGGTATAAAAAATCATTGGAATGTCGTATTCAGAGAGGGAAAGGAGAGGGTGAAATTTTATAACTTTATATTTAAAAAATACAAATTTATATAAAAAGGAAAAGAAGTTTTAATTTTTAGAGTTCAATTAAAAATGTCTTTTTTTATTATTTATTATAAGTTAACTATTAAACCGAGAATATATAAGGTAAGGAAAGGAATTTCGGGAGGGGTGCAGGTCATCAGCCCCCTCCCTGAATACACACCTGGCTCCAATAAAAAAAAATTAATTAAGAATTTTGATGACGTTTCGGTCTTTATTTTTTAAACTGTATATAATTTTCAATAGATATTGCGAAAAGTATCATGATAGCGCAAATCAATATCGAAATCCTTGCAAAAGGAGATAATGTATTTGATAAAGAATTTTAATGAAATATCTATTAACACCTAGGACAGACTAGGAAAAATTCATCTAATTTTTCAATAGAATTTCTTATATTAAATATATTTATTAGATTAGTATTAAAAATTAAATAAATTATGTAAAAAATTATTTACAAATTTAAAAAGAGTATAAAATATTTGGTTGAAGAATTTGAATATATATGAATATAGTTAATCGAAGAGATGACAAATTGTTTCCGATGTCATGATCATGATTGATACTGAAGATATCTTCAATAGATTTTGGATTTGAAGCCGGAGTTTAATACCAATAGAAACAAATGAAAATCACTAGCATGTCATCTGTTATTGGCAGAATTCAAGTCTGCTTGCTTTTTATAAAATTGTCTTAATTTTTATATAAGACTATTTAAAGGCTTATATCTTTAGATCTTTAACCCCTTGCCATATTCTACTCTAACAACCCGTTTTAATTCTAGTCAAATTAATTAACTTAGAAATGATTAATCAAATCCTCAAATTAAATACTTCATTATTTCGTCCATCGATTAACTTGTGTTGTCAAGTAATTATTTTTTTACTTTATTTCTTTCTATTATCAAATAATTATAATCTTAAACGTGTGATTTATTAATAAATAATATAAATAATTTAAAATCTTAATGAATATAATATAAAATTAATTCAAAAGATTTATTCATTTTATTGTTGATTCTTAAGAGAAATCATTGAGGTTGTCCTCTGCTTGATACAAATAAACATATATATATATATATATATATGTTGCAGCGAGGGTGAACCTCAATTGGAATTAGGTGTACACCGTCTTTGGAATTACTTTGGAATTCATTAGAAAATCTATTGTCTTCTACTTGGAAATGAAAGTGGAAGTAGGTGTACACAATTTTAGGTCGCGGTTCACCTTCGTGTTGCAGTAAAAACCCGTTTTTAGTAATAACGGGTTTTTTCAGTTAAACGCGTTTCACTGAATATCTTTGTGGCAGCTAAAGTTTACTGATGTTGGTTGAGTTTGGTTTAAGGTTAGGTGTTTATTTTCAAAAATTTTTAAGAAAATGTCAAAAATTACATCCTCTACAACTTTGCTTCTAATTTATGACATTTTCGTTTAAAATTTTTTGAAAATAAACACCCAAAATGAGGTGGAAGGTCAAAAATGAAGATTCTAGACCTTTGAACCAAACTCAACCAACATCCTCTTTTTCTTTCGAACGGTATTAATATGTCATATATAGTATGATAAAAAATTTATTTAGCAGGTTTACACTAAAGCGACGATATGTTTATATGCATCTCACAGAGGACAACCTCAATAATTTCATCTTAATAACATAAATTGTATAAAATCCTAAAGGCTAAAATAACAAATTGGAGGATAACGTTCTCACTTTTTCGTATCTCAGTACGCTCCCCTCAAATTTTGGTAATTTGGAAATATTTTGTCAGCGAAAAGCTTATTCTCGGCATGGAGGGGCAGCTTATTAATACAAATATGTCTGGTCTAAAACCTGGACGATTGGAGAGGCAAAGAGAAAGAGACTTGAAACCTTTGTCGTGCTGGGTCATTCCATGTCAACTCAACACATCTATTTTACCTCACCACTTTAGATTTTCGTGAAATTTGGTACACTGATATGCTGTGCTAATATGAATAAAAATACAAAATTTCAAATTTTTGTCTTGAATAGTTTTTTTTACACGGCCTTGTGAAGTTTTCAAAAAATCGCAAAAAAACCACGAACAAACAATTTTGAAATTGCTCTAAAGGCTGTCTTAATTGAGTTAGAGAGGTGGGACAGGTGTCATTTTGCAGCTTTTTTAATGCTCTTTTCAGAGACATACAACATGACATAGAGTTGTAATAAAAATAAATTTTTCAAAATGTAATTCAAATTTTTGATTTTATTTTTCTAAAAGTGTTACTTATAAAATTTTCAAAAAAATTCTGTAAATAGATAGTACTTTCATAAACTACTATGTAAAGTATAATGATGGGATGGTAATGGGGTCTATGTGTAAAAAAAATTATTACTGACTTGTTTTTCATAAATACCCAGTTTTGACCAAATAATAATGATTTTAACGTAGTGAAACGACATTTTATGAAAAATCACTTTGTGTATATTAAACTATGTTTATTAAATAAACACTCTGTACTAGTTAAATAATAAATTCATGAAACATATATTTCTTAGGCTATATTTAAATGGCGGTTTGCAAAATTGCAAAATTGCTAGGGCTGTATAACAAAATGACATTATAAAAATCTACAATTCAAGATGAACATATTGTTTTGTTGTTTGGTGAATACATGAATAATTATTTCATTAGGTCAGCTTTACAATAGTTATCAGATTTTATAACAAGACTATATATTTATGAGTGATATTGAAGGGTGAGATTTATTTTAACTTCATTAAAAATTTACACAGAACTAAAAATATTAATTGTAAACCAATAAGAAATAAATTAGCTATTAAAACACACAAAAAACACAGAAGTTTAAAGTATCAATTGTTTTATGTAAGGTATAACAACTATTTTACATTATGGAATTGATAACTTAAGACATTACTAACATTTAAAACACTACTTGTCAGAAAGGACTCTAGTCATGAATGAATTTTTAAACATAGACCCCATTACCATCCCATCATTATACTTTGCATAGTATTTTATGAAAGTACTATGTATTTACAGAATTTTTTGAAAATTTTAAAAGTGGTACTTTTAGAAAAAATCAAAATCAAAAATTTGATTTACATTTTGAAAAAAAATTTTATTACAACCTATGTCATGTTGTACGTCTCTGAAAAGAGTATTAAAAAAGCTGCAAAATGACACCTGTCCCACATCTCAACTCAATTAAGACAGCTTTTAGAGCAGTTTCAAAATTGTTTGTTCGTGGTTTTTTTGCGATTTTTGAAAACTTCACAAGGCCATATAAAAAACTATTCAAGATAAAAATTTGAAATTTTGTATTTTCATTCATATTAGCACAATATATCAGTGTACAAAATTTCAAGAAAATCTAATGGTGAGGTAAAATTTTTATTTAAAGTGTGTTGATTTGGCACGGAAATGACTCTGCTACATAAGAATGTTAAAGATTAAATGAGTTAATTATTATAAACGAGGAAATTCTTGAGAAAAGAAGAAGAATAGAAAAGCTCAAATTATAGCACACACCATAACACAGGGAGGATTACTAAGGGTATTTTAGAAGGCGAAGTGAAAAAGAAAAGGAAAAGACCTATTAAAATTAAATTAGGTTGGAGTTGGTGGTGTTTCACAAGTTTCACCATAAACCAACACCGCGTTCCCTAAATTTGGAAAAGACCTAGTTTGGAGTAATTTACCCAGATAATGAAAGATATTGGATGTTCGACCTTGAGAGAAATGAGAGTTGAGTAAGGGCGGGTGGTTGGGTCAAACCTGTCTTAGGACTGTATATTCGATGATGATGTTTGAGTTGTAATTTAGCTCAGTGGTTCTTAACCTATGGGTCGCGACCCAAAATTGGGTCGCAAAGCATATTTTTTGGGTCGCGCAGTGTCGTTAATTAAATATTTTACTTATTATTACAAGTTGAAAAATATATTTTGGTTATTCAAAACTATAAAAAATGAAAATATGAAAAACACATTAAATTAAATTTTTCTTAGATATAAAAGTACCTTTGGTTATCTTAATTGTTACAAAATAATATTATATGTGAGTTAAAAAAAGTCATCATTGAAAATTGAAGAAAATTTCTCAAATATCTTCTAAAAAAGGTAATTTTTATGGGGGGGGGGGGGCGCGATATGAACATATTTCTCAAATTTGGGTCGCAGCTTAAAAAGGTTAAGAACCACTGATTTAGCTCATCAAGAGATCCCCATAAAATGATATGATTTTTTTCTGACTTTACGCATTTTTCATATGGATGTTCTGAAGTTAGAGATCCAAAAATCTAATCAGTTTTTTGTGTTTCGTCCTTCCGTTCTCACTTTATTGTGGGTATCGAAATCCAGACACTTTATTGTGGGTATCGGAATCCAGACAGACAGAAAAAATGCTTGTAAAGATTTTTCCCAAAGTTCATAACAAGTAAAAACAGTCAAGAGCTAAAAGGATTCGCGTCCAATAATTCCATAGTTTTATCATCTCAAAATAATTTTCCACATAAATACTTATATTAAAGTATTTTCCTGAATTTTTTCCAATCCAAGGATTGCAAAGTTAGACATTTATTGACTGGTGACTTAGTAGGCACGTGAATCAGACCTCAAAATAAGAATTTCAAGCATGTTTTTACTGACTGTCTGTCTGGATTCCGAGAGACATCAAAAAAAGAAGTCGAGCCGTAGAAAGTTGTATTTGTATTTCCCAAACTAAAAATAGATAGGTTTTAGACTTTTTATTTTCAAAACTTACGGTTGGAAAATGCAGAAAAAAATTAAATCCTTATATGAAGTGCTTTTAAGTTGTTCCTAATGAGCTGAAAAAAATACACCTAGTATATATTAAATATCTTTCTGCAATAGTTATTTTCTGTGTGTGTGTGGTGGGGGGGGGGGGGGGGAATGCACAGGGCCCCATTTATCCAGGCTTTGTTACTGACGTCGAGTATTTATTAGTGTATTTATTAGTTATAAATATATTAAATAGTGCATAATGTAGTTGATTTCAAAAAATTATAATAAACTATTCAACCGCCAAAGCTTTAATCAATTCAAGTTTGTACCTTAATGCCCAAAGTGTTACCACTCTAACTCCTTTCGTTCGCTGACAAAAAAATGCCAAATCACCAAAATTTGGGGAGAGTTATCACTTTTTTCTCAATTTACTTATTAATTATTTATAATTTTTATAAATAGATTCCGTCGAAGTTAGAGAGAATGAAAAATCCAATCCATCCAAAATTCCTGGGGAGAAGGGACTATAGCTAGTACACAAAATAAGAGTTAATTAAAATACTAGGTAGGTTTCACATAAATAAAACAAATATTATTTTATGAATTTTATATATTTCGGGTTATCTGAAACATCGAACTAACTTGGACAGTTACTTTTTGTATCTCTTGAAGTTGGGTTGATAACCCGAAATATATATCAAGATAAAACTCATAAAATATAATTGAATGTAATGGAAGGCAGTCCAGGGGTAGTGAGGAAAGAAAAAATTAACACATAAAATAAGGTGTAATTTATTGGAATCCTTCCTTTCCTTTCAAACCGACGTTTCGGAGGATTCTTCCCTCCTTCAGGGTTTCAAGGGGTCAATGAAGGAAACAAATAAAATGATTCCTTCTTCTCTCCACAGCAGTGTTTAAAACTTTTTTCCTCCTTAGCAAAGGCATAGAAAAAACAATTTTTTTTTTTTATTATTAGATCTAATTAAGAAAAGGAGGAAAAAAATTGTTTTTCTATGCCTCTGCTAAGGAGGAAAAAAGTTTTAAACACTGCTTTGAGAGTCCAGGAGTAGTGAGGAAAGAAAAAATTAACACATATAAAATAAGGTGTAGTTTATTGGAATCCTTCCTTTCCTTTCAAACCGATGTTTCGGAGGCTTCTTCCCTCCTTCAGGGTTTCAAGGAGTCTATAGTGAATAATGAAGAAGGAGGGAAGAATCCTCCGAAACGTTGGTTTGAAAGGAAAGGAGGAAGGATTCCAATAAATTATTTTATATGTGTTAATTTTTTCTTTCCTCACTACCCTGGACTGCCTTCCATTACATTCAATTAAAAGTTCTACCAGTCCGTCTCTCTCCAGAGAAAAGTTTGTTGCTCATAAAATATATTTGTTTTATTTATGTGAACCCTAACTAGTATTTTAATTAATTCTTATTTAAATGTTTCACCTAGAACCGGCATCAAGTACCTTAAAAAAAAAAAAATTACCACAGAAAATGTCAAGTTCTAAAATTTATGGGAAGCAATATTATTTGTTTATTTGCCAACATCATTTTGCTATTTTTCCAGTTGTCATTATTGTTAAAATAAAATTCCATATATTTATTTTTTTTCTCATTCTTAGAGGCATTTTTGTAACAAACCGACGATTCCAAAAAATATTGCTCAAGATGCTGCTCAACGACAGAAAGAGAATGGAAAAATTTATGATAAAAAACCTTTTAAAATGATAATTGAAAAAGATAAAAAATATATGTGGTGTTTATGTGGACATAGTAAATCACAGGTAAAAAAATCACTTTCTAGATTTTTAATTCATAACTAATCTTTTATTTGTTTCAGCCCATATGTGATGGAACTCATAAAAATATTCATTTAAGAATTAAACAACGTCCAATCAGGTTTATAGTTGAAGAAACTAAAGAATATTGGATTTGCAATTGTAAACAAACAAGCAATAGACCTTTCTGTGATGGAACCCACAAAAGAAAAGATATTCAAGAAGCAATTAAGTTTTAGATTTTGATTGGTTTTATCCGAGGGGTGAACCGCGATTGGAATTAGGTGTACACCGTCTTTGAAATTATTTTGGAATTCATTAGATAATGCCCCTTCTTCTATTATCTTCTACTTGGAAATGGAAGTAGGTGTACATGATATTAGGTCGCGGTTCACCCCTTGGTTTTATCAATATTTTATAGTTTAATAATTAAGAAACTTATTTTGATAAATAATGTATCATTTTAAAATATGATTGTAATTTAATTTTAACCAAAATACTATTAAAATAAGACTTAATTAGCCATTTTACTAGAATTCGAAGTTTTTTTTCTGATTAAACCACCTATTATGGAATAAATAATAATGATCCAAGAATCTGTTATTCCTTGGATTGACCACTATAAGTCATTATTATCCCCCACATTGAGAAATGAAGTTGAGGAAGGAAATTTCAGTTGTTGGGGCGGAGGCTAAGATACATGTATCTTGATTAAATGTTGTAGGTGACGGGAACGATGGAACAGAGTTAGTTCTATTCCCCACATTGATTCTCTATAAATCATAAGGATAAATGAGTTGGCAAATGCCATTGTTCGATTTATATCTAATAAGACCGTGAAAAAGTGTTAAGGTAGTTGTTTCGCGACAATACTAGCAAAAAGTTAATGCTAGAGTATATCGAACAGACAATAAGGATTCATAATTCATAAGCCCAAAACTTTTTGCTGTTTATGTACCACTTCTAGCCAATCCCGTGCTCGTTTGACAAATCTGGCCGGGCTTGTATATATTTTATCATAGAAATGTCAGATAAAGTACATTATAAAGGGAGATTTATAAAACAAAAAGTTCTTAATAAGCGATTGAAAGCTGTTGCCACAATGACTGAAGCGAAAAAACGTCAAAAAAAAGTACTAACAGTTTTTGGGTTAAATATATGCGTTGTTGCCAGCTTGTTTTAAGTGTAAATTTTTAATTATTTATTCATTATTATCTCAGAAACTGTGTTGTAACTATGAATTAAAATTTTCTTAAAAAATATATTAGTTATTGTTTAATGTTGGTTTAGTTTTTTATAACAATGGTAAGAAGAGTTTCTTAATTATAATTAAATATGTATGTAAACTTTCCGATATCCCGTATAGTGCAATGTATAAGAGTCTGAAAAACTCTATCTTTGGAATTTAATATCTCCGGAACTATGTATATTGTTCATAAATTTCGTTTTGCCACCAATCGATGCAAAAGTATTTAAATAATAATCTGTCTAAATTTCAAAAAAATCCTAAGAAAAACCATATGGTGAAACAACTACCTTAAATGTATGAAAATCGCACAATTGAGGTTTAGGGAGAATTCTTGATTTCATCTCGTCAAAATAAGGACTTGAATGTATACTTCATCTTTTGTACTTCCCGTAGTCAGAATTAATGCCATGGTAGTATTTATTTATAATAGGAAAGGGCGGAGACCGTTCTACCATGATTCAATCAATTTAGACAGCTACATGAGGCTGAATCACCTATTAATTTTATTGTTCGCTTATGAATTTCATCCCAGGGTGGGAAGAGAATGCTTGGATGCTCTTCTCCACAGATGAGAGTCAAATTCGATACGGGAACCCAGAATAAGCTAAGATAAAATATCGCCTGGACCTGAATACAATGGCAGATGTAATGTGATCAAGACCAGAGACTCCAGAATGATACCCAACTTTGATATTTTATCACGAAATTCCTAAGTGTTCTAATCAATGGAAATATCTGAAAAATTTCATCAACGCTCCTATATAGATATTACACTTGCCTATTAAGTATTTCACGACGTTTCCGACACATAACAATCCATGATAAAAACAATAAATTAAAAAGAAAAAAAATTTCACCGGTTTTTATGGAAAAATATTTAACTTTGTTGCAACTTGTAGGTTGAGGTGATCTAGAAGATACCTGCATGCATAGGCTCAGAAACCATTAGAGGCCTTCTAGCTCTTAAAACTTTAACTTGATTCACTGATATTAATATTCAAAATTAAAGATAACTTGATCTGTACTGGAATTGAGTTACTATTTAACAGTGATATACATGGACAAATGGATGAATAAAGAAAAAGAAATTGTCTTTACGATCAAGACCAGCAAACTTCAATATCTCGGCCACTTAATGAGAAACACCCAGCGATATCGGCTGCTAAAGGTTGTTCTTCAGGGGAAAGTCATGTGAAGGAGAGGAGTAGGTCGGAGAAGGATATCCTGGCTGAAGAATCTTCGGGTCTGGTTCTACAGCACAACCAACCAGCTCTTCAGGGCCGCAGTCAACAAGATAATTATAGATATGGTACTATAATGTTTTAAAATTATAAATTGTGGTGTTTTTTGAGGCTCTTGAAAACCTTGAAAACAGATGTAATGTCTTCGTTAGGAAAAAGGAAATAAAATTTCTTTATATTCTAACAAATTTATTTTCATGAAAAACTTATGAGACGTTTCGGCGGATATTCTCACACCATCATCAGTCTACAAGGAAAACATAATCTTAATTACAGTAAATTACTAATTACATGTCATTCTCAAGATAAAAGAAGAAAAGAACTCACCCAAGCTTTTCATAATATAGTACATATGTCTGTGTAGAATTTTCCTTTTTCCTAACGAAGACATTACATCTGTTTTCAAGGTTTTCAAGAGCCTCAAAAAACACCACAATTTATAAGATAATTATAATTGAAAAGTTTTTGTTTTGCCGAGAGTAGCAGAGTTGTTGATTCACAAAGAGAAACAAAGAGGTTGTCCTCTGCTTGATGCAAATAAACATACACACATATATCGGGATGATATATCTGTATATATATTATTTATTTGTTTGAGACTATAGTTCTAAGACTTGGTTCATCATCAGTCTTTTTTTAATTATAAATGTTTTTCATGGAGTCAATATCAACTAAAGTTCTAAGCTGACCACCAGTGACGAAGGAACACCAAATTTTCAATATCCATACGATATTGACTCCATGAAAAACATTTATAATTAAAAAAAAGACTGATGATGAAGACCAAGTCTTCGAAACTATAGTCTCAAACAAATAAATAATATATATACAGATATATCATCTCGATATATATGTCTGTATGTTTATTTGCATCAAGCAGAGGATAACCTCTTTGTTTCTCCTTGTGAAGATAATTATAGCCAAGATGATTGCTAACATCCGGCGCGGATAAGCACTTAGAGAAGAAGATACATGGACACAACACCAGAGCCAATCAGCACTATCATGTGCTGCCAAGTGCCAGGTATGTGGGTCAGAGGAAGATCTCCCAGACAGCAGTGATCTGGTTTAATGAACTGCCTGAAGATTTGAAAGATGTGAGAACTCAATCAAATTTTAATGAACATGTTAAACGATATTTATTTGGCCAGAGATTATGATTGCACACATGTATGATATTTGTAATGCCTGTTGTAGATTCTTTGTGATCTTTTTGGGTTGTAAAATAAATTAAAAAAAAAGAATGTAAATTTGATCTTATTGGACAAGATTTTAAAAATTGAGAACATTTGGAGAAGCGATTGCAATACTTATACTTATTTTAAATAAGTAAGTGAAAATAAAAAGGCGTGGGTAAAAATAATAATAGGGAAAAATTTACTTGATTTACATTTTATTTTTCTATATACATAGAGAATAAATAATATCTTTTATAGCACAAAACTTTCTAAATATCAATGAAAAATGTACTAACATGTGTTTGAAACTTTCCACCAATGATCGATAAAAATAAACTTTTAAGTATTTTTTAATTATTAGCAAAAATTTACGACCTTCAAAATAAAAAAATATTGCAAAATGAAAATTAAAGTATAAAAAGATATAATAATAATTATAAATATATTTATGAAAGAAAGAAAGAATATGATTTTATCATATCTTTTTCATTTTTATATCCAAAGATTAACTTTAATAAAATTTAATAATTTAAATTTTGTTTAAAAAAGACTAGAAAAATTTTATTAAATGTTTAATTTAATTTTAACTGTAACAATATTCAAATATTAGTTTGTTACTTTTATATTATATAAATGTATTTTAAATACAATAGAAAAAGATTATATTTAAATGAAAAAAATAAGAACAGAATTTCAAATTTTTGAAGAAATAAATTAGATCCTCAAAACACTGGATTTAAAAGATATTTTTTTCATATATATATACAGGGTGATTCAGCCCCACCTCTATTTTCTTACTGGAAGGTTATTGAAATATAGTAAAAAAATTCAATAATCGAAGCTTAGTTCATCTATATTTTGAGGATATTTACAATTTCCGGAACAAACGCAATTGTCCGATTGAACAAAATTTCAAATGGCATTTCAATTTACCGGGCTCATAAAGTAACTATTTTAATCGATTATCAATAATAAAATAGCTAAAAAATAATTATTTCATTGAAGTTGTTTTTGTGATCTTATTATCTCGATTAGGCCCTAATTTTTTTACTAAAAACAGTTAAGTACAATCAATTTTTCAATAAAAGTTGAAAGATCTATTCAACTATATCCCACTTGACGTTAGGACCAGAAGGGGAAGGCGGCCGGAAGGGCCCCGGAGATGCCGGGCTGGGTGTAGCAAAGTGCGACAGAACCCATGATGGACGGGTCAGGAGACATGATGCGGTGGTCCGATGTCTGGCGGACGAATTGATTAAAAAAGGAAATGCGTGTCGAGTTGGAGTACTTGTACTCCACCTCGGCAGGTAACCGGAAGCCAGACATCGTGGCGAAGGATGCGTCGGGGGTGGTTTGGGTGGTAGACGTGCAGATCGTCTCCGCGCTGGCTGGACTGGGTGTTGCCCACCGAAACAAAATTGAAAAATATATGGACAACTCCAGTCTGGTGAGCAACATTGCGGAGCGATTTGGCGTCGGGGCGGGCTCCGTAAGAGTCGAGGCCATTACACTCATGGAAATGAGTGTGGTGGCATAAAGCGGTGGCATCTCTCATCGCCCTGGGTATAACCCAAAAGACTATAAATGACATCACTTATAGGGCGATGAGGGGTTCTCTATTAAACTTTTACACTTTTAATAGTAGGCCGGGTCACAATTAATCTTCTATGTAAAAAAAATCAAACCCAGTGACAAGGGTATTTTACCCAAGTCACTTAATGACCCGCCCTATGAAATTTTAACTTTGCCTGTAAAATGCCACTGTACTATATATTTACTTAATTTGTAACTTAATGTCTGTAAGAGGAGGCCCCCTCCTGCGCGGCCCAATAAAGAAAAAAAAATATATTGTCATTTTTTGTAAAGTTGTGTCCATTTGGACGTACTTGAGGTTTATACCGGAAATCGAAAATATCTAATGATAGTTTAAATAACATTTGGTAAATAAATTTTTTCGCTATCTTTCAATCAGTATGAAAATAAAGTGTTGGCATTGGTGGGGTGAATCACCCTGTATATGAAGTATATATTATTATTAATATTAATAAATTAGTCGTAAAGTAAATTAGGTGAAGTGATATTAATTTTATATTTGAAGTGGAATACATTTATAAATGAGCCTGGAAAAAAATATAAAAATCAGATTTTTAATTCTTTTATAATACCAAACCCAGTGATGCAATTAAAAAAAATTCACATAAGCTTCTTAGTGTATTGTTCGATCTTGCATATAGTATATTGAAATAGGATAATTTATACATAGACAATACTTATTTCATGTTGAAATTTAAATAAAATATGAATTCAAGTTGTATTTCTCTTAAAATTAGTAATTAATCTTGAATACATATTAGATTAAAATTGAGAATATGGTCGACTTGCTAAAAGAATTACTAGGCTTAATTTGATATGGATGATAGTAAGAGAGAAGAAAATAGATTATTATTATTAACATAAAGAGAGGCAAGATCTCTTTTTAGATCATAAAGAGATTTTCAAGAATATTAAATGATAAAGAGAAATTCGCAAGCATCTGAAGTCGACCTTGATTAAAAGTGTTTGTTGTAGAACGAGAAAAGCGTTTTATTGTTAGGTTTTGCTTCTTTGTCTTCTACGGTATTTCAGATATTTTGTATTTAAATTGTGCTTTCTTTTTTAAATGTTAAAATGAAATTTGTCTTTATGCAAAATGCCTGTGAAGACAAGAATCCACTTGATTTAGTGATTAATATTGTGATGTATAATTTGAAATTCGGGAATTTTTACACAAACATTCAGAACAGAATACATAATACGGGAATATTCATTCTATCTTTTTAAAAGTTCGATACCACACTTTTATATTTAACTTATTCATCATAATATTCAAAACGTTTCCAAAACATCCCGTGTGAAAAATCGTGTCATGGAAAGCATGTCAAGAGATCAAATTTTGATTATTCAATAGCCTTGGATATGAATTCAATAAACCTCTTGCCGTATTGTTCTGGGTCACATGTTGAGATTCCGTCTACATTCCCTCCATATTTGACTGTTTTAGCGGCTTTTGCAGCTTGTTTCTTGACACCGTAATGAGTTAAAACATCGATTACGGCAACAAAATAAATCTCTTTAATAGGTGCATCTGAAATAAAAATTTTACATTAATATAAAGTTCTCTCACATCATTGTTGGAGGGTCTGGGTATCTAGGACCAGGGGTAACTGCACCATGGTATCTCTTTCTACTACGCCAGCGTCGTTTGAAGTTTTGTGCATTTTTCACATGCCAACACTTTCATGCAATAACCGTAAGCTTTTTTTACGTGCTATTGAAAAGTGTGATGCATGGGTTATTTTACACACAAAACAATAAAAAATAAGAAAGTGAAAGGTAAATGTCGCCTTTCCCAACTTGTGAATTAAGGACGCTCCCTAATAAATCTATTTTCTTGCAATCCTTTTAAAACTTTGAATACACATATTTATAAGTGTTCTTTATACGTAGAAATTTTTTTCAATAGTCCTTGCGGCACTAAATTTGTAAATATTGACCTTTGAAATTTGCATATTTAACACGCGAACCCTATCCCGATTGATGTTAAAGCGACTGTTTCATTAAATAACAATCGTAATTTTCTTGAAATTATTTTGAAAAACTGAGAATCATTAACTGAAGATATAACAAATATTTTTCTGTTAAAATAATTGTATCAAGCGGTATTCGTTTTGTATGAAAAATGTTAAAAGTTAGGTACTTTTGATGGTTTTCGTTTTTTCTTTTATAGCATGGCAAGTTAGAGATGGCGGCTTGGCTAAAATCACTCAATTTTTCCTTATCTAAAAAACTTCTGCAGCTGGTGCATTTGAGATTTTTAGCTAATTCTCTCAACCTAACTATACTGTTCCCATCTGGAATTTCCCATTGAGCTGTTTCATGAAGTGTTTTTTTTTATTCTTTGTCTTTTAGCCTCGGTAAGAATGCAATGTTGCCAGATCCGAGAAACGACGAAGTGAAAATATTTTTGCCTTTCTGCGCATGTGAGAGTAGGGGAAAGAGAGAACTGCATCTGAGATATATTAGGGAACATCCTTAAGTAAATTCCAAGGTATTTCAACCCTATGTAGATGACCCAGTTAAAATCGTTTTGATGAATTAGAGAAGGACGCCTTTATCTTCTATTATATTACGTTAGTAAATCTTAATTCTTTACTGAGTTCACAATTAATTATTCATTCTCTAATTAGGAATGTGAAACGAAAATTTGTATGAAATGCATATTCCATGCAATTTTGAAGTTTAGGAGTTGAATCCCAAACAATGTAAATATTCTGCATTTAAAAATTTAAATTTTCAAAACATGTGACCAAAAAAATCTTGCAGGTCTAAGATAGTTCGCTAATATACATTATTTTATTTAAATAATTAAAATTATAAAGTCAATAAATTACTTACTTAATGAGCTAGGAATAGCGTAAATATCCAACTGAGGGACAATGCCATCATATTGCAGACTAGTCTCTCTTTGAAGAGGGGAATCTGGAGGCGTAGCCCCACCAAAGCCAGGGCCTAATCCTGATCCTGAGTCCGAGTCCGAATCACCTCCACCTCCTTCTCCATCCCCAAGATCTCCAGTTAAATCTTGATCCGCTCTAGAGCAATCATGAATTCCAACGAGGAGAGAATAATCCATTAAATGTAGTTTTGTTAAAAACTAAAAATAGAAATATATTGTTTATTTTCTTCTTGTAAGTTGTACTAAATTCAAAGATTTGAAAAAATTTGAAATTACTTCAACATCTGCGGCAAGGGTTTCTAAGAGTTTTTCTTTGGCCTCTTCACCAATGTAAATTTTGGTACCTTCTTTTACAAAGTCATTATCTTTGAGCGTAGGCAAATACTTTTCTTTTTCTTTATCAGAAGCTTCACGATCTACAGTGGATCCTTTTAAATCAAATTTCCTATAACAAAGACATCTCTAATGAATAAAAGAAAAATGCAAATAAGCTAAGTAAAATTTTACATGTATGCTTTTACAAAATATATTTATCAAAATATGAACAAATTCTATAAAATTATCCAAAATTGTTGTATTTGATTAGATTTCGGGCACTCTAACTTCTGGTTGAAAAATGCAGAAAATATTATTTTTGGAATAATTTTATTGAGATTTTTTAGCCTTTGTTATGATAAAGGCGTAAACGCAGAGGTGTATTTTAATTTAATTTATTATCTGAATCATACTTGAGAACGATTGCAGAATAAGTCAATCGAAACCTAGTTATATTGTATTATTTGTTATGTTATAGTTATAAGCTAAAATTAATTATGAATGATTAAAATAGAAATATAACTTTCACTTAATCAATTTATTTATTTTAAAACACACTAATAGATCATTGCAAATAATTATATATTTTAAAACTAAGAAATTGATTAAATCCTAAGTTAATTTGAATTAAATTTGTAATTATTTGTAGTATTTCAATTTATTCCTAGGGTGGCTCTAATCGGTGAGAGTACCGAATCTTGAAAAAACTCTCACTTTTTTATTCAATTAATTTCTCTTGACGAAATTTCAGGATGCATTATCAAGAGTTATGAAGTCTAATTTTCATTTATAGACTTTATAGTCATAATTCGGGCAAGGACGGCGGAACCGTGAGGTCAGCTGACCCTCTGGGAATTTGTCTTTGTATTCAATACCTCACTGACCCCCAGGTAACTACATCACTCGGGCAAGGACGGCGGAACCTTGGGGTCAGCTGAGAATTTGTCTTTGTATTCCATAGCGCAGACCCCCCGGTAACTACATCACTCGGACAAGGACGGCGAAACCGTGCGGTCAGCTGACCCCCCTGGAAATTTGTCTTTGTATTCCATACCCCACAGACCCCCCGGTAACTACATCACTCGGGCAAGGACGGCGGAACCGTGGGTCAGCTGACCCCCTGGGAATTTGTCTTTGTATTCCATACCGCACAGACCCCTCGGTAACTACATCACTCGGGCAAGGACGGCGAAACCGTGGGGTCAGCTGACCCCCCTGGGAATTTGTCTTTGTATTTCATACCCCACAGACCCCCCGGTAACTACATCACTAGGGCAAGGACGGCGAAACCGTGGGGTCAGCTGACCCCCCTAGGAATTTGTCTTTGTATTCCATACCCCACAGACCCCCGGTAGACTACATCACTAGGGCAAGGACGGAGGAACCGTGGGGTCAGCTGATCCCCCCCCCCTGGGAATTTGTCTTTGTATTCTATACCACACATACCCCCGGTAGGACTACATCACTTTCCAAGTTTTGATCCCCTGGCCTAAGATCGTTCCGCCGTGCTTGAACTCGCGCATTATGTGAACGTATTACATATGTATAAGGTTTTTTCAAATAAAAAATTATATCTTAAAAATTGCAACAACAAAAAGTTTTGTAAATTTATTGAAAATATAATGTAAAAGCAAAGCATGTGCTGATTACTTAATGAAAATATAAACAATTAAATCAAATTACCTGTGGGTTTGCAAATGATTGCTAAATACATTCCTTGTTACGACCATATAATGTTCAACTCCATCAACAGTCAATCTATACATACCCAAATATTGAGGGAGAAGAGTTTTACCATGCCTCTCTACTACGTACTAAAAAAATAAAAAAGTTAAATACATATAATTATTTAAAACGATAATAATTTTTATAAAAAGAAAATTAGTTAATATCAATGTTTTTTTTTCCAAATATTTTTTAAATTATTCTCTAATTTTACTTTACCATATGGTGAATAATTGAAATCGGACAGGAAACATATTTTTTTATTTATTTTGTTTGTTTTATCGAAATATCTAAAAATCGGTTAAAACTATTTGGATTTAAAAAAGAGCGAAATCTTGGCATATTGCCTGATGGACGAACCCTAGAATTAAATTGCTAGCTTTATAAATTCAACAATTGTTTATTTAAAATCAGTTTTTTTAATAAACGTATCCTCTGAATTAATTCGGTATTGCATTGGACCTAAGGTTAGCCTATTTCATTGTTTGATTCAATTTCAGTTGGCTTTTTCCAAATGTTTCTCTCACTAATCGACAACTCTTTTGTTAATCTAAGGTTTATTCTTCCTGCAACATAAGAACGGATTCTCTAATATCCTTCTATCCATTTATCATCATCTTCTCGGCATCAAGACTACCGACAAGCGTGGAATCCAGCCCAGCAGTTAAACTTCAAGATAGTCCAACAATCCTTCCTTTATTTTCCTCCCACTAAAATCAACCTCCATATATATTTTAATAAAAGTTATTTACTTTTGTTTTCTAATCTTCTTTGTTTCATTTTGCCTATTCAAAACCACTTCCCTTTCCTAAAGTCATTTATTAAACAGAATATTGATATATAGATAATTAAGAACAGATAATCAAACCAGCATTCAATAAATTATATATAAAGTTAAACATAGTCGTCTTGAGACCTTACACACCTCAAACAAAAAGGCGCGATACTTTTAATCAAAAATAAAGAAAACAATTTTTTGAATGATTTTATTGAGATTATTATTAATTACTTATAAGGGCGTCTCTAGTCTAAATAAGTTTTCACTTTTTCATTATTTAATAAAGGAGCGGGTCAGCGGATGGCTCAAGAATTACTAAAAAGGGCGCGGATAGAATTATCTCTTCCTGTAGACCCAAGGCAATGCCAAACACAAGTCCAGACCGGTTTTAGTCTATTAGAGATTAATTTCTTAATTTCTATTATTCTAGGAACGGATTTTTGACTCTAGATAAGAAACAATTAAATCGAAATGAATATCAGATTTAGATATTTATCATTTAAAATTATTAATTCGCCGAAACTGCAAGTCTTGAAACTTTTTCCTCCCATTTTATATTGATTTTAAGAAGATATTCGATTTTTGTTAAAAATTGGCTAAAAATTGGGGGGGGGTTCTCAACATTTCAATCGACACATTTTAAAGAAACCTAAAATGTACTATGAAAGGATTCTAATTCTAATAAAAAAAAAAGAGGTAAATATTTCTTTCGGGGTCCGAAATAGAGGCGGAGGTTCACAAAATAAAATTATCGCTCTAAATAAATTCTAAACCATTTGATCAATGTGCTAAATTTCGTATAGGTGCTCTAACTATTTATACCTAACTATAAATATCCACGTGAAATACTTAGTAGTGATCTAAAATGGGGTGTGATGTGTATGGTAAAATAATGTGGATGCCCATCACCTTATTTTACAATAATTATTTAATAAAAAGAAAAAAAAACTTTTCCAACACATGCTTATGAAAGCCATGTTTGTATTCATGGAAGTATGAAGGGATATAATATACAGGGTGTTTCAGGAGGAATAGTAAATATTTTAGGAGGTGGTAGAATAGACGAATTGCAATAAAAAATGACATACAACATGTGTCCAATTTTTATTGAGTACAGAGATACAGCTGAGTTCAATGCATTTTCGTTTCGTGTATTGGTACACCGGTTGCTATGAGCGTATTTATCGAATGTCAGCAGTAGAGTGTTGATGTTCTACAGTTCTTCAGTTGTGAAGTTGTGCTTTAGTTTACATTGAAGTTTTCATTGTGATTTGTTGCCCAAGTCTACTGTACTGTAGCGTGTAAACATGCTGAACATATTTACACATTCTGAGTATGCCGATATGATATTTGTGTATGGGTTTTGTAATGGAAAAGCTGCTGCTGCTTGTAGAGAATACGGCATACGATTTCCTAACCGGAGACTACCAGATTCAAGAGTGTTTACTCGTGTGTTCAATACAGTGCGTGTCACTGGTACGCTGTCCAGCCATATTGTATCTTACATACTAACAGCTGTATTTCTGCATTCAATAAAAATTGGACACATGTTATATGGCATTTTTTATTGCAATTCGTCTATACTAGCATATAAAATAAAATATTTACTATTCCTCCTGAAACACCCTGTATATATACCTCTATGATTTTATCTGTTAAAATCTCACTGTAAAAGTAAAATTCTAATGATAAGAAAGAAAAGAAATTTGCTTTATTTACTAGGTCTTATTTATTAAAAGTTTGCTTTAGTTAAAATATAAATTTTAAGTTCTAAAGAAAACCATTGCTAATACATATATTTAAGCTCATAATAAACTTATTTAATTAAAATAACCCTAATCTATCATACTTACCGGACATCTAACAGATTACTACTTTTTAAAGCATTTTGGCAACTTGTTATTGTAAATTGTTAATAAAGTTAACTTTATCGACTCCAGAATTTTCTACTATCTAAATAAATAAACTTCTAACTTATTGAGAAAATAATAATGATTATTTCAATTAATTGAGTTAATTATGAGCTGAGATATAATATTTATTTGAGTTTGAAGGTCAAAAAGCGAAATCAATTTCTTAACAGCCTAATAATCAATATATGATAAATAGTAAGTATTTTTTTAAAAAGTTCAATATTTAATAGCAGAAACAAGTGATTATTGATTGAGCTTACCGGATGATAATGTTTGAGAAATGAGTGCATACGTTCAACCTCTTCGCTGGTCAGAGTCTTGATAATAAATAATCGGTCATAAGATTGATAAAATTTAGCACCACTTTTTCCAGGAGAGTCGACCAAAACGGGTTGAGATCTAAATAATATTTGAAATTAGAAGACATTATAAACATGAATTAAAGAGATTTTTTTTAATTATAATTTTAAATCCTGTTAATTAAAAGAATTGTAACTAATATTTATGACAAAACCAGACAGATTCTAAATAAATTTACTTTAAACAGAGCTAGAAATTGAAGTAAAAAATTTTGCATTATAAATTAAGTTCTCAATATCTAACAAAAATTCCATTACTAATATTAGAATCCCAAAATTGTTTAATACAGATATTATTTTACAAATATATTGGAAGTATGGAGAACCCATTCCTAGAAGAAAAATGAGAGAATAAGCAGATTTTTGAATGGATTATAAAGCCTAAAGATCTAATTGTTTTTTCATATGGGGGAAGTAAAAAATTATAGTCTAAAGGTGACAAAAAGTAAATCATTTTTGTTTCTTTAGGAAAAAAAAATTATAATTTTTACATAATTGTGAGAGCTTGTGTCGCTGGCACGTCAAACTCACAATCTTTTGAGACATACTATATATATTATATTATATATATTATATTCAGCTTAACTCATCATCATCATATGCTAATGATTAGTGCTGGCAAAAAACGGATAAATGCGAAAGCTGGTTTCATTATAACTTGGTTTCCGATAAAGCCACTTACTCGAATAGAGCTGAAAAACTGATTATCGAGTAACTGGTTAACCGGTTATTTTGATAAAAATATTGAGAGATATCACGTGGGGTTTGGGCCTACAAAAGACCTTCTATAGTAAACATAGTAAAAATATTTTATGAGATTAATTATTTTGTCAAAATATATGTTAGTAAGTTAAGAAATTTTGTCTAGCTGAAAAACCAAGAGTATCCAAATTGAGTAACGGGTTAACCGAGTAAACAGATATCTAAATAACCAGTTTTCAGTTTAATAAAAAAAAATTAACAGATAATCTAAATCGATTAACAGAAAAGCTGCTTCGGTTGCCATTATTAGTAATCAGGGCCGACGCGTGGGCGGGGCGACTGCCCCGGGCGCCGCGACAAAGGGGGCGCCGCGGGTTAAAAAAAAATTAGAGTTGTAAATTTTGAATCTTATAAAATTGTTGTAATTGTTTGATTCCGAAGTACCTAATTTAAAATAGTAAGAATTAGAAGGTAGAACATCGTGATGCAAAATATACTGTTTTATGTATTATGTTCCCTTTTTTACAAGAAAATATCGCCAATAACCGAGTAGTGCTGGGGTGGTAAATTAAAGGTTTTCAGCAAACATAGACCTAAGATTAATGAATTGAATAGAAAAATATCTTTACTAGCGTCTAGATGACGCTGATGATGATGATGATGCTTTCCGAATCAGTAATAGTGAGCGTGAGGGTCGATCGATATTAATTTACTGACTTTTTCATGGAGGTTAGTGTTAGTCAATCAGTACGGCTGTCGGCCAAGAATGACATTATAAAAAAATACTGTAGGGGGAGGGGGCTGGTAAAATCTCGCCCCAACCCACGCGACGGCCCTGTTAGTAATTAGTCCTAAGAAAGTTATGACGTAAATTACTCGTCTCCATTTAAATCTACCCATGCCATTCTTTGACTTCTTTAAAAATTATACATTCAAAATTCTTCATTTAGGGAAAATATTTTAATCTATCCTTCAGTTCATTTTTCCTCTTTGTCATCCTTCAAATTATCCCTCAGCAATCCCCGATGTCTCAACGGGTAACCTATTATTTGAAAATTACAATTTTCCAGAGTTTTCCACAAAGATCTCATTTCTCTAATACTATGGCGAACTTCTTCATTTGTAATTATATTTACCCAATTAATCTTCACTATTCTCCTAAAGCACGACATTTCAAAGGCCTCCAGTCTCTCTGCCTATCTATTGTCCAGGTGCACATTCATATAGCGCGATGCTACAAGAATTATGTTTTCAGAAAGATCTATCATTTTCTAGCTATACTAAGTCAGAATATATACGAGGATAAGTCAAAAATTACTTACACTTTTCGTTCTACAACTTTATTAAACTAAGATAGGTGCACAACAGATACATTTATTTACAATATAGTCTCCACCTTTAGCAATGCACTTGGCCCAGCGAGCCACAAGCTTCCGGATGCCTTCTTGGTAGAAGGTTCGGTTGGTCATGAAGCCACTTTTGCACCGCATCCCGATTGTCCATGTCTGAGGCAAATCGACGACCTCTCAAAGCTTCCTTGAGCGGTCCAAAGAGATGAAAGTCTGAGGGAGCGAGATCTGGGCTGTAGGGAGGGTGTTCCAGGGTCTCAAAGCGTCTCAAAGTTGACGGTCGCCCAGCTCCCTCTTTTTGTGTTACGCTCGTTCGGCCACTTTTAAACATTTCGATCCATAAAAAAACGCTTTTACGAGATAAAGCACTTTCCCCGTATTGTGACAAAAGTCTCTGGTGAATTTCAGCACCTTTCACACCCTCTGACCACTCCTCGTTGCTCCGCTTTGGTGCAATCTGATAGCGGAGCTGACATGCTTATGCTGTTGTAGCTAGACAACTGACGCGATCGTGATTAAATTCCGCACACGTGACCACAGACGCGCCAACTCAACGCATGCGCATGCGGCCGCCTCCTATCTTAGTTTAATAAAGTTGTAGAACGAAAAGTGTAGGTAATTTTTGAGTTATCCTCGTAATTAGCTAAATCTATAGGGTGTTTACAAAGTAGTGATCCTATTTGACTTTTTCAAACATATTTTACTGAATCTACGCTTAAATTTATTATTATTTATATGTAGGCCAACGATAACTAAGGCCAAAGAAATTTATTACCAAAAAATAATTTTAATTTTATATTGGGCTAGAATGGGCAGATCTAACGGACTCATAGTTTTTTCTGAGCAGACAATGCTCTTCACAAAAAAGCTAGTTCACAGCAAAATATTGATGCTTAACAAAAGTTAAGACTAGGAAAATGAAACGGTAAAGTGTCCATAAAAATGTGTTCAAGTCTATTCTGGGCTTAGAAAAAATTATCTTTTTTCTCATATTTATTTTTCAGATCATTAAAATATGGGTATATTCGGATTAATTTTAATTATTCGAAACTAACTTATAAATATTATATTTAGATTTGTAATAGATAAACTTGAATATAAATAATTTTTGATATTTTAGCTTAATGTGAAAGAAAAGAAAATATTTATTTAATATCTTGTGTATTTTTTCAATAGCAAATATATAGTTTCAAAAGGTTAATAAATTCTAAACGTATATACAACCTTGAATTATAAATATAATATATTCAAATTATAAAGTAATGAATTAGATAATCAAAGATTAGTTTTATTTAGAGATCACGCGCATGCAAAAATCACATCAAACAGGGGATTTATCAAAACTTCAAATTAATCCTCTTAAAGAGATAATTTTTGTTTTTCGATTTTTTTTAATCATATCACTAAAACAACGAAAAATTAGTTAATTAAATTATTTATTGAATTTTTAAAAATGTTTAAATTTTTTTTTTTTTTTAAGAGGATAAAGTATCTATATATATAAAATAGAAAAGTATGTGGATATATATGTATGTGGAAACGATCTGATTGGCCAGTGCATAGCCAATGCCAAAGCGTTAAATTATTAGAACGATTCTGATTGGTCAGATAGTGATCGTGCTTAGGCAATGTGTTAAATAAATCTTTCCTTATTCTTCCTTATTTTTGAATCAATTTCATTCAGCACATTCTTTCGATACTTACAGTAAGATTTTAAATTTCAATTATTAAATTGGTATGAACGAGACGCTCCCCGCCAGGGGTAGGACGTCGGGCCGAAGGCCCGGTCGTCAGCTAGTTATGTATAAAAAGAGTAATTTTTAATTAAAAATTGTAAAATCACTTCTTTAAAACTTTATTCTTATATACAGTAGAGTGGTTCAGACCACAAGTACCAGCCTTTTTTTCGACATCGGGATGGGATTCGAAGATAACAAAAATCAAATGATGTGTGCACCACACGTCTTTTCCTTAAGGAGGTTCGGGACTGTTTATCATTTTTATATGAAAATTCTCAAATTTTTACCATCGAATCATTGATGTATTAAATATTTATTCCCGAAATTTGAAGTTGATCGTCTGTCTCATTATCGAGAAATAAATTATTGAAAATTTTCCTTTTAAAATGGAAGTAAATGGACCGAGCTTTTATACAAATTATACCATTTTTAACAAATTTATACCGATCAATAATTCAACTTTTATGAATCGAATGATACATTTTTCAATAGATTTGACAGTCTAGTTAATTAGTTATTCAAAAATATCAAGAATATAAAAAAAGCACTAGTGTAGAATTCCAACCTCTATTTCTTGAAATCGTTTTTGTTTTAAATAAATGTTTTTATAATGAGAAAAAATTGATATCAATATTCTTTTTATTAATATTATCAAAACAAAGATTTTTATTCGAAATTAAACTAATTATTAACAATTTTTTTTTTTTAAGAATTTAGTAGGCAGACGTTGTCACTCTGCAGAAATACAAAAGATATTTTAGAAGATCAACTAGATAGATAAGCTGTCCCGAACTCTCTTAAATAAATCTCCTCTTTGAATTATCTTTTGCCTTCCAATCACGTTCCGATGTAGAAATAAAGGGCAAGCACGACTGGTCTGAATCAACCTATACATGGGCGCCCATCAATGGTTGATATCTATATATACAGGCTACTTTGCCTCTTATCGATCTACAATATTTACTTCTTCTTTTTTATGTAAAAAATTAAATTGGCAAAAGTAAAAAGTAGGATTGTCGTTATCATTGTCTTTTTATAATGCGTAAGGGGCACCTTGGGGAGATGGGACCACTTCCTTTGAAAAACCCACATGGGCACCCATGCTTAGAGAGAAATATGAGAATACAAATAGTCCAGACAAATTACGTGAAAAAAGCATAAACAGGAAATAATTCTCGGTAAAGATTTTATTGTTAGAATACCTTTTTTAGTACTCCAATATTACTACCTAAGTTTCCCCCCCAAATCTGTGTTGTGGAAATTTTTCTACGCGCCGCAAAATGAGAAAATTTCGGAGTTTTTCGGTTTTTCTTCAATAACTCTAAAACGTCTTATCTTATCAAGTTTCTAGGATGAGTGGTTTTCATTTTATGAAGGAAAAACTGCGATTTTTTGCAAGAAACTGCAAAATTCAACCTCATTGCGTCACGGATTACCATTATCCAATTAAGATGAAATTTTGTTTAAATTGTAGCAAATTTTATCTTATTTAAAAATGTATAGAGTGCTCCTTCATGGTCAAAATGGGGAAAATCGAAAAAAGAACTGGTTTTAGGGATATTCAAAAGTGATCCCGAGGGCTGTTTTTTGACAGGCGCTAGTACCGGTTCTACTTAATCTAAATAGATGAAATTGTTATCATTTTACGGGTAATTAATTTAATGAGCTTTAATTTATCTAATGGAAATCTTTTTGAATTGATAAGCCGTTTTAGAGTTATTCAAGAAAAACCGAAAAAACTCCGAAATTTTCTCATTTTGAAAATTTCCACAACACAGATTTAAAGGAAAACTTAAGGTAGTAATATTGGAGTACCAATAAAGGTATTCCAGCAATAAATCCTTACCAGGAATTATTTCCTGTTAAAATCTTAATTTGCCTGGACTAAAAATCAAGTGTGCAAAATTGTTTTAATTTTTATGAAAAAATTAAATATATAAACTAATTTTCAATAAATAATTTTTCTACTGTTTCTTTAAAAAGTGAAGAGGAGATTGCGGATATGAATTGATAAAAGTGATTTTTAATATTAGGAAGACCTTTTAAATTTGAGGATGTTGAACACGTCTCGTTAGTATGGGTCGTTATGATACTTTTGTTGGAGGGGCCAAACCGCAGCTGACCTGAGCCGCTTGGGCCCGGGCCCTAGCAGCGCTCGTCGGTAAAGGCTCTCAGGAAAAGAAACTGAAGAGGGCAACGTCGCCGACCTCGTCAGGGAGGTAATGGAGGGCGGCAAGGGCGGCATCCTTCGCCGCCTCAAGTGATCAGCTACACGCACTCTGCCCACACGTAAAGCCAAACTCTAATTTATCTATATCTTTAAAGGGATACTATAATCTATATTCAATTTATGCTTATACCGGGTGAGTAAATTTTTTATCTTGAGACATAACTTATAACTCAAAAACAGTGCATTATATGAAAAAAGTTTCAAATAAAAGTTTATTTATATCAGGGGGGAAACCGAGGGGTGAACCGCGATTGGAATTAGGTGCACACTTCTTTGGAATTATTTTGGAATTCATTAGAAAATGCCCCCTCATCTATAGTCTTCTACTTGGTATGAAAGTGGAAGTGGAAGTAGGTGTACATGATATTAGGTCACGGTTCACCCCTCGGGGAAACTAAACTAGGCTATTGTTTTTTGACCTAGAACAAGCTTTCAAGGGTATTTCGAGGTCAAGTTTTGTTTTTATTAAATGGAAACCTATATGTTTCTGTACATATTCTTAATCTAGAAAAAAAGCTGAACAACTATCATTAGAACTATTTTTTTATACGACATCAAATAAAAAGAAATATTAAATCAATTAGATCTCAAAAAAATCCTAATAATTATTTTTAACAATCATTCAACTTAATTATCAAATATTTAATTATTAAATAAATAATTTAATCATAATTAATAATTTAATAATTTTGCCCTCAGGAGCTTCATTTTATCGTGTTGTAAATCTATTAAAAAAAAATAGGAAATGTAAAGGCTACGAAGAAACTTAAAAGGCCAAAATAACGAAATTGGAACTGGAATTCATCCAGAAGACTTGCGATACACTCATACACTGGAATGTCTCAGAACAGTGTCGCAAAATTATTAAATTATTTATTTAATAATTAAATATTTGATCATTATTATTTGATAATTAAGTTGAATGATTGTTAAAAATAATTATTAGGATTTTTTTGAGATCTAATTGATTTAATATTTTTTTTTATTTGATGTATAAAAAATAGTTCTAATGAAAGTTGTTCAGTTTTTTTTTGTAGATTCAGAATATGTACAGAAACATATAGGTTTCCATTTAAAAAACAGAACTTGACCTTAAAATACCCTTGAAAGCTTGTTCTAGGTCGACAAACAATAGCGTAGTTTAGTTTCCCCCTTGATATAAATAAACTTTTATTTCATATAATGCACTGTTTTTGAGTTATAAGACTGTCTCAAGATAAATAAACTCACCCGGTATATATTAAAAAATAAATACTACGATATGTTTAAAAAATCGGTTGTTCCAATAGCAAGTGGAATTTTAAATAGCCTACCATTTTAAAACTATCATAAGAAACGATTACAAAAAGCGGGCGAATTGGAATTTTTTAGGAAAAGACTTTTGTAATGTATTTGAAGGAAGGGTCTAAGTAAAAACAAAAATCAGTTATTGTACCATTTCATCTGTCTTTACCGTTCCAAACCACTGCTCAGAACAATTTACAGATGAGATAAAATTTGAAAATTTGTTTACGTATAACAGGGAAAAAAAGAGGGGCGTCTGTACTTTAAAAAAAAATTCTGAAATTTTTTTGTTTTCTCACCTTTCTTTTCATAATAAAAGTTCATAATTTATAGACGTTCTGCAATAGTTTGAGCAGCATAATTAATTTCCTCATTTTAGATGACAATTGTAGATATTTCTGCTGTAGTTTTGAAAGTTTTTAAATGGTGTAAAATTTTAAATTCCAGTTACAATTGAGACATCCTATATAAGACAAAGTTTACAAGTTTCTAAGGTATGAGAAATTTGTAAATTGAAATTTTTCTATTAAGAAAACTAATAAGTCAGTGTATTTGGAGCTGTTTTCAAATGTTAATGGTAAAATCAATCAATATTATAAGTGGTTCAAAACCGCTGCCTATATGCCAGTGCTGGCTTAGCATTGGAATTTTAATCCAACCTCAAAACTTTATTCTAGGGTTGCAACTTTTATTGTATAATTCCTATTACACCTCGATCCAGATAGCAGGACGAGAAGAATTTTTCCAAGTGGTTATCTTAATATCTTTCCTGAATCCCATAAACTTTAATCCTTCAATGTACAACTCTGATCCAACTTCTAAAGTTCTAATAATTTATCTCCTGCATATAAAGGTGTAAGATTCAATCTGGACTACAATTTCAGCAGCCTAATATATTTAAGGTAAACGCTCCAGTAGTGGGCCTATACCTGTAGTGGGCCAGATGAAGTGCAAAAATTAGCTTAACCAACTTGGAAAAATAGCGCTATATATAGCCCATGGCGTGAGTTATATATATATAGCGCAATTTTTCAAAGTTGGATAAACTAATTTTTGCACTTTTCTTACATCTGGCCCACTACATGTATAGGCCACTAGTGGAGCGTTTACCTTATACGATAATAGATATTATTTTACAAAATCAAAGAATTCATAGAAAAATAATAATAATAATCTATCGTTATCGATTTATCTTTCAATAAATTGAATGTATTTTGTCAGTGCAACAAAATATAAAAAAATTAATTTTAAAAAACAATTATTAATTAATTTAGATTATGAAATATCTAAAAGATTAGAAAGATAAATTAAATTAAGATTTTGAAATTTTTTAAAAGTATTTTACACATAAGTATAATATTTAAATGGAAAAATAATTGTAAATTTTAATATAATTTGCTTTTTATAGGCGACATTTGAATAATAGATATAGATTTGATGAAATTAAAGTTTTAAATAAAAAATTTATAATTAAGGTAGTTGTTCCGCCAAATGGGTTTTCTTAGGATTTTTTTGAAATTTAGACAGATTATTATTTAAATACTTCTGTATCGATTGGTGGTAAAACGAAATTTATGAACAATATAATTCCGGAGATATTAAATTTCAAAAATAGAGTTTTTCAGACTCTTATCCATTGCACTATACGGGATATCAGAAAATTTACACACATATTTAATTATAATTAAGAAACCCTTCTTACCATTTTTATAAAAAACTAAACCAACATTAAACAATAACCAATCCATATTTTAAGCCAATTTTGATTCATAGTTACAACACAGTTTCTGAGATAATAATGAATAAATAATGAAAACACTAAAAACAATTTGGAAACAGCGCATTTATTTAACCAGCGAAAGATGTATAAAGCGCGCATGAGCTCAGATTTTTTCAAAATTATAATTTTCATAAGGTGTAACGTAGGCGTTAATTACATTTGTTAAAAAAATAAAACGATTTTTATAGAAATTTTTTAACTTTTAAAATGTATTTTATCTGTCATTTTAATATAAAAATATTCAATCCCTTACAATGGTGCCAGATTTGTCAAACGAACACGGGATTGGCTAGAATCGGTACATAAACAGCAAAAAGTTTTGGGCTTATGAATCCTTATTGTCTGTTCTATATACTCTAGCATTAACTTTTTGCTAGTATTGTCGCGAAACAACTACCTTAAAGAAATTTAATTATATCCATCTTTTAAAAATTTATGTTTGAGATTTGAATATTGAGATGTAATGGAATTTAAATTTCAAGTAAATTTGTATTTATTTTTGGGGTTAGTTTAAAACAGAAATGTATATTATATGAGTATATAACATTTATATTGCCATATAAAGTATTTTCAAGGAAATGAATTAAATACAATTAGATCAAGTTTCTAAACAAGATAAGAGAACATGGATTATCAGATTAATTTTTTTAGGTTCATTATAAATCTTAATAATTAATTGTATTATTAAGTGGATTTTGCTTTGTGATAAAAAAGATAATTAAAAATGCTAATCCAATGTTCTCTTTGAAAATATTGATTGAATTGGAATATAATTAAAGTTTTTATATATTCTAATTAATTGCACATGTTTATTTTCATTATGCTAATTTCTTTATAAATAAACAAATAATGAAAAATACTAGTTGCGTGAGAGAAAAAAATATTAATAACTTATATAATATAGACAGTTAATTGGAATTTATTTTCCAAGAGGATAAAATATATATTTTTTTCTTATTTCTAGAATATATGGCGTTTAGCAGTGTCGAAGCATTTCAAAATGAATGGGTGGGCAGGTCTTAAAAATGTTTGTCAGAAATAATTTTCAAGTTATTCAAATTTAAGATCACTAAAAAATTATTTAACGCAAATAATTCACCAATATTTAGTAGTTATTGATATTTAGGGCCAGTTGTATGTCGGTAGGTAAAGTCTTTGTAAAAAGTTGACAAAGGGTAAAACCTTTGAATTCCCTTGTGCACGACCGGATGGCCAATCAGATGACTCGCACTTTCATCTGATTGGCCATCCCGCCGGGCACAAGGTGAATTCTAATGTTTTACCTTTTGCCAACTTTTACAAAGACTTTACCAACCGACATACAACTGGCCCTTAATATATCAAAAATAAAGAAATTATAAAAGTTTAAACATGTCATTTTATAATAAAATTAGAAACATGAGCCCCTGCCCAACCCTATTTTTTACGTCACTAGCACCTTTAAAAATAAGTATATTAAAAATCAAATAATTAATTGATTTTAATTGTTCGCAATCTTTTTGTTAGAAAATGAGATTTCCCACCTCCGTAAGTGAGTCGGTCAATACTCACTTAGGCTTTCTAATCAATTCCAATGGGACAACTGGGATTTGAATGGCTGTATAAGAAGCAAACATTGCCTGAGACGGTCATCCCTCCAAGAATCAACTGCGCTACATCTTGATTAACTTATTAGGGCCAGTTGTATGTCGGTTTGTAAAGTCTTTGTTAAAGTTAAAACCTTAGAATGCATCTTGTGCCCAGCGGGATGGCCAATCAGATGAAAGTTCGTGTCATGGCCGGGCACAAGGTGAATTCTAAGGTTTCACCCTTTGTTAACTTTATAACAAAGACTTTACAAACCGACATACAACTAGCCCTTAGATCAATGATTAATGTGATTTTAATTTTTAGCACAACAAACCCTCAAAGTTAAATAAGAATGGGCGTAAATCATGATAGAGGTGACATCTCTTAAAGGTAAAAAGCTAACAGTGAACAACAACTTCTACCGCATAAGAATGTTTGTTATTCGCCGTTGGCAAAAGCCTCTAGCTTTTGCTGATTTTCGCCAATAGACTAATTAAAAAACAAATAAACTTAAAAATCTTAATAGATTTTAAGGAAATTCAATTGTTTTTCTGTTGTTTTTTGGTTATGAACCACTGTTATAATTTAAAACATCTTACTTTGAAGATATTAATTTAATTCATTATTACACTTTTAAAATCGCAAAATGTACTTGCATTGTTTTGAGAACCCTTTGAATTTGAGGAAATTCCTGAATAAATATTCCATGTTTCTAAATCTTATCTTTTATTCATTTATTTTTTGATGAAAGAGACTTACCTAGTCATCGATTCTTTAAAATCCGAGTCATCAATACCAAATCGTTCTCTTAGGTTTCTAAATACCAATGGACAATATTCTTTTACTTTGAAATGACTAGGCATATTTTCCCTAAAAAATACAATTAAAAAGATTTATAAATAAAATCATTAAAAATAAAAGCCCTTTAGTAAATAAATTAAGAAAATAACTCACTTGTTAAATAAATGATTGTCGACTTTTAGTTTCGAATATGCTCTAAAATCATCGGGCAGTAACATCACAGGTATTGTCACATGGCTAAGTTCATTGATCTATAGTAAAATAATTTAATTCATTTAGTTCCAAAGCAAATATTTACTTAAATAGATGAATTTAAGGTAAAGTGAGTTGATTGATTATTTCTTTTATTATACCGCAATGCGTTTCACTGCAGTATTTTATTGAATAAGAAAAATGTAAGCTAAAATAATTTCTTGAAATAACAGAAGCAAATAAATGCGATAGAAAATATTTAATTATTAATAATATAATTTATTATAAAATTTAGATTTATCTTAAATGGATTAGATTTTATTAAAAAATTGTTTAAATAATTATTATATGAATAATTTATTTTATAAAAGATTTATATTTTCTTGTTGAGGGTCAGGAGGTCAAATTGATGAGCTGAAGAATTTCTCAGGGTTAGACCGCCTATGGTGAAATTTTCTAATTTATTTACGATGTTTCAAATGTAATTCTGTTAATATCGATGTGGCTGTCTCTACTTTAGCTGATTTATAAAATCGATTGTCAAAATAAGATTGGAGCTATATCTAGTATTTCTTGAAAAAATTAGAAATAGAAACGTCGTGAATAAACTAGATAATTTGACAAACTTTTATAATATCAGGAATTATTTGACGGATTATAGTGGTGTTTTACAAAGAGGAAATAAAATTAAAAAATTTTTTAAATAATATTTTGGAGATTTTTTATTTATCTCTATACATATTTCGGGCTATGAACCCTTCATCAGGTGGTTTAACAAAAGACTGGGACTCAGTCTTTTGTTAAACCACCTGATGAAGGGTTCATAGCCCGAAATATGTATAGAGATAAATAAAATCTCCAAAATATAATTTAAAAATGTTAAAATGAAAGTTTTTGCCGAGAGTAGCAGAATTTTTATATATTGAAGGAGGCAATAAAAGAGTGTGTCTTCTGCTGGAATTATAAATTTTATTTATTTATAACGAGACTATAGTTACCTAACCACATGAAAGATTTTAACCTTTCATTCATAAATTAATTCCTGTGAATCCATTGTAATAGACTGATGAAGAGGGCAAAGCCCTCGAAACTATAGTCTCGTTATAAATAAATAAAATTTATAATTCCAGCAGAAGACACACTCTTTTATTGTCTCCTTCAATTTAAAAATGTTTTTAATTTTATTTCCTCTTTGTGAAACACCACTATAATCCGTCAAATAATTCATGTGTTTAATATGTTTCACTATAAACCAACACCGCTTTCCCAGAGGGGTCTTTGGAATTATTTAGAATTACTTTGGAATTCATTAGATATTCTATTGTCATCTATTGTCTTCTACTTGGAAATGAAAGTGGAAGTGGAAGTAGGTGTACACGATTTTAGGTCGCGATTCACCCCTCGGCTTTTCCTAAATGTTTTTATAATATCAATAGAAAATTACCTCTTTTGATATATAATAAAAAATTATCGATAACACCTGGGATTTAGTAGAAGGAAACTTATTTTCTTTAAAGATCCTAACTCTACTATCGACAATTTGCATTTTTATATTTAAAAATTCACCATGAGTGATTCAACACATTCTTCAGTTCATAATATTTTCATATTATTGTATAAATATATATCTGAGGTACTGGTAGCGTTAATAATTAATTTAGAGTGATTGTTTTTCAAGTAATTAAAAAAAATAATAATAATAATTGGATAACCAAATTGCGATCTCAGCCAGAAAATTATATGGATTCGATTTCAAAAGAAATGTTAGTCCATTTTACAAAATTCAAAAATATCTAAGTAGATAAAACCCTTATGTAATATATATTTTTTTTTTAATTCAATTTTATGATGTGGTCTTTTAGAGATGATCGAATTTTGTGAGATTCGTAATACTTGTTCTATGTGTACTTTAAAAGTGGGATTTACATTTGATTCACTCGCATGTGAAATTTTACAATAGAGTTTGAGGGAAATTACTTAGCTGGTTTTGTAGGGCTTTCAAAGGATATTCAATATTCAGGATTGTGATTTGGGACTTCTTCTATGAAAACCCAATTCAAAAAAACTTAATAAGATATATTTGTTAAGGCCCTTGAGTAGTCTTTTTTTTTAATTAAATTTAAATCTGTGGTGTTTATCGGACCCCAAAGTGATTTAGTGTTTTGAAAAAAAAAATTATAGATTCGTAACAATCACTTGTTGTATATGTAATTTAAAATTGGGCTTTACACTGGATTTTTGATTAAGATGTCAGCGAAATTTTATAATGAAGATGAAGATGTTCTTCATCGTTGATGAAAATTTCTTAGCTGGACCTGTATGTCAAAAAAGCTACGTCTCAAAGGATAGTCACTAGCACGTATTGTATTTTAATGGAAACATTAATGTTAAATCGAAAATATTTAATAAAATATTTAATATGGAGTTGGAATTGTATTCTTTGATTTTTGATTAATTTTTATGTTGTAGCGTTGTAGGGGCTGTATGTGTTGTTTGAATAAATTGAATTATTTTCGAGATACGAAACATTTACCTGTTTCTATGTGTTTTACTTTATTTTTAGTCCCACAAACTATATCGATTCAAGGCCTAATAACTAATAACATTATTTTGTTAAGGGAGAATGGTGTGAGTTATTGGTAAAACATTTTAAATTAAGTAAAAAATTTTTTTTTAGAAACTTTTTAAAATTTAAAATACAAGCTAGGTTTCACATAAATAAAAGATCAGATGCTTGTTTAGCACCACTCTATATATATATATATTTCGGGATATAAGTCCATACTTAGGCTTATACCCCGAAATATACTAGTATATCGTCACCCCATTGCAAGAACTAGGCAACTCCAAAAAATTCTTTTTTGAGATACTTGGCTATTTCATAGCTAAAAATACATATGAATTGTTATTCATTACTGTAATAATAATTTATTTTTAACGAAATTTTCTCTGGAGAGAGACGGGCTAGTAGAACTTTTAATTGAATGTAATGGAAGTCCGCCCAGGGGTAGTGAGGAAAGAAAAAATTAACACATATCCAAATAAGGTTCCAAATTTATTGGAATCGTTCCTCCTTTCCTTTCAAATCGACGTTTCGGAGGATTCTTCCCTCCTTCTTCAGGGTTTCAAGGGGTCAATGAAGGAAACAAATAAAATGATTCCTTCTTCTCTCCACAGCAGTGTTTAAAACTTTATTCCTCCTTAGCAAAGGCATAGAAAAACAATTTTTTTTTTTATTATTAGATCTAATTAAGAAAAGGAGGAAAAAAATGGTTTTTCTATGCCTCTGCTAAGGAGGAAAAAAGTTTTAAACCCTGCTGTAGAGAGAGGAAGGAAGCATTTTATTTGTTTCCTTCATTGAACCCTTGAAACCCTGAAGGAGGGAAGAATCCTCCGAAACGTCGGTTTGCACCTTATTTGATATGTGTTAATTTTTTCTTTCCTCACCATCCCTGGGCTGCCTTCCATTACTTTCAATGTAATAATAATAATCTGTAGTCATATTAAGCAGTTTATTTAGATAAACACTTTAAACATGCCTGGTCTGGAATAGGTAAAACATTTTCAGCCCATTTTTCAAGAACTTTAAAAATCGAGTTACCTATTTCTTGCAATAGGATGACGATATAGAGTCGTGCTAAACAAGCATATGATCTTTTATTTATGTGAAACCTATCTAGTATTTTATGTTTTAAATTTTAAAAAGTTTCTAAAAGAATTTTCTTTACTTTAATAACATTATTATTCAACTTTGGCTCATATTGTTAATGTTAATGCAGTAGAAATTCTCCTATAATTTATTAACCAAGGATTCTGGAACGAATGTCTAAACTAGTTGTTAGAAAAGACGTATTGTACGTCAAAAATTATTTGACACTTTTTTTTTTTTTTTTTTTTTTTTAATGCAATCGAATGCAAGAAGGGGTGCACCAGTAAAGATGTAGTCCCTATGGATCTCGAAAGACCCTTGCATTACCGAAGAGAAGGGAAAGTTGATTAAGAGAGAGGATGTAGACGCAGGTGTCTATGCACCCTGGTTTTGAAGGTTTGAAGATCATAGGTGCTGGGAAAGATAGAGGCTGGGAGAGAGTTCCAGTTCCTTGAAGTCATGGGGATATATGTATTCGCGAATGAAGTGGTCCGGCACTTTTCCAATTTGACAGCGAAAGAGTGTTGGGAGTCGGCAAAACGTGTGCTGCGTGCAAAGCATGCTTTGGGGAGAATTATTGATTTTATCTCGTCAGAGCACCTGCCGTGATAGTATCTATAGAAAAGGGAAAGGGCAGAGACATCTCTTCGATGAGCTAGCGAGTCGAGGGAGTCGGTGAGGGTAGAATCGTCAATTAGCCTGACGGCTCGTTTCTGAATTGCATCAAGGGTAGCAAGAGAATATTTTGAGGCTCCTCTCCATAGATGAGAGCCGTATTCGAGACAGGGGCGATTTGGGCCTTGTAGATGGTGAGAAGTTGTGGGGTTTGTAAAATCGCTTGGACCTGAATAAGAAGCCAATCTTCCTTGCTGCAGATTTCGCCACACTTTGGGCCAGGGCGGTTCAGGCATTGGCAAGCAAATGTAAATTAGCAGATTTTGATTTCCTGGCTCAGTTAGGGATCAATCGTTCCAGAATCCTTGGTTAATAACATTTAGGAGAATTTCCACTGCATTAACATTAACACTATGAGCTAAAGTCGCATATAATGTTATTAAAGTAAAGAAAATTCTTTTAGAAACCTTTTAAAATTTAAAATATAAAATACTTACTAGCTAGGTTTCACATAAATAAAAGATCAGATGCTTGTTTAGCACGACTATATCGTCACCCCATTGCAAGAACTAGGTAACTCTATTTTTCAAGTTCTTGAAAAATGGGCGGAAAATGTTTTACCTACTCCAGGCCCTTATCTGAATAAGCTGCTTAATATGACTACAGTTATGAATAACAATACATATGTATTTTTAGCTATGAAATAGCCAGGTATCTCAAAAAATAATTTTTTGGAATTACCTAGTTCTTGCAATGGGATGACGATATACTAGTATATTTCGGGATATAAGCCTAAGTATGGACTTATACCCCGAAATATATATTTATAGAGTCGTGCTAAACAAGCATCTGATCTTTTATTGAAACCTAGCTAGTAAGTATTTTATATAATTAGTAGAGATTGTGGTGTTGGTGCAAGGTGAAACATAATAAAGATAAGAGTAAATAAATATTATATTTAATATTCATTTACTATGAGTTAAGGAATATTAAATATAACATTTATTTACTCTTATCTTTAGTATTTTATATTTTAAATTTTAAAAAGTATCTAGAAAAATGTTCTTTACTTTAATAACATTATTATTTGACTTTAGCTCATAGGGTTCATGTTAATGCAGTAGAAATTCTCCTATATTTTATTAATCAAGGATTCTGGAACGAATGTCTAAACTAGTTGTGAGAAAAGACGTATTGTACGTCAAAAATTATTTGACACTCTGGGACAGGGCGGTTCAGGAATTGGCAGGCAAATGTAAATTAGAAGATTTTGATTTCCTGGCTCAGTTAGGGATCAAGATTTTTGCCTTAAAAAAATTGAAAAAAAGAAATCGTTGCCCATGAGGCCTTGGGAGTTCAGACATTGATACGCAATGTAGTAGAAGAAATGGTCAACCATTTTTTGAATTTAAAATATTTTTTTTTTTTCGTTAAAACTAATTTTAACACGGTAATAGAAATAGAATAATTTTCAATGGACTATCAGGTGGAATTATTTATTTAGATAATAAATTGCTTAGCTCAGATATATATTTCTAAAATAGGTATGTAATTAATCATTTACCATTTTAATATAAATTTCGATGAAAAATTATATCATATAAATTGAGGTAAACTTACAGTGTGGTTTACTCCCCACATAAACACCGAAAGTAGAGGTTCATTGGCTCGAAATAATTTAACCTTTTGATGTTTAACTCGAAAATGTTTCTTTTTAAGTTTGCTAAGTCCTCCAGACACTTGGCTAGGCAGGCTCATTTTCACTTATGAAATATTCCGAAAATTATATATAAATATATATATATATATATATATATATAATTTATATATAAATTATATCGTAGTATATTATGTAAACATAGTTGTTGATCTCTAATAATTTCAAAAAAGTAAAATTTGGAATGATTAATTGTTCAAATTTATTGATATCAACAATATATAATCAAATTTGTATGCGGAAAACTCAAATATTAAAATTTGACAGAATCAAAGGTAACTTGCTCAAAACTGGAAGTGTTGATCATGTCATAAACGATTCTAAAAATATAGATGACCAACTTTCAAAATATTTAAAATAGCCTATGATTAATTTTAATTAAAAATTAATTCAATAATTAAAATAAAATCATGTTTTAAAATATCAAACTTGAATCTATTATATTATAATTAAATATATATTATATGATAACAGAATTGGATTATTTGAAAAAAAATATATATATATAAATTGAAAATACAAAAATCATATATAAATCTTTAAAAATAAGTTATTATTAATTTATAAAGTATATTGAATATATATTTATATAAAATTATGAATAATTGATTTTTTTATCCTTATTTTGATTTTTAACAATTAAAAAAAACATTTGTTGTGAAGATAGGAGTTTATTTTTAAGTCAAATAAACACATGGTTTTGCTCTTTTGCTATTGACATAAAACTTTCATTTATTAAGAGCCAGAATTAACTATAATATAAGTATTATATTAAACCCAATTCTTCAAAGATTTAATAAATCTAAATATAAATAATTCAAAATGGTTAAAATGAGTAAAGAAACACAACAACGATTATCGATTGTGATTGGAGTTGCAAAAACAATTTTCCATTGGGGATTTGTTCCTACCATTATTTATTTAGGTAAGAATATTTAGAATTTAATTTAGAGAACTTGTTTTACAATAATAATTAATATAATGTTTTCTTTTAAAGGTTTCAAAAAAGGAGCAGAACCTGGAATGCCTCCTCTATCCGTTTTACAGTAATATTAAATTATATCTTTCTAGAATTTTATTTAAAGGCAAGAAAATATTTTAACATAAAATTGTAATTATTCTTTGTAATATATATATATATATGTTGTCCTCTGCTTGATGCAAATAAACATACACACATATATAATTAAGTAATGGAGAGGGGTTCAGTCAATGGGTAGCCTCTGCTGAATAAAAAACTCCCAATTATGGAAAACGTTTCGGCTTTAATTAAATAATACACACATATATATCGAAATTATATATATATGGAGTCAATATATATTCAATTTAAAATTTCCTTTTAAAGATTTAGCCTTATTCAATGATTGAATTAAATATAAATAGCTCTAGGCGTCTAGGCGAATGCTACTCACATCCTGTAGGTTCCTTACTATTTTGATTTTTTATTCAAAGAAATTAATTATTCACAAAGAGAAACAGAGGTTGTCCTCTGCGTGATGCAAATAAACATACACACATATATCGAAATTATATATCTGTATATATATATATATTTATTTGTTGAGAGTATAGTTTCGAAGACTTGGTCTTTCATCATCAGTCTTTTTTAATTATAAATATTATTCATGGAGTCAATACCGTATAGATATTGAAAATTTTCGATCTTTACTTAGCTAGGAACCAGTTAAAATTAAAATCAACTTAAGGTCACATTCATATTTAAACACATGTATCCATTTTTTTTACCTTAAGTTGATTTTAATTTTAACTGGCTCTTAGCTAAGTAAAGACTCGAAAATTTTCAATATCCATACGGTATTGACTCCATGAATAATATTTATAATTAAAAAGGACTGATGATGAAGACCAAGTCTTCGAAACTATAGTCTCAAACAAATAAATAATATATATATATATACAGATATATAATTTCGATATATATGTGTGTATGTTTATTTGCATCAAGCAGAGGACAACCTCTTTGTTTCTCTTTGTGAATCAACAACTCTGCTACTCTCGGCAAAACAAAAACTTTTCAATTAAATTAATTATTATATTCCATTCAAAATTACTCACACTACTCATTAAAGATGATAAATCCAAAATTAGATAGCGAATACTCGGCTAGGACTCAAAGTGCTCAATTGAGGAGTCAAAAATAAAAAATTGCAAGTTAACATGTTTAATAGGATTTGAAAAACCTCTTCATAGCTGCCATTTTTTTGTGGAAGAGTGCCAAATTGTTTTTTATAATTTCACTACACAAGCTAATACCAAATTTAATCTCATTATCTTAATTCATGGTGGTGTTGTGGAACCTTTAGGTGTAAATGAAAGGCTTATTTTTCAGCAGTTTTTCAATTTTAAATGGTGTTTTTTTTAATTTATCCAAATATTTCGGAAATTTTGTACAAAATTCGTTCTTCAATGGACCTTTTGTGTGCAAATACAATAATAGAATGTTAACTATGGTTGGACATTAAATTAAGTTAAAGAATTTTTTTAAATATATTATATTAATTTGAAAGTTTATAATAGGAAAATAAGGAGAAGTTTTAATGTGTGAATTTTTTATTTATCAGCCAACATCGTCGACTTTTCCGCCTTCTTCAGGGCTCCAAATAGTCATGCCAAACATTCGTCTAAATTTTCTTGTTATCTCTTTACCATTGAAGACCATCAGAAACACAAATTTCAAAAAATATTTGGCACATTCACATAATCAATTTTTCTTTTCTTTTCTTTTATATTAACACATTAGATATAAAAACAGAAATAACATAAATAGAATGAGGCAACACTGTTTTTAATAACACAATAAAACCTTTTTTCTTTTGATCCTTACAAATTGTTAATATAAAAAGAAAAGAAAAATTGTTTTGTGAATGTGCCAAATATTTTTTGACATTTGTGTTTCTGATGGTCTTCAATGGTAACGAAGATAACAAGAAAATTTAAACGAATGTGTGACATGACTATTTGAAGCCCTGGAAGAAGTCGGCAAAGTCGACGAAACGTTGGCTGATAAATAAAAGTCACACATAAAAACTTGTCCTTATTTTCCTATTATAAACTTTCAAATTAATACAAATTATGGACGGAAATGATAATAATAATATATTATATGTTGTGATGTTATACCTCACCCAAAAATCAACCTATTGCCGTATTTGTGTTGAGGCAATATATAATAATATCACAACAACAAATATATTTAAAAAAAATTATTTAACTTAATTTAATGTCTAACCATACCTAACATTCTATTATTGTATTTGCACACAAAAGGTCCACTGAAGAAGGAATACTGTACAAAATTTCCGAAATATTTGGATAAATTAAAAAAAAACACCATATAAAATTAAAAAATAAACCTTTCATTTAAAACCTTAATCTCAATAGGTTGTAAATCAAAGGAGCTACATGTAAGACATAGAAACATGAAGTAAATTATAAGGTTCCTACTTTTAAGGTACCATAAAAAATTGTTGGCCAGCTTCTGCCTTGTTCTGTTAATACCATTATTCTTGTCGTTGCAACGTTGCATTGCTAAAAATAAGGGTCTCTTCTCTCATTAACCTTCCATCCTCAATTATTTTCACGGGATGCACGCAATACGACTGATCGGAAGGATAGTAATATCCGAACACCACACACTAATCACTTCTCGGAACTAACCGGGTCATACACGTTTCGCTTTAGTTCCATGATTCTTTGGGAACCAAACCTATCCTTCAAGTTCACCAACACGTCAATGCTCGTTTTCTATCAACGACTCCATTTATGGATGGACTTTTTTTGGTGGTGTACTACTTTCTTAATGGTGTGCTTGGTGCGGGAAAAATCAAAGACATTACATCATTATTAAGGGTTCCGTTTAAAATATAAAGCGGGACCCTTTAAGGACGTTCCCTAATATAGCTCAGAAGCAGTTCGCTCTTTCCCCTACTCTCACATGCGCAGAAAGGCAAAAATATTTTCACTGCGTCGTTTCTCGGATCTGGCAACATTGAATTCTTACGAACGCTAAAAGACATAGAAATAAAAAAAAACACTTCATGAAACAGCTCAATGCGAAATTCCAGATGAGAACAGTATAGTTAGGTTGAGAGAATTAGCTAAAAATCTCAAATGCACCAGCTGCAGAAGTTTTTTAGATATGGAAAAATTGAGTGATTTTAGTGCGACGTTGCCAAGTCGCCATCTCTCACTTGCCATGCCATGAGAGAAAAAATGAAAACCATCAAAAGTACCTAACTTTTAACATTTTTCAGACAAAACGAATACCGCTTGATACAATTATTTTAACAGAAAAATATTTGTTATATCTTCAGTTAATGATTCTCAGTTTTTCAAAATAATTTCAAGAAAATTACGATTGTTATTTAATGAAACAGTCGCTTTAACATCAATCGGGATAGGGTTCGCGTGTTAAATATGCAAATTTCAATGGTCAATATTTACAAATTTAGTCCCGCAAGGACTATTGAAAAAAATTTCTACGTATAAAGGACACTTATAAATATGTGTATTCAAAGTTTTAAAAGGATTTCAAGAAAATCGATTTATTAGGGAACGTCCTACAATGCCTGTGTCAAGGCATTGTATCACCGTAAACTAAATAGGATACAAACAAGTTATTTGCAAACTTATTATGGTGATTACTAAGTAGATGATTTCAATTTCGAAAACCCTTTAATATTCTCATATAGGCATGCTTATTTCTTATTATACTTTATAAGTTTTAAAAACTTGAATTTTTATTATAATTATGGAAAAAGTGAAACTCTATTTCAAATTTAATTCACAAAGACAAACAAAAGGTTGTCCTCTGCTTGATACAAATAAACATACACACATATATATCCACGAGATGATATATGCATATATATATTACATTTTGTTTGAGACTATAGTTCGAACTTGGTCTTCATCATCAGTCTTTCTTCAATTATAAATGTTTTTCATAGATCAATATCATATGGATATTGAAAACTTGGTGTTTCTTCATCACTGGTGGTCGGCCTGGAACTAATAAAGACATTCTTTTCGGTTCACATTCAAATATATTTCAAATTTAATTATTGAAGGATAGGAGGATAACACCTACCTAGTATATTCAAGGATCGGATCGGAGTTAATATATGTATAGCATTAAAAATTGTGAAATATTCAAAGGTGGAAAAAGTAATTATTTACACAATTGTTGGTTATAAAATACTTTACTTTAATAATGATGATTTTGTTAATTTGATTCACATAATAGAGAAAATTACAATTTTATGAATATATATAGTTTGTAGAATAAACTAATATTTTCTTGCGTTTAATATTTAATTTTTTAAAAATTAAAATTTTTTCAATAAATTAATTATTTTCAATATTAATTGTATAATTTTCTTCTTTTTCAGCTTACTCTGGCAATAAAAAATAAATTTAATTTCTTAAAATGTAACCCTTAGAATAATAAATAATAAAACATATATCACACATTCAAATGTTTTCTTTAAAACGATCAACATGTTTATTTAAATAAGAAAATCATGAAACTATGGAGTAATTTACATTAAAGAAAATGAATTTATCTACTTTCCATAATATTATATCTATACATATATCTATATTTGAAAAATATAATTATCATATATTTAAAATAAAAATATTAGATTTTCAGTCTTAATTTCTATAAATTATTCTGTCTATTGGTAAAAAAAATCTTAATATTTGCAGATATAAAAACAGTCATTTTTTAATAGCTATATAAGAGCATATATTTATATATAAAGTGTCCCTAAAGTCTGGTCCATGGAGTAATATAGAGTGGAAGGCTACAGTATATCGAAAAAGCGCTCTCTAGCGACTGCAGGGCGAAAACTCTTAGTTCTTAAGAGCTATCTAAAGATCATAGAACATTCAAAGCCTTTGTCATAGATAAAAGATACATACCCTTTATGTTATATATGTACATATATAAGCGCATTTTTTACTCTTGATAATGTCACCAAAATTTGCCCCTAAGAGAGCGGTTTCCGGCATTTTATTGCCCAATGGTTTCGTCCTGGTCTCGCCAGAGAGCTCTGTAACTCGTATACGTTAAAATACATTGGCTCATCTGGAGCCTTCCACTCTATGGTCTAGTTTTAGAGGTAATGATGATTTCTTTCAGTTAAACGAATTTAGAAGAAATGAATGCCAGGGATGCAACTTACTCTGTGCAAGAGAAAGTCGAAATGGTGATTCTCCATGCGTCAGGTTTCTCCCTACGGCAAACATGGGCCACTATCGGTTGTCCATGTATAACCACACTGTGCTACATTTGCTGCGTGGGGATTATCTTGCGCCCATTTCACTATGTTGGGCTGGTTCACATTACTATTTAGATAGAGAAATTCTTCGTCATTTACCATGATATCTGCACGGTTTATTTTATTGTTAGTAATTCATCATCGGTGGATGATCGTGGATTCCCTTTGCGTGGTCTCTCTGCTACAGAACCAGTCACCTGGAAGCGTGTGAAGTTTCGACCTACTGATAGTTGCCCAGGTTTCCGTGTCTTTGGATGACGAATGTGAAATTTATCACATGTATGCTTAGGAGAAACCTGAGTAGTTTTAGTTTCATCCCTACCATCAATGGAATGCATTTACATTCGTTTACTTGCAAGAAATTAATATTACTCTAATTTTTCGAACTTTTGGGAAACACTGTATATATTCAAGTGTATTTATTTAATAAGATCTTTTACTTCTTTTTTATAATCTATTATTAAAAGATCTAGTAAATTTCTAGTGACTTAATATTTTTTTTCTAGAAAATATTTTATTTTTTTTACTAAAATAAATTCTAACATTCTATCAAATTTACTATTATTTATTTATTTTTCTCAAAAGCTAAATTTACATACTGCATTCCATTAGGACATTATCGCATAAAGGTTACTATAGTAGATATTATTAAATTGAATCATTCATGATCTTGGAAATGTTAATTTAGAGGTGTTTTATAATTCTGATTGGCTTCTATGTCTTCATATACCTAAAACGCATTTAATAAAACATTATTCTAAAAATATAACAGTATTCAATTAATATAACAATTATTTCTTACTCCAAGATTCTCCTCTTGAGCAGGAATCTCTGTTGGTAATGGTACATAGTTTGTGATTTGTTGAACAATAATTTGAGGTCGAGATGAGTTATATAAAAATCTTATTAGTGCTCCACATGAAGAGAGTAAAATTAACATGATAATGATCCCTGCCCTAAAAAAAAGATAAACCTTATAAAATAAAATAATAAAATTATATAAATTCTCGTAACAAAATAAATTAAAAAAAAAATTTATTAGTGGAAGAATGACTTGGGTAATGTAAAATTCCTGGAGATCCTAAGAGGAAATTATTTCTAAGATGAAAAGCCAGAGTTAAATGATGTATTAAGTTGCGATATCCTATGGCCCTAATATTGAATTCACTCTATTTTTTTTGCTCATTGTGCTAATAAATCTTTGAAACATAGAGATAAAAAAATTATTTTCAATTATTTTTTCTCTATATGGATTTCGACGAGGGGAGAACTGCGATTGGAATTAGGTGTACACGTCTTTGGAATTATTTTGGAATTCATTAAATAATTCCCCTTCATCTATTGTCTTATTCTTGAAATGAAAGTGGAACGATATTAGGTCGCGGTTCACCCCTCGAAATTCGATTACCACAATAATCCAAAAAAATACTTGGATCGAGGAAAATTATTATTAAAAATAGGGACTCAATATAAGAAGCTTGGGGTGGCTGTTATAAGGTCTACTTTATATTTTCTTCCTCATAGATATCAATTAAGAATGAACCCAAAAATATCGATTATCTCTGGCCTCGCATATATGGTAAGACTCAACTTTCCATCTTCTGCTCAATACTCTTAAAGGGTTAAAATAAACAATAAAAGAGTGTACATTTTTTAATTTATTTATAACGAGACTCAGTTTCGAGGCCTTTGCCCTCTTCATCAGTCTTTTTTTTATGATAATGATGAGAGAAGGAGTTACACCAAAAAGGTGCAACTCTAAAGGCCTGGGTTGGCCTCTCCATCGTGAAAAGAAGAAGAAAAGAATTTAATGGGTTGGGCGGGGGTCGAAGGTATCTGTGGATACGGGTCTTAAATAGCTGAAGGTTATAAGTCGCGGGAAAGATGGTGGCAGGGAGCGAGTTCCAGTCTCTGGAGGTCATAGGGATAAAAGAGTTGGCGAAAGCGCATGTTCGACTTTTATCCAATTTGACAGCGAAGGGGTGCTGAGCGTTTGAAAACCTCGTGTTTCTCGTAAAGAGGGCATTAGGGGAGATTACATTACAATTGATTCACAGGAATTGATGTATGGAAAATTCAATTCCTGTGAATTAATTGTAATAGATTGATGAAGAGGGCAAAGGCCTCGAAACTATAGTCTCGTTATAAATAAATTAAAAAATGTATTTTTCCAGCAGAAGACACTCTTTTATTGTCTCCTTTAATTTATAAAAATTCTGCTACTGTCGGAAAAAAGAAACTTTCAATTTAACTCTTAAAGGGCATAGCCGTTGCGTTTCTAGTGAAGTAACTTTCACTATTTGGGTCTCCCCAATAAATTTTAATGGGATGCATGTAATACTACCGGGATTGAGAGGCTTTAAGGGTCAGTTGTATTTCGGTTTGTAAAGTCTTTATAAAAGTTGACAAAGGGTAAAACCTTAGAATTCACCTTGGGCCTGGCGGGATGGCCAATCAGATGAAAGTGCGTGTGATCTAATTGGCCATCCGGCCGAGGCACAAGGTGAATTCTAATGTTTTATTTACCCTTTGTCAACTTTAACAAACCGACATACAACTGGCCCTTAGGGCTGGAACAGACTTGGCGTTTTTTTACCGATCCGGATTTTTTGCCGCTACACACTGGGCGGTAAACATTCTTGCCGATATGACACTGTTTAGCATAAAAAATAAATATAATCTCACCGATTAGTATAATTATGCATATAACAGGTACTATGTCTATTGAAACTTTAAAAATGTAAAATAAATAAAATGATCTTGAAAATTAATTTTTAATGACTATTAATTATTAGTTATAATGCTATTTAATTGACCTTAATAGTCTTAAATTAATTTAATATAATATGAATGATTTGTTAATTTACTTTTATTAATTTTACTTCGGTGTCTTGTTTATCTTTATGTGTAATGTACGATGTTTTTGGTTTGTTTTTGAAATTTTGATTCTTCGCATTTGCTAGTAAATTTACGATTGCAAATAAAATAATTAACTATACACCACTCTCAATTTTCAACTTCAGCGGTCGTCGGTAGACTGAACGCCGAGTGTGTAAACGTGCATTTACTCATGTAGGCCACCATTTTCAGCGTCTAACCGACGAATGTAGTTGTCGGTAAAAAAAACCCGACGAAAGTAGTGGCAGTGGTCGGCTGCATCGCTGCCGTCGACGTTAAATAATCTGATCGTTTATTTTACCGCCCAATGTGTAAGTGGCAATGCCATCCTATGCGCCTCTACTGGCACGGCGGCATCGATAAAAAATCCGATCGGTAAATACGCCAAGTGTGTTCCAGCCCTTAGAGTGTCAACATCCCACAGTGTCTGGAAACGATCATCCGCCTCAGAATAAACCCGGGCCCGATAACTGGGGATAATGGGCACATGCCCAGGGGCGCAAGAGTTTTGGGGCGTAAAGGGGGCGCAAAAGAATAGAGAAGATTGGAGGGGGCGCACCTGTTTAATTTGCCCATAGTGCCACTAGGGTTAAAAACTGGCCTGAATAAACCGCGCACATGTTGCTCATATTTGAGGATTCTTGGGTATCTATGTTTTGGACAAGCTAAGACGGTGACATATAAGTCCCTACAGTGTCAGTGGTATTTAGTTTTTGCCTCCTCCAAGTGGTTTGCGATTGAAATAATTAGGAGAAAAATTGGTCTCGATGATGCCATTTTTTGGAATTTCATATCGACAAAGATAAGGAGTTGATATCGAATTTATTAACAAGGTTATTTTTTAAATAATTTAAATTATTATAATACATACCAAAAGTACCATAAAGTATATACATTATTGCAACATTGATTATATCCACAACAATACTGATCTACGCCACAAGACCTCCATTCACAATAGTACGCCTCTGTCTGGAAAAAATTGATAGGGCATGTTAGTATAATCCATTCAACAATTTTAAAGTAAACTAGCTGAAAAGTTCAATACTTACTGTCTTTGTAAATATCAATAAAGCTATATGAATAGGTAGATACTTAAACATAAACATAGTAAGTTTATTATAGATCCATTGAAATGTCAAATGAGATTTATCTGTCAGAAACTTGCGCTTGCGTCATCGGATTCCACTCCACTCACAAATATTATCTTTAATTCTGTTCGCGGGATTTATGGTTTTCTAGTTTAATTCCTATTTCATTTAATTTCAATTAAAACATAATGGAAAAAATATTTTTTCATATAAACAAAGTTCAGATTGTGTACGTAAATTATATTTAAAAATTAGAAATTATAGATTAATAAATAAAAATTATTTTATTCTTATTCAAATAATTTAATAAATAAATTGTTAAATTAAAAAAAATAACAAAAAGAGAGCTAGCTATTTATCAACTAGTCGAAGTTTCAATTCAATTATTTAATATCCAATATTTTTCACTTTCATGTCAAAAGTCATCGTTTCGTTTCATTAGAATTATTTAACTTTTTTTTTCAATTACAATTTTTTTATATATTTTTGGGGTTTTGCTGTTCTAGGCCCGGAGACAGATCGGGCAGTGCCCGTAAAGGAAAAATTTTTACCCATACTAATTCGCGTATTTTCATTTATAAACACGTTTCTCGCTATATAAATATAAGAGAAACAGTTTAAAAGGACTCTGCATCAGTTTAAAAATCCACTGGGGACACTAATATTACAATATTATAATAAACGTTGGCTGATAAATAAAAAAGTCACACATAAAACTTGTCCTTATTTCCTATTATCAACTTTTCAATTATTTATATAAAATATATTAATCTAATTATGCTCTTGGGCAAAGTGAAGCCGGGCCGTTCGGTGTGTATAATTTAATTGGGTTTGTGGCAGGTCTTCTAGACCAGGTTTGCATCATGAAGTCTTCATCTAGCTGGTGCACGAGCCTCTTCAAGGCGATTACTTGCCTGTACCGCTGTTGTGAATCTGCCTCGAAGCACTTCCATTTTCATAAACCGGTTTATTAGGAAGTCATTCTCATCCTTTTCAAAACCGACGTTTCCGAGAATCTCCTTCAGGGCTTAAAGGGGCCAATGAAGAAATCTCCTTCTTAGTTCCTCCTTTTTAAACACTGATGAAGATTCCCCTAAACGTCGATTTCAAAAAGGATTAGAAAAACTTCCTAATAAATCGTTTTATTTGAAATTGTGTTGTTTTCATTATCTTTGGTTTGCCTTCCTAATAATCGAAAAATTTGACATCAATTTAAAAAATATTAGCCTTATCTCAAATAAATTTATCTAGGTATTTTAAATAATTTACTTGCAAATTTAATAAAGTTTCAACGAGAATCGAATTCATATTATCAACTTCTTATTAAACTGCCTTTTGAAACTAGGATCTGAAATAAATAAGACAACATCCATGTACCATTCCGCCTTTTTTTGTACCACTAATAGTACACCTTGGTGAGAACCACTGAAATCAGTCTTTAAGTTAGTAATTTATTCAAAATTATTATATTTACATTCTTGCGAAAATGTTGGAATCAGTCTTTAAGTTAGTAATTTATTCAAAATTATTATATTTATATTCTTGCTAAAATGTTGTTTAAAATAATTTTATGAAGAATGTAAATATTATTGTTTATATATTTTAACAAACATATCAGAATGACGGCCTCTCGTTTAACGTTACAAGGTAATTGTTTTTTTTTAAATACCTCAAGTTTTTCTAATTTAAGTTAAGGAAATTTTATCCATATTATGTTTCTATTTATTCTTTTATTGGTATTTTAATCATATTTTGTAAATTTTACGAATTCAACATATATATTGTAATCCTTTATTTATTTATTTTTCTAATAAAATCCAAATATAATAAAAAAATTATTATTCTTCCATTGCTTGTATCGCATCGAATTTAGTGAATACTTACTACCCTCTGAACATATAGTTTTCTAATAATTGTTGTTGATTTAGAGATGCTAGGGTAAAAATTGTATTCTTATCATCTTAACATCTCGTTTCTCTTTTTATAAATACCCTGTGAATAAATAAATTGAGCATTAAATTGAGATTAAATTTGAAGGAGGTCCTAGACCGCCAATCTTTTAATAAAACAGATTGAGACAATCATTGACACGCGCTTCAATCAACCCTTCAATTTTTTGATCAAAACTCATTCGTAGTGGAGTTTCGAATATAGGTTCCGGTGTTGGAAACTAGCGGGGAGTGTCATCCGTGCTTGCTGCCGAGTGCGTGATTGAGGGAAAGATTGATCAAAACCCCGGTTATGCGCCTTTTCAATCATTTACGTAAATCAAACTTTCCATCAATCACCGTCAATGATTGGCTCAAGCGACAAACTGGTTCCTAGACGGTCAATCATACTTGATTCCATCATTTTGATCAAAACCGGTCCTATTCGGAGTAACTTAAAAAAAATTGAAATTATTTACCTCGTAGTTTTGATAAAAAAATAACAAAAAAAACATATTTGGTCGATTATTTTTAGTGGAGAGGATATAAGATCAATCGCTTGAAAACGATCCATTCATAAAGAGAATATAGTAGTGTAAAAAGTACAGTCACGTTAAAAACATAACCTAAAATTTTAGAACCATTCATATGAATAGAGTGCGGTTACGAGGCTAAAACTTTTTGTGTGGATTGTCGCGAAAGAACTACTTTAAGACCAAAAATCTTGACTTGAGAGTTTTTTTCTTGCTGCATGTAGATTTTGGGCTTAGAAATATTGGAATGAAAAATCAGAAAAAAAATCTTATCTTTTTATAGAGTTATAGCCTTAGCTATCAAAATTTAGAACAAAAACCTTCACCTTTGCTCAAACCGTTCTAAAATTGGACAAAATTCAAAAAATTTGTAAACATTCAGGCCTTGAAAATGTTTACTTTTTCGATTTTATTATTTGTATTATAGAAATTCTAAGTTTTGTTCTAAAATTTACTGTATATCAAAATACAATTTGAAAATAAATTTTATTAATTAGTTTCTTAAATATTTAAACAATATTCTATTCTAATGAAACGATTTCTTCAGTTTTTGAGCAATACCAAAGAGCTCGAGTGACTTTTGTTCAAACCGTTTCGGATCTAGCTTCCCGTTCCAATAATATCGAATGTCTTCAATCGGCTGGCGCCCTGGACTTGATCAAACCTCTGCTTTCTGATCCAGTCCCTAATATTAAACAAATGGCCGCGATTGCACTGGGCCGTTTGGCAAACCACAGCGAAAAAACAGCCAATGAAATTTTACGCGGGGATGTTTTAAAGCAACTGCTTTATTCTATTGATGTACAAAACGTAAGTTATTTCTTTAATTTAATTAAAAAAGTCAAAATAGGAGATTTATATTTATCAAATCATGACAAAGAGACTTTTATAAAAGCTATTTGTACAAGAGACGCTCAACTCGCTATATGTAAATATCATTAAAGGAAAAAAGATTAAATTGATTTTATAATTAGGTTTCGATTTTTTTTATTTTTTTTTATTCAAATGGTTGAAATTCCTTTACTCTATTTATATATTAGTCGTATATGAAAGAAAACAGAAAAAAATATCGACAAAGATATTAATGAAAGGTCACTTATTTATTAGGGTTCGGTTTAAAAAGTAAAACAAGACTATTAGTGCTTTCTGTAAGTGTTGTTGCTTGCGCCTGTATTTAGGCAACAATTTGCGCGCAGAAGAATGAAAGCTGCGTAAGAGCTAGGCGAGTACAGTCGATGGATTGCCCCAGAGCTTATTAATCAAGATTTCTATTAAAAGATATACAAAAAAATAAAATAAATAATTAAAAAAATGAGATAAAATATAAGGGAGAATGTATGAAGCAAGTTTTAAAAATAAAACTCTAGAAATTGAGGAAGAAGTGAAAATATGTTTAATACTAGGTAGCCCTTCTATTTATACCTATATTATGGGTTGGTCACAAAATTTTAATTTTAATCAGGGTACATGATGTTGGTTCGAGCCGAAACATATTTAATCAAATTAAAATTTTACCCAATTAAAAATGAGGTTTTCTGCATTTTTGAACTGGTAGTTATATAGCTTGAGACCCTAAGATCTAATCGATTCTCCCCATTGAAAATACAAATATTTTCACATATGAACGAACTTACTAAGGCTTTCTCTTCTTGAATAATCATGGGTATCAGAACAAAAACAGATATATAAACACACAGACAGAGAAACTTATCTTGAACGCAATTTACTACTGAAGATGGGCAACCAGGGGTGACCGAAACTGTCTGGTAAATCAATCAAATAAATAATAATAATTGATTAAAATTACTGTATTTATTTATTTTATATGACTAAAAAACTCTTTAATTTATAAAATTAAAAAAAAAATCATGTTTGAAAATGATTTTTCTCCACGTTTCAGACATTTTTAAGCACAAATAAGTAATTTTTTTTCTTGTTTGAATTCAATGTTAGGGCCGACTCCTAGGTGTTAAATATGACAAAAGTGATGAAAATGAAAGTAAAAATGAATTAACTAAGAGTAAAATATATTTTTGAAAGACTAATTTAGGACGAGCATGGAACGAACTTTACAAAAAGGCTGGAGAATACGAATTGACCTGTCCTTTTAAAAACATTAAAAGAAGAGCACTTGGAAGAATCGGATAGGTGAGATATTTGGACAGGGATAATAAAAGAAAAATAATGATGTCCTTGGAAAAAAATAGATAGACCAAAGACAAAGAAACTTGCGATCAATTTCAAACTATAATAGAAAAAGAAAGAAAACGGATCAAATAGTAAGACAGCATTAAAAATAGATTAGACCAAAATCATTAGTTAATAAAAAAAAAAGATTCCGATTGATAACATCTTCTTTTTTAAAGTCGGTTAAAAATAGTCTGCAATGAAGAAAATCATTGAAAAAATAAGCAAAGATAAGATATATTATAATAATAAAAAAAAATAATAAAAAAAATGCAATTGTTGGATATGTTTAAGTATTTAAATGATATGAGCTGTTTTAGGTGAAATGTATCGCAATTTTTATAAAAAGTATTTTTTTAATGATTGAAATGCAAGAAGGTGTTCACCATGAAAGAGTAACTCTTATAGATTGACTCTGAAATCCATGGACAAATGGACATACATATACATAGTAAACAATTGAACTCAAAAGCCTAAGGAGAGGAAAGACCAAACCGTTTCAAAAAAACGCGTCAGTTAATGTAAGGTAGTTCTTTCGCGACAATACTAGCAAAAAGCTAATGCTAGAGTATATAGAACAGGCAATAAGGATTCATAATTCATAAGCCCAAAACTTGTTGCTGTTTATGTACCACTACTAGCCAATCCCGTGCTCGTTTGACAAATCTGGCAACTCTGTCCAAGCTTGTATATATTTTAACATAGAAATTTCAGAAAAAGTACATTATAAAGCGAGATTTATAAAACAAAAGTTCTTAATAAGCGATTGAAAGCTGTTGCGACAATGGCTCTTGCGAAAAAACGTCAAAAAAGTACTAAAGTTAACTCACTTTTTAGGTTAAATAAATGCTTTGTTGCCATATCGTTTTTAGTGTAAATTTTTCATTATAAATTTTTCATCATTTATTCATAAATATCTCAGAAACTGTGTTGTAACTATGAATTAAAATTTTCTTAAAAAATATATTAGTTATTGTTTCATATTGGTTTAGTTTTTTATAACAATGGTAAGAAGAGTTTCTTAATTATAATTAAATATGTATGTAAACTTTCCAATATCCCGTATAGAACAATGTATAATAGTCTGAAAAACTCTATCTTTGGAATTTATAATAATATCTCCGGAACTATATTGTTCATAAATTTTGTTTTGTCACCAATCGATGCAGAAGTATTAAATAATAATCTCTCTAAATTTTAAAAAATCTTACCTTAAACTTTTTAAATATTTAATGATAAATGATAAATGATAAATCATTTATATATATATTTTTATATTCTCCTGTTGTTATTATTATTATTTTTTTTTTAGAGATATTTCAAAAGATCTGTACTGTTTATATTGCGTGCTGTAAGCAAACACTCAGCTGAAACGGCTAAGGTAAAAATTTCTTAAAGGATTTGAAATTTTTTAAATCCAATAATTCTAAGTAATGATTCTTTAAGAATATTTATAGAATGTGGTCCAGTCGGGTGGACTAGATGCTATGGTGATGTGCCTGGATGATTTTGACACCGGAGTAAAAGAAGAAGCTGCCTGGGCGTTGGGTTACGTCGCGCGACATGATCGAGTTCTCGCACAAGCCGTCGTCGATTCTGGTGAGTATATTTATTTAAATAGATATAATGAAAAAAAGATGACATAAATCTGTAATAAAAATATTAATGATAGATTGAAGTTAGTACCTTGAGAGAAATCAGCTTAATCGTGTCCTCTTGGTCAATTTAAAGTATGATTGGAGTTCATCTTAAATAACAAATAAATCAATTTAATTAAAAAAGACTTTGTTAGTAGCAGAGTTGTTGTTGATTCATAAAGAGAAATCAATGAGGTTGTCCTCTGCTTGATGATAATATAAATACATATAATTTATTTGTTTGAGATTAGAGTTTCGAAGGTTTGTGCTTCATCATCTATCTTTTTAATGAGAAATACTTTATCAGTTATTGCTCATGACTTAAAATACTATTTTTCGTTTTGTTTTGATAGTGAATTTGTAACATAACAAAATAATTAGTATAAACTTACTATTACAATAAAACGAAAAACATACAATCGAGTATTTTTAAGTCATGAGCAATAACTGATCAAATATTTCAAATTAAAAAGATTGATGATAGTCAAGCCTTCGAAAATATAGTCTCTAACAAACATATATAAATATATTTGACAATCTCATTTATTTCTCTTAATGGTCTCCAATCTCTCACTCTAGTACATTTTCTATCTCGTTTTCTCATTTCCGTTTCATTTGAAATCAATTCACAGTCCCAAAAATAGTCCACTTCAAAAAAAGAATATGTTTCTTAAATATTCAAAGAAATATGTTAAAATTAAGAGATTATTAGAAAATAAGGAAAAAACTAAATAAAAATAAGTGTTTCAATACAGATTTTTGTTAAAAAAAAGGTGTTACACGAGTTTACGCCATAATCATTAACTTTACATAGGTTTATTGGAATATAAAAATTAAAATAAAAATATTTTAGGTGCTGTTCCTTTAATTGTGCTGTGTCTTCAAGAGCCAGATTTATGTCTTAAACAAATTGCAGCTTCTGCTTTAGGAGATATCGCGAAACATTCCGTTGAATTGGCTCATTCGGTTGTTGATGCTGGATGTCTTTGCCATTTAATCAGATGCCTTTCAAACCCCGACACTAAACTTAAGGTAGTTTTATAAATCAATCAAATTCAAAAATAAAGAAACAATTTTAGACAGAGTCAGGAAGCCCTGTGGCTCGAACCCGGATCATCACGTATCAGGCATTTAGCTATAAAAGAATTTATTTATTTATTGATAATTTTGTTCTTTAAAGAAACCAAATTCTTTCGATTTTACCCAATTTTTTTTTCTAAAAAAACAATATATCTTTGAAGATACACATAATTGATTTTCTTGAAGACACTTGAAGTTTGTATTCCACCCAGATGCTAAATAAGAGTAAATTAGAAAATGTCGTGTTAATAATAAGAAAAAGATTCGTCATTGTTGTTATATAATCAGTTGTCACTAGGACGATGTTACTTTTTTTTTTTTTGGCTTTTCGGCCTTTCTAGCCATAAGGCAATTTACGCTACTAATTATTTCATTTTTTAAATTTGTCTATACCCCCGGGGTCAGGTTTTAGCCGGATTCGAACCCGGGTCCACTGGTTAGCAGGCTGACATGCCTACCTCCCCCCCCCCTTGTTACGTTTTTAGTTTTAATTGATCTTTTTCTTTCCTTTGAAAATCTGACATGATTATATTTTGAACATCATATATAGTAGATAATCAAAGGATCTTCCAAATTCCACTATTATAACGTTAATACTGTTTTATTAAGTTTCATTCTCATTCTGTAAAAGTACTGTATTCTGTTTTTATCCTAGAGTAAAAATTACGACTATTTGCTTTTAAATCCTTTTATCGGCTTCATTATCAAAACAAATCGTTATATTTAAGTACATTTATTCATTTTGTTTTTTCTTTAGTGTTGATGAAAATTGAAAAAGAATTCATTTTTTTCAAATAAAATAAATTTCTAAATGGAGAAAATGATTAAATAAAAGAAATATTACTTTATTATCCTATTCAACTAGGTCTTATGAAATTTTGTTCTCTTAGAGACAAACGTTATCAGCATTGGCATCGATTTGTAAATATAATGAAGAACTTGCAGAAGCTGTGATTGAAGGTCAAGTTTTCCCCGATTTAATTATTCATCTTGGACATCCTGATGATATGGTTAAACGTAACGCTGCTATAGTGATAAGAGAAATCGCTAAGCAATCTCTTCAAGTTAGTAGAACATTATTTATAAAATACGTATAATATTATATGCACAGTTTTGCACATAAATTTTTATCACTCATTTGACCATAATTATTATTATACATTTTTTTTTTAATTTTATAATAATAATAGCTTTAACATGGATCATATAAAAAGTCTCCGTGGTTTTTTGGTACATTTTTGAACAAAAAATTTCTTTATTGAAAATCAATTTTAATCAAGTACATATTTACCATTATTATCTATGACCTTTTGCCATTTTTGGGTAGCTTCATTATTCCATCTGTGTAGAACTTCTCTGGTTTATCGTCGAAAAACTTGGCCAAGTGATTTTCAGCGACGCTTCGGTCGGCTAATTTTTTACCATATTATTTTACTTTTACCAATTTTTTCAATTCAGAAAAAAATAGTACAAAATTTATAATTGAAATGTTGAATCATAGTACAAAATTTATAATTGAAATGTTAAATCATGAAACATTACAAGAGTACTATAGGTAAAGATAAAGTAGTTTTCTAAAGTGTCTTTTCTAGATCTAACTGTGAAATTAATCTGAGTTACTTATATTAAATATACCTATCAATTTTGTTCTAATAAAAAAGAATAAATAAAAAAAAATTTAGAGTACATGAACTTAAAATTCTCGAAAAACCCTGATAAAAATAAGATATTCAAACGTACCCGAGGGCTTAAGTAATGAGTAGCTCTAATTCATATAATGGTAGCATTTCTTTGCTTCTGTGTCATTAAAGTATATCAAATTCGTAATCTTTTAAATATATGATACATATTTAAAAAAATTTAATGCCAAGGGTATAATAGGTGTTGATTTTTTAAAAATATTAACATATGTCAAAAGGGCTGACGATCTATCGGGAATTTAGCTCAAATCCCCAGATAGCATTTTTGGCACTTGGGTTCGCTTTCCGAGAATGCCGACCCTTCTGACATGCATACAAAGTTATCTAACAATGTTTTAGATAATCTTGAGCAGAGGCCATCATCTTTAGTTTTCATTTATAAACATATTTCTAATTCATTAAATTATTAGATTAAAAATTCAGTTTATTGGACAAAGTTTTTTATTGAAGTTCTTCTTCAATTTTTGTACAACGTTTCGTCGACAATATATTAAATTATATTTACCTACTGTCCTAGAATTTATTTATTTATAATAAGTAAAAAAATAGTTTCTAATTTGAAATCTGTATTTTTTTTTTTTTTTTTTTTGAAGTTATCACAGCTCGTGGTTAATGATGGTTCTATCGGGGGTCTTATCGAGATGATGACAGCCACTCGTGGGGAAATTCGACTTCCAGCTATAATGACCTTAGGATATATATCCGCTCATTCTGATCAACTCGCACTCGCAATCATCGCCTCAAAGGTATATTTATTATTGTTTTTATTTTAACTAATAATAAGACTGAAGTAATTTTTGGACACGGACTGATAAGTGAAATTGAGTGGATATTGATGAGACAGTCCAAAAAAGAAGATAATTTCTACGATCTTTTTATTCATAAACCGACGTTTCGGAGGCTATATACCCTCCATTTTCAGAGTTTTTTGGACTGCCTCATAAATATTCACTCAATTTTAACTAATTTTTTCGTTTAGTTTACTTTAAAATGATTTTCAATATGATGGAAACTTGCTTCATTCAGGGACTAGTCCAATTAACAATTGTGCTCAATGAAGAAATTGAAGATCATATTTTAGCTGCGACCATCTGGGCTATAGGACAAATGGGGAAACATTCTCCAGAGCATGCCAATGCCGTTGCTTGTGCGAATTTATTTCCTAAACTAATTGAAGTAAGAAGAATTTTTTTTAAGACTCAAAATCACCAAAATTTGAAGCAGTAACCCGCTCAATACCGGGGCCACAGATGCCGATTTCAGGGGGGTAGACTCAAAGCTAAAGACGAAACCTTTGATGTGACATCTCTGGGTCAGCATCAATGGCTCCAGTGTTGAGCATGTTAATGCTTCTATTTTTCTGAGGCCAACCATAATTATATAAATATTCCTAATTAATTAAATTTAGAATGAATTTTCATGGTGTATCGCATTAATATGATTGCAAATGGCGAATATCTCGTAAATAAGACTTTTTTTATTTATTTTCTATTTACAATCAATTTTATATTTAAGCTTTAAGTAAATTTGATAAAGTAGTTTATATATACACACGTTCATTCGCACACAAACATACTTGAAGGGAGAGTCGTCCATTGATAACTTCCCTATTTGAATTTCATTTTCCAGTTTTTCAAAATAGAGCGTTCTTCAGAATCGAGAAGATGGTTCTTCTTAAGCCTTTAAGAAAATAATTTATATTATTGCGATCATAATAGTAGTATTTATATAAAAAGAGCAAATTCGTGAATGTTTTTGTTTGAGAGAGATCTCAACAGCTACAATTTTTTATTTAATTTTGGACTCACTTTCGAATTGCATCTACTTTATTGACTCTCTCTTGTGAATTCAGATTTGAAATACGGTAGAGCATCGATAATCCGGATTTTCATGTAAGTATTCACTTCTACTATTTTTTTCACCGGAATTGAATCCGGATTATCGACGTTCTACTGTAATTACTTTTTTTTTTTTTTTTTTTTTTTTTGCTTTTTCAATAATTAAGTATATTGCTGCAAGAAGTAGCGACTTCTCTAGTCCTGGATAGAGTTCTACATAAGAAAAAAAGAAGAGTAAAAAATTTCAGGTCTGGTGTCTTAGTCGAAAATGCTTGCGGATACGTGTCTTGAAATATTGAAGTTTCTATCTCGTGGGAAAAACTGAAGCAAGAAGGAAGTTTCATTCTATAGAAGTCATAGGGATAAACAAGTTGGCGAATACGATTGTTCGATTTCTATCTAATATGACCGCGAAAAAATGTTAAATGTTCGATAATCGCGTATTTTGCACAAATGAGGTTAGTTTCTATACGAAGGTGAAAAATCGGAGACGGTTCTACTAAGATGGGCCAGTCGTCTGAGCCAAATAAGGCGAAATCTCCTTTTAGTTTATTACTTGCCTCCGAGGGGTGAACCGATTCGAATTAGGTGTACACTTCTTTGGAATTATGTGGAATTATTTTGTAATTCATTAGATAACGCCCCTTCATCTATTGACTTCTACTTGGAAATGAAAGTGGAAGTAGGTGTACACGATATTAGGTGGCGGTTCACCCCTCGCTTGTCACTGCATCCAGGGCGGCAAGAGAATCCCCTGGCAGCAACTCTCCTCAGACGAGAGCCTAATCGAGTTTTGCCAAAAAATTAATGAGGGTAAAATAATATAAAATTTATTAGGCGAATTGTTAATCTACAATTTTCCAAAACGGGTTCAGTTTAAGAAATATTCAATTCTTGGAGATTTATTTATTTTTCATCTCTCTGCCACTACTTCTCTGAAGATCAAGGTTATCTCGAACTATTTTTCTTGAGTTTGAAATCATAACAGTCTTAATTTCTGGATTTCCATCAAGCGAATCTATTAAAACTACTAGGTACTGAATCTGTAATATTAGTACCACTAAGTTCAAGATCTTATTTTTTCTTATTATTATGAGAGGCCATGAAGACCTAAGGCGATTTGAGATGTGAAAATGTTTACTAATAAACTGTTTAAATTAATATTTGATATTTAAGTAATATAATTTTTGTATTTTGGTTCACTTAGGGCCAGTTGTATGTCGGTTGGTAAAGTCTTTGTAAAAGTTGACAAAGGGTAAAACCCTAGAATTCACCTTGTTCTAAGGTTTTACCCTTTGTCAACTTTTACAAAGACTTTATCAACCGACATACAACTGGTCTAAGACAGTTCATTTCTACTTCTCCCCACTATTTGCCTCCACACCTTTCTGTCTTGTGTTTTCATCTTCCAGTCCTTGATCTTCATTCTTTGTAGATCCTTCTGGACTTCATCGCAGCATCTCTTTCGGGGTCTTCCCTTTCTTCTTTTTCCCACCGATTATCTTCTGAGTACATACTAAATTCAGCATTCTTTCACTTGCCATTCTTTAGACGTGCCCGAACCATCTTAATCTTTGCGATTTAACCAGTGATTTTATCGGCGGTTCAACAAATAATGTCTTAAGTTCTTTATTTCTTCTTCTTCTCCACCCTTCGGTTGACTCCACGCCCCCGTATATACCCCTCAGGATACCCCTTTCCCATATTTTTTCTTATATCATCATAATTTTTTTCTATTAAAAAAGAAATTCTATTAAAGGAAGTTCAACTTTCTGAATCAGCCACGCAAACTTGATGTCAAGCGACTCACCCATTAAATACTCATCAAGGTCATATTATTAGTTTCAATCTATAATGTAAAACAACCATAAATCATGATTTATATAGATTGTGTAAAATATTAAAAATATTTTTCATATTACTAATACTAAATCACTAATAAAATCGAATCTTTACAAAATACTAAATGATCATAATAATTTACATTATATAGATTTATTCAAACGAATCTAGTTCTGAAGATTTACAAGAAAAGGCTCGATCTACTTTAAAACAGATTCTACAGAAATGTTTAAATATGAGTGCTCTTGAAGAATTGCTCCATGATGCCCCTACTCCCATTCTTAAATATGTTATTGGCCAATTTAGTAAGGTAAGTGTTTTATTCTATTGGTACTACCTATGTATCTCCGACAAAAAATAATTTGTTCATTTATTCTAATTCAATGGAAATATTTTTATTAAAATAAAACCAATACCATTTCATAAAAATTGATTTTCCTTCTTAAATTCTACTTATAGAATCGCATGACAAATGAAATAAATTATTTTTTGTTCTCGGCCACAATTCACTCAATTTTCAAGCAAATCCATTTCTTGATTAAAAATATTTTTCTTTTTTAAAAGTTTTATTAAGCTTTATTAACAAAATAAAATAAACTGCAACGGATCATTGCTAAACTTTATCCAAATTCATTTGAAATATTAATATGTATGTTCCTTTATTACTAATCAGATATCACTTGCAATTTGTAGTTCATGTTGACATTAATTAAAAATAATTCTCATTTAATAGTCGAGGAATAATCATTCTACATTGGATTTTTGACATTTCGGTTATTATTGTAACCATTGCTGAAGACATGGAGGAATCGACTTAAAATCAAAAATAACGATCGATTCTCATCTAATACTAGAGGAATTACCTTATTGCATTCCATTTTTGATGTTTTGACTATTAATGGCAACCTCTACTGAAAACGTGGAAGAATCGACTTAAAATCAAAAAGACTAAATTCTTTTATGGCAAACAACTCAAGCTTGAGTTGTTTACCAAAAAAGAATTTAGTCTTTTTGATTTTAAGTCGATTCTTCCATGTTTTCAGTAGAGGTTGCCATTAATAGTCAAAACATCAAAAGTGGAATGCAATAAAGTTATTCCTCTAGTATTAGATAAGAATCGATCGTTATTTTTGATTAAAAATCCAATATAGAATGGTTATTCCTCGAGTATTAGATGAGAATCAATCGCTATTTTTGGTTTAAAGTCGATTTCTCTATGTCTTCAGCAATGATTACCAATAAAAACCGAAACGTCAAAAATCCAATATAGAATTGTTATTCCTCAAGTATTAGATGAGAATCAATCGCTATTTTTGGTTTAAAGTCGATTTCTCTATGTCTTCAGCAATGGTTACCAATAAAAACCGAAACGTCAAAAATCCAATATAGAATTGTTATTCCTCAAGTATTAGATGAGAATCAATCGCTATTTTTGGTTTAAAGTCGATTTCTCTATGTCTTAAGCAAAGGTAACGGATAAGAAAACAACGCAGTTGCTATGGTTACTTATAAAATTTCCTCATAAATTTTTACCATTTCACAGCAAGAAGTCTAACCATTCTTACTTAAGTTAGGTTGAATGAGCTATATTAAAACGATCAAATGAATAAATTTTAAAGAATTTAAAATAAAAAATTAAAAAAAGTACTATTTTACTCTAGAGTAAAGTACTTTAAAATATGATTTTACTAAAAACTTTATTTAACCTTTTTTGTGGTCCCCAAGGTACTTAATTAGGATATTAAATTTCATCAAAATTGGTTAAGGCATTTTCAAGATATTTAGAAAAAACTAAAAAAGTACTGAAATAAAGTACTAATGTTTGTGGACCGATATGTACCAAAAACTAATCAGCGCTTCATTTTGTTAAAATAATGGTAGGTTTTCAATTTCAATTCAATCGGTACAACGGTGTGGAAAAATTCGTGGACGAAAAAAACGATAACATACATACATCCATCCATCCCCACGCACTTCCAAAAAAAATGGCACTTTTTGCCCTCTCGGCGAGATCCCAGGTGATTTTTGGCAAAACCGTGTCGTGCTAAAATTCAATCTAATTGAATACTACAATTTGTGACCTTAATTGAGTCCATGGGTTCCGTAGTCTTTACCTGAGGACCCTTTGAAGTAGCGCTTGCCGCGCGATTGCAATACTTTCCCCATGCTTCGCATTGGATAAAGTAAAAAATAATAATAAAATATAACTAGAAAGTTATTTTGTCGATGGAAGCAGATTTAACTTTTTATTAAAAAATCAAAGAGAAGCTCCACTGTTTCATCTGAGATGCTGTTAAAGATAATATTGCTTTATTGCTTTTTTTTTAATGCAATCGAATGCAAGAAGGGGTGCACCAGTAAAGATGTAGCCCCTATGGATCTCGAAAGACCCTTGCATTACCGAAGAGAAGGGAAAGTTGTTTAAGTGAGAGGGTGTAGACGTAGGTGTCTATGCACCCTGGTTTTGAAGGTTTGAAGATCATAGGTGCTGGGAAAGATAGAGGCTGGGAGAGAGTTCCAGTTCCTTGAAGTCATGGGGATATATGAATTCGCGAATGAAGTGGTCCGGCACTTTTCTAATTTGACCGCGAAAGAGTGTTGGGAGTCGGCAAAACGTGTGCTGCGTGCAAAGCATGCTTTGGGGGAATTATTGATTTTATCTCATCAGAGCACCTGCCGTGATAGTATCTATAGAAAAGGGAAAGGGCGGAGACATCTCTTCGATGAGCCAGCGAGTCGAGGGAGTCGGTGAGGGTAGAATCGTCAATTAGCCTGACGGCTCGTTTCTGAATTGCATCAAGGGTAGCAAGAGAATATTTTGAGGCTCCTCTCCACAGATGAGAGCCGTATTCGAGACAGGGGCGGATTTGGGCCTTGTAGATGGTGAGAAGTTGTGGGGGTTTGTAAAATCGCTTGGACCTGAATAAGAAGCCAATCTTCCTTGCTGCAGATTTCGCCACAGAGGAGATGTGTTCATTCCAAGACAGGTCAGATGCGACAGAGACGCCCAACATGGATAGGCTGTCACACATTTTCAGGGTATTCGAATCGAAGTGAATATCAGGGAAATCTCTATTTTCGCGCCTAGAAATTAGACAACATTGAGTCTTGTTTGAATTGAAGTTAACTAAATTTTGAGAGCCCCATTTATTCAGTTTGTCTAGGTCGAGAGTAATTGAGGAGGCAATATTGATTCGATTATTCGGGAGAGAGGGTTTGCCGTGTAGAGTGCTATCGTCGGCGTAACAATGAGTGGGGTTTGCCGTTTGATCAATAAGGTCGTTTATATAAATAAGGAAGAGTGTGGAGGAGATTACAGAGCCTTGGGGAACACCAGAGTTTGTGGAGAACGATTCAGAAGATGTTCCATCCACCACAACTTTTATACTTCGGTTTGTCAGAAAGCTTTCAATCCATTTGCGAAGTGTTGGTGTGAATCCAAAGGCTGGTAGTTTGGCAAGAAGATTTTGTGCCAAACCTGGTCAAAAGCTTTGGAGATATCAAGGGCTACAGCGAGGGTTTCTTTTCCGGCCTCTAGAGTATTGTTCAAGGTGTGGGTGACATAGGTTAAGATGTCGCCTGTGGAACGATTTTGTCTGAATCCATATTGCCTATCGTGAATTAATTTATTGTTTTCTAAGTGATGAAGGACGTGTTGGTTTATGACTAATTCCTTAGATAAAGTTAATTTATTGTTTTCTAAGTGATGAAGGACGTGTTGGTTTATGACTAATTCCTTAGATAAAGGAATCGAACCCAAGTGCTAAAATGTTATCCAGTTCATTGGTGATCCTTCTGGTTGAACCCATCTGAAATATGTAATCAGTCATAAAATTTAATTCTAAGATCTAAACATCTTCATCGTGGAATTTCGCTGATACCGATCCAAAATTTAAACATACATACATACGATATAGCTTAAATAAAAACAGGTGGATTTTTCGAATTATGAACATAACTCGACTACAATGGATTAAGTATTCCGTTGAATCTAGAAAATATTTTACAGGAGGGACCACATTCCTTCTGTCATGTAAGAATAATTACCCATAATATCAAGATACACTCTTTGATTTTTTTTAATATCTATTTTTTTTTTATTTGTTAAAATAATTATCTTCTATTAATAAATCCAAGAGCGAAAATCCTTTATAATGCTTGCCATTCACGGAAGTTGCCACCCTAGAAACCCAAGGACTATACTCCTTATGGCATTGCGAGTATAGGTAGAGGCTAGTCACTATAATAATAAATATAATAAATAGCAGTCTATTGAAAATTAAAAAAAAATTTGATAATGTTTATTAGACGTGAATTTATAGCTAATACGATTTATCATGTACTTACTAATTAATAGTAGTACCATATAATTTTTAAGAAAAAAATAAAACCGACTTCAAAAAATTAAATGGAACAAATAAAATACACTAAAAGGTATAAAATAACTATTATCTTATTTAGTTACAACTAAACGACGAAATATTAACATGAAATTACTTTTTGAAGTCGGTACCAAACAAACTATAACTATAAGCGAGCATACCCTCCAAACGTACGTAAGTAAGATCCGTCGAGTGCGATTCATAAAAGGTATATGTTTGGCACCGACTTCAAAAAGTAATTTCATGTTAATATTTCGTCGTTTAGTTGTAACTAAATAAGATAATAATTATTTTATACCTTTTAGTGTATTTTATTTGTTGCATTTAATTTTTGAAGTCGGTTTATTTTTTCTTAAAAATTATTTTTATTTTCCTCTTTTTAGTGATGTTATTAATAGTGATCATATCATCAGAACTTGACCAAATTAATATGACACCATCCCTAAGATACCCCCTTTCGAATAAAAAAAGAATCATCGAAATCGGTTCATAAACAAAGAAGTTAGGCCTAAACAAACCTAACAAAAAAGGTATAATACCTCTGAAAAAATGGGACCAATCGGAAGGTAGACTGAACCCAATGCAAATTTTTTTTTTTCAAAATCTGTTCACAATTGGAGGAGATATGAGGTAACATAGGCACAAAAAAAAAATCAGTCGAATAGAGAACCTCCTCCTTTTTTGAAGTCGCTTAAAAATGTGCAATAAGTGCATATAACTAAACAGACAATTATTATCAATAAGTGATAATTAGTAGGGAGGATTTGGGTTTCGGGATTAGAGATTACTAATTTTACTATAAATTATCATAAATTTTTAATGTTATTCAATACGGGACTTAAATTATTTCATCTTATCTAATTCTCATTGATAGAATGATTTCAAATTAATCTAAATTGAAAGATTTAATAGCTATTTGAGGGAAACTTTTAATTAAAATTACTTTTCTGAACTTCCTGAAAGTAGATTATAAAATTAAAGAAAAGTGATTTTCTAAGACGTGATTCAAAATAACTTTATTGATTTTTTTCATTTCTTACAGATGCTAAAAAAAAGACAAATTAGCATTCTTCTTCTTATAATAAATTTTAAACTATATACATATATAAGTATATACCGCTCTCTTTTTAATCTCTTGAGATTGATGACTTCCCATTAATCTTGTACTATAATGGCTCCTGACATTTCTTTTATCTTTTACTTCGTTTATTCTTTCTTTTTAACTCATGCTACTAATTGATATTTTTTCAATAAAAAAATTATTCTATTTACATATTTTTTAAATATTAATATATTTTAAATAACTACTATTATACCATATATTTATTATCATCAGGGCTCGAAATAGAAAATTTCAGAACCGGAACTAAAAAACGCAACAAATTTACAAAAAAATTGACAAAAATTGCATTTATTTCCAAAAAATATAAAAACAAATTTACACAGCGCACAAAAAAGTTTGCTATAGTAATCTATTAAATAAAATCACAGCAAATGCAGTGGCGTAAATACCGCCCACGCAGCCCCTGCGGTGCAAAGGCGCAGTGCGAACAAGCCAAAAAATAGGGTTTTGGAAAAGGTATCTACCGAAGGTATTGGCGAGGAGACCCTTTGTAAAATTTTCTCTATTGGCAAAGGGTACAGAAAGAAATTTTTTATTCAAGATGTATTTGTAAAATTAAATTTTTTCTCTACATAAAATACTCATTTAAAGAAAAGTATATTTTCGTGGAAATGAAATGTTATTTTTGTAATACCAGTTGCGAAAGTCGGATTTCTGAGAGATTTGGTGGGGGTGCACCGACTGATTTCTCACTGACATACACTTTTCTCGCACGATGTACGTAAAGTTCCACTTTTCTTTACAACTCCTCTACTTTCCCGTACGTTTATTCTAAAATGTTATAGAGTAAGTTGATTATATCATATATTCCAAAAAACTATCGATAAGTGTAGTAACAATTAGTAGAGATTGTGGTGGTGGTGCAGTTACTTTCTGTACTTCCTGAAGATGGGTTGATAGCCCGAAATATATATATTGAAAAAGAAAAAAATATTTGATATCTTTTAATTTTTTAATTTTAATGTGAAATAAGTGACCTAGTATCCTTAACTCATAGTAAATCAATATATTTATTTTAGTGTAGTAACAATTTAACTAAAAATTCAGAGGGTCATAGATTCTTATAAACAACCTCAATCCTTGTAACCCGTTCCCATTTACTGTTATTAATATTAAAGTGATCATTACTTTATAACCTTTAATTTTATTCCTGATAAATTAAATTGTATTTTACGTAAATACAATTATATTGTTATTTTTTCTTTCAAATCGTTCTTTCTCAGCTGGTATTACAAAAATATAGTGTAAGGCATGGGTGTAGAAAGGAACATCCGAGAAGCAAGAATACGGCGGCATTCACTTCGGCTTATACTACATTCCACTGAGTGCTCGGGGGGGGGGGGGGGGGGGGAATCACTAGACTCTCATTACTGCTCGTGCGTAGGGTATTGCTCAATTTATGCACTTGCCATATAATATACTATTCGTATTAAAATCTAAAAATTACTCAAAGGACAAACCCCTTGTAAAATTTTCTCTCTCGACGAAGGGTGCAAAAATATATTTTTTCAAGATATTTTAGCGAAATTAGATTTTTTCATTGTACCCAAGCTTTTATCAGGGTGGATCAGGTGACCTTAGTTACGTCGTTTAGCAAAAGTGTTTAATCTCACGAACTAAAGCAATTTCTTCGACCATTTGAGCCGAAGCACCGTTCCGAGCCCTGATTAATTATAAATACACCAAAAATCTACTTAGATTGGACGTTTTTGTTTTTCTCTGATAGTTAACTATTTTGCGTATAAAGAAATAGGAAAATTATTTTAAAACAATAATTTATCCAAGTGTATACTACTGTTTTTGCTGCCATGGGGCACATGGAAATATATTTTTTTAATAGAATAAATCGTAAAATTATTTATAATATTAATCATACTAAGGGCAAGTTGTGTGTCAGTCATTGTAAAAGTTGACAAAGGATAAAACCTTGTGCCAGACCGGATGGCCAATCAGATGACACCTACTTTCTTTTGATTGGCCATCTCGAAGGGCACAACGTGAATTCTAAGGTTTTACCCTTTGTCAACTTTTACAAAGACTTTACCAACCGACATACAACTGGCCCTAAGTGAACCAAAATACAAAAATTATATTACTTAAATATCAAATATTAATTTAAACAGTTTATTAGTAAACATTTTCAGTATACCTATATTTAGCTCTTGATAATTACGTTCCTTCCTAACATTAATCCATCGTTAGATATATTTTACAAATCAACAAAAATCTAAAATATTTTAATATATTTCTGGGATCAATTTATGAATCGAGTTCTCAATTATAAACACAAAAATTGTTTTTATCCGTGCTTTGAGTAAAGATATTAGCAGTAGAAAACTAATTTTTTTGACGACATGATTTTTAACAAATAAAAAATCTAAATTCATATATTGGCTATTTATTTAATCGCAAATCACAACTTATTCCAAAATTATAACAGATTGTTCATATGCTAACATCCTTTACCTTCTTCTACAAGTGCCATACTCGATAATGAGCATCGGCAATTACTATGGAGAATATCCTCTCCATTGTAATTTCCCTGGGGAAGTTTTTTACAGGGGTGGTTTCCCATTGCCTTCCCCTGAAACCTTTACCTAGTTGAGTAATTTTATTTAAGAGATGAAAGAGTTTTTCTTCTCCTACTTATTCTCTCATAAACTCCCTATTCATTTTAGCTCATAATAATCATAGATCTACGCTAGAGAATGTGTGATGGAAAAGAATTTCTTCCTCCATGGGGGCTTTAACGGACTACAGTCAAATTAGTCGATATATACAGTTTTTTCATAAATAAAATTAAACTAATATACCGAACAAATTTTGATTGTAAATTTTCACAAGAAAGAGAGGTATAAATAAAAAGTGGGAAATATTGTTTTCTAGCTAGCCCTGCCAAGGGTGAGTCGAACCACATACCGAGGATTACGTACCTTATAACTCCCAAAATACTTGAGATATCAAACTTTTCTTATTTATCACTGATGAGGGGGGATGAGTGAATTTTTTTCAAACTTTTAAATTAAGCATTTTCTAAACAGGTACAAAAACAGCCTAATAATTGCTATTTCATTGCTCCCCCATCAGTTTAATTAAAAAGAAATTAAAAAAAAATTAAACTTAATTATACTTAGAGATCTTAACAGGAATATCTAACACTCTACGATAAAAACATTTTTTTTTATTTTTGATCCCCATAAAACTCGACCCTTCCCAAAATAATGATTCGACTAAAATTTTAAAATTTCTAAATTTCAAGTTTTTATCATATTTAGATTACCCTAGTAACACAATGTTTCAAACTTTATAGTAACTATATTGTACCTATATAGATTATGAGAATCTATATAGGCACTATATATGTAGTTACTATTATAGTTTGAAACATTGTGCTACTAAGGTAGGGAGAGATACACAGAAATTGTAGATACTTTAATAGGGTCCCATTTTACACTTTAACAGAAACTAATAAAAATAAGTTCAGAGTTCAGATAAAAACAATACAAATGTGAAGGAGAACCCGATATATTTCACAAATTTAAAAAAATCTAAAAATTGTAATACTAGCAATTTAATGGATGTTCTATTGTAAAGTATTCATTTTATATCTATAATTATATTTTAAAATTTAGAACAGTAAGAAGAATAGTAAATACAGTGGAAATCGTTTAACATAAAAACGCTTAACATGAAAAATCAGCTAACACGAAATCATAATGCGGTCCCGACAAAATACTATTTTTTCTTTTAACACAAAACAAAAATCGCTTAACACGAAAAGATTTCTCTTCTCGTAATGAACAAAATATGTTATTTTCCATAAATTCAATAAATTTTTATTTGTTTTTATAAAAAAAATTTAAATTACATACATACATATTAAAGTTGAATAAGTTTTTATTAATATTGTATTATTATTAAATGCATACATACATACATATTATGTACTAGCTGCTACGGGCGTGCCGAAGGCGCACCCAGGGTCTCCGGGCAGGTGGCCCTGGCGGGCAGCGTCTCGAGACGCCCAAAAGTTTGGTTCCTGAAATATCTGTCTGCCATCCCCTTACCCCACTACTACTACCAGGAAGCAAATTTAAAAAACTCCTAACGCCATCTCTCGGACTTTTAAAATGGACACACAAACATGTGAACATCGGATTTATAATATATGTAGAATGTACAAAATGTATAATACATAATCTCAAATGTAGTGTATCTAATATGATGTACTCTTAAAAAATGTAATTTTGGTGAGTATACATATTTTTATTTTATTTTTGTATGCAATGTTTAACACGAACAAATATTTCGGTCCCCTCAGTTTGGTGTTAAGCGATTTTCACTGTAGTTGATTATCTATACTAAATTCGAATCATAAGGGGAAATGATAAGGTATCTTGTATCCATAATCTGGATTGTACTTATTATAGATATTTTCTATTTGATAACCCCATATTGGCTGATTTGCCGCTGGCGCAACATCTTGACAAAAGAGCCTATAACAAGCCAGGACTTGATATATCTCCTGGCAATGCCTGCGTAGACATCAGCCCTTGCGGCCTTGCGATCCGCCGCTTCCGCCGAGGCGGAGGCCGCCGAAGAAACCGCCTCCAGCACCGGCCCTTTCATCGGGAATCGATCAGCGCCAGCAGTCCTTTAACCCTCAGCCGGATCTCCTCCGATTGAATCGATATCGTTGAACATTCACACAACCTGACATATCTATTAGTATTAGGCAATCGAAGCTGAAAATACTTCAAGAATTACTAACAATAGAACATCCATCACTTACAGATTTGGAATTGGAGTCGGAATCGTCCATGAGGACATTGAGCATCACACGGGTTGTTGATTTTTCTCTTTCCTCAATTTTCGGACTATCTCCAATTAAATTTTGTAAAAAGTTTAAATTTCTCCCGTATAAATCTTGATACGTTTTATCCAGATAAGAGGGTGTTATTTCATTTTCGTTGAATAAGCAATGTCTTTGACGTGAATGTATTGAATGACTCAAATTATCCTTTCCTGACGAAGCACTTGTCACAGCTGCAACAGCTAGGCTTCCTAATCGGGTAAGACACATTTGTAGGTCTTCATAATTATTAACTGTCTCCTGGTCTCCTTCGTCCGGCCAATCAGCCAGATCAGGAAATAAAATAGATGATGTTTCAAGAGGATGACGAGATATCCGTTTTTGACAAATCATCCTTTTTCTTAAAAATTCCTTTCCTTAAAATTCGATTGAAATAAATAAATAAATAAATCTTAAATTAAATATAGAATAATCAAATTTAAATACTAGATAAGTAAGTATGTCGAGGTTTTTCCGTTTCTTTCTCCTCTTTATGAGTTGCACTCACGACAATCCGAAGAGATTTATCTCTTCTTCTTTGATGTTGGTCTTCATTACTGTTGATTTTTTTCTCCGAAATCACGAATGAACGATCAGGGAAGAAATCCATGGAATGGCCAAATCTAGGAAAAAATAAACTTCAATTAAAATTTGCTGGATTATTATTGCTATTGTTAATTAATGTATTATTGTTAAGGATGACTATATCCCACTTATTGATCTACAAAAATTATTTTTAAGGTTTTCGTAGCCAAAATAGTAAAAAAAAAAAATAGAAACCTTATGGCTAGACTTAAGGTAGCTCTTTCGCGACAATCCACACAAAAAGTTTTAGCCTCGTAACCACTCTATACATATGAACAGTGCTAAAATTTTAGGTTATGTTTTTTAACGTGACTGTACTTCTCACACTACTATATCTTTATAATGAATGGATCGTTTCAAAGCCATTGATCTTATATCCCCTCCACTAAAAATAATCGCCCAAATATGTTTTTTTTTTTATTTTTTATCAAAACTACGAGGTAAATAATTTCAATTTTTTTTTAAGTTACTTCGAATATATTATTCTAACAAATACTTATTAGTTTTTCATCAAGATGGTGAAACTCCTTCAATGAAAAAAAAAATAATGATCATTTTCCCACCCTTTCCCAATCTACCATATGTAAAAAAAATTCATTTTTAATTGCAATTATTTCATGTTTGGTGTGGTAAATCGTCTTCAAATTTTAACAGTGTGTTATGCTTTTAATGACTTATATTCCAAGTTTCGAAGACTTCTTGAATTTTTGCATTTGTAAAAGAACTACCTTAATTGACTCCTCTGTTTGTCCATCTGCCCATCTATCCCAGGAGTTTAGCTTTTGAGAAAGGCCTGAAAATCACGAGGGTTTCGGAAAATCTCAAGATAAGAATAATTATACAAACTCATCTTTGATTTTGAATTTAATTTCAACCAAGATCTCTCGTGATCTAAAATCTATAAATATTTTGAAGCTCGGGCGAAGCTTCTAATATGTTTAAAGTCGAATAATTTAAAAGTACTCAACATATCGGAAAATGGATTTAATTAATCAAAGTAGAAAAGATGAATATAAATTAAGTAAATTACTTATTATTTTCGGATGTCGCTAAGGATAAGAATTTTTTATAAAAAAGACAAGGGGAATAGGATGGGAGAATAGAGAGATCCCTCCAAAAACAGTGTAAAAAAGACATATACTAGTATATAGTCGTAAATTATTAAGTCGATTGTATTGAATAATTAAAAATTATAATACAAATAAAATATATTTTTTGATAGGTTTTTATCTCTAATTATCTTGGTTCTGAACGGATTGATATAAAAGTATACGCTGTTATAAGATTAGATCCGAAATCTGTTCTTATCAAATTATTTCGTTTTTTGATAAGATCGAAACTCGATTTATTGACATAAATTAAGCGTGTCTGTTATTTTTTAATACTCAACTTTTCTTTTAAATTTTTAACCGACTTCAAAAAAGGAGGAGGTTCTCTATTCGACTGATTTTTTTTTTTTTTTTTATGCCTATGTTACCTCATATCTCTGCCAATTGTGAACCGATTTTGAAAAAAAAAATTCAGTCTACCTTCCGATTGGTCCTTTTTTTTCATAGGTATTAGACCTTTTTTGTTAGGCTTGTTTAGGCCTAACTTCTTTGTTTATGAACCGATTTCGATGATTCTTTTTTTATTCGAAAGGGGGTATCTTAGGGATGGTGTCATATTAATTTGGTCAAGTTCTGATGATATGATCACTATTAATAACATCACTAAAAAGAGAAAAATAAAAATAATTTTTAAGAAAAAAATAAAACCGGCTTCAAAAATTAAATGCAACAAATAAAATACACTAAAAGTTATAAAATAATTATTATCTTATTTAGTTACAAATAAACGACGAAAAATTAACATGAAATTACTTTTTGAAGTCGGTGCCAAACATATACCTTTTATGAATCGCACTCGACGGATCTTACTTAGTAGGTTTGGCGGGTACGCTCGCTTATAGGTATAGTTTGTTTGGTACCGACTTCAAAAGTAATTTCATGTTAATATTTCGTCGTTTAGTTGTAACTAAATAAGATAATAATTATTTTATACCTTTTAGTGTATTTTATTTGTTGCATTTAATTTTTGAAGTCCGTTTTATTTTTTCTTAAAAATTATTTAATATATGGATGAAATACTTGTCTGTGAGTGGTTCTGATTAGAAAGCTAACACTTGGCCAAAGATGCATTTTATTAATATAAACTAATACCAAATTTTAACTCATTAATTCCATATAATGATTCAATTTTTTCCTCATTTCCTGAAAGTAAGAAAGCCTCAAATCTAATTAGATTTTTTTTGGAAATACAAACAATTTGGCAGCTGAACAAACTTTTTAAGATTTTTTGTTCTCTTAAATTATCGAAGGAATAATATAATAATAAAAAATAGAAACCTTATGAGTAGATTTAATTGATTCCCTGTTTGTCCATATGACCCTTTGTCCCAGGAGTTTTAGCTTCTAAATAAGCATTTAAGAAAGACCCTGAATCCTGAGAATAACAATAGTGTTTCGGAAAATCTCAAGAATTATTATAGAGTCAAATTCGATAGAGACGGACAGAAAGAAGAAAGCATCCTTAGATTTGATTTTTCCCTAATTTCGTCGTGAGTGTTGATTTATTAATTTTTCAACGAACTTTATTCTCTTCTTTTTCCTTGCTTTTTTCGAGGAATGTCGTCTGAATTTGTTACACTCTTCTCGCTCATACAGACATACAGAAAAATTTATAATTGTAAAACATTTTCTAAACAGTTCTAAATACGAATAAGAAAAAAGTCAGGCGTACCGAATAATATACGTATTCACTATTTTCAATTAAACTATTCACTAAATTAATATGTAAAAAGTTTAATTTGAATTTTTGTGCAGTCACGCTATTCTAGAAAAAACAAATTTATGCATTTTGAATGAGATTTTCTTGACTTAAAAAAAATTCAATATAAACCTTAAAATTGCAGATGGTAGCAGAATTAAATTTTTTAAAGAAATCACGAGAAGTTGTCTTCTACTAAATCCGAGCTGTTACGAACATATTAAATGTCAGAAGGGTTGTGTTTATCCCTTAGGAAATGAACCCGAGTGTCGAAAAACGCAATCCGGCCCAATCTTTGAGTTGAGTGAAATATTCAGCGTGAAATATATATATTTTTTTTTTTAATGCAATCGAATGCAAGAAGGGTGCACCAGTAAAGGTGTAGCCCCTATGGATCTCGAAAGACCCTTGCATTACCGAAGAGAAGGGAAAGTTGATTAAGTGAGAGGGTGTAGACGTAGGTGTCTATGCACCCTGGTTTTGAAGGTTTGAAGATCATAGGTGCTGGGAAAGATAGAGGCTGGGAGAGAGTTCCAGTTCCTTGAAGTCATGGGGATATATGTATTCGCGAATGAAGTGGTCCGGCACTTTTCCAATTTGACCGCAAAAGAGTGTTGGGAGTCGGCAAAACGTGTGCTGCGTGCAAAGTATGCTTTGGGGGAATTATTGATTTTATCTCATCAGAGCACCTGCCGTGATAGTATCTATAGAAAAGGGAAAGTGCAGAGACATCTCTTCGATGAGCCAGCGAGTCGAGGGAGTCGGTGAGGGTAGAATCGTCAATTAGCCTGACGGCTCGTTTCTGAATTGCATCAAGGGTAGCAAGAGAATATTTTGAGGCTCCTCTCCACAGATGAGAGCCGTATTCGAGACAGGGGCGGATTTGGGCCTTGTAGATGGTGAGAAGCTGTGGGGGTTTGTAAAATCGCTTGGACCTGAATAAGAAGCCAATCTTCCTTGCTGCAGATTTCGCCACAGAGGAGATGTGTTCATTCCAAGACAGGTCAGATGCGACAGAGACGCCCAACATGGATAGGCTGTCACACATTTTCAGGGTATTTGAATTGAAATGAATATCAGGGAAATCTTTATTTTCGCGCCTAGAAATTAGACAACATATCAAATGGGGCCACCTCACCTGGTAGCTATTGGCCAGATTGCTTTTTGGTGCTCGGTTTCACCTTCCTAGAGGATAAATGCCACCCTTCTGACATGTAATAAAATTCGCCGTGATTTCTTTAAAAGATATTTCAATTTATTTATATTTCCAGCACAAGAGGGTCGAAAGAATCTAATTGTTATCCGGCTCCATTCAGGCCTGATTCAATGATAAAATTAACCCTCTCTGAAATACAATTGACGCTTTCTTAAATTTAATTGATCTTTTGTGAAATACATTTTGAAAATATGAAATCATTATTCTATGTATTATATATTCAACATTAATATAGAAATGTCTTCTTTAGTAGAAAGAAAATTCCGGTATATACATCTATTAGAATTCAATTTTTATCGATCAAATTAATTACTAGAAGGGGAACCATTTATGGTATAATTTATATTAAATTGAAAGTTTCTTTTTGTTTAGAGTAGCATAATTTTTATAATTTAAAGGAGAGAATAAAAGAGTGTATCTTCTGCTGAAAAAATAAATTTATTTATTTATTTATAAAGAGACTAAAGCTTGTTTATAAATAAAAAAATGTTTTTATAGCAGAAGACACACTCTTTTATTGTCTCCTTTAATGTATAATATATAGTTCATGAGGTGTTTCTTCAGCCCTCCTCACGTCCGTCGTAATAAAAAAATCATTCAATAAAAAAAGTTTTCTCAACTACATTATTATTTTTATTCTTTATTGATTTCTACTTTATGTTGATCAAAAGAGATTGATATTTTTCCTATTTGAAAATCAAATCAAAAAGATATTTTAAGGAATATTTATAGACCTAAAAACCAATTCACTTTGAATGGGATTATTGATTGAGTAGGTCAGAAGCTGAATATTATTTATCTTGAAAAATATTTTCCTATATCATCTCATGAAATGTTATAGTAGAGGTTTATAGAAGATTTATAGGCTATTAGACAAGAGTAGTAGAATTAATAGCTGTTATAAATGAGGAAGTAGTTTTGTGATATTATGCTTAAACCATTCAATTCAAAACGTTTTAGTAATAGAACGATTCTGTTGAATCAATAATCAAATAACGGGCATTTACTTACTTTAGATCAATAAATCTCTCTTATCAATTGGTTCAAGTTTATACCCAGAAGGGGCGGAAGGCCATCCCTCGAAATATCGGATCTTAAACTCTCTATTTGTAATATTATAATTATTTCATAATTTATATTATTGCTATTAAAAGTTTAATTTACCACATAATAGCATTCTTATAACTAAATTAAAATGAATCTAAAAAAATCTGAGGTGATTTAAGCATACTTGATTTTTTGATTCTTAAGGGCCAGTTGTATGTCGGTTTGTAAAGTCTTTGTTAGAGTTAACAAAGGGTAAAATCATAAAATTCACATGACACGCACTTTCATTTGATTGGCCATCCCGCCGGGCACAAGGTGAATTTTAAGGTTTTACCCTTTGTTAACTCTAACAAAAACTTTACAAACTGACATACAACTAGCCCTAAGAGCGTGAGATATTCCCAGTGACTCGAGAGAATTCAAAAAATAAAAGAAGCTTAAAAAATAACTAATCACGATAATTCTGATAAAATTGTTACGATATATATAAGTTTAAAATATATTTTTATTTATTTATTATTTGGTGGTGCCTGAGTATTCACAAATAAAAAATTTACTAAACGTAACGTAAAATGAAAATTAACAAGGTAGCTACTGATTCTGTAATTAAACAGATTTGTAAATCAGTATCGTCAACTAATTTAAGAGATTATTATATATATATATATATATATCTTATTCATGATAATCGATTTCACATCGACACCTATCTCCTGTTATCTAATAAAAAATTAAATATCAATTAGTTATCGAAAATAATATTATATCTCCACATTTATGAAATTTTTTCTTTGGGTTTTTCTTCAAAAGGTGAAAAGTTGAAATTAAATAATAGCCAACTTCTGCCTATTTGGCATATATAAAAATGACCTAACCCTTTGAGGGATTGCTGCAACGGCTTTGCGTTACTTTTTAGAGTTTCAACTCTGACTATCTCATTTAAGCCTCCCTAATCAATTCCATCGAAGGGTAAGAGTAAATTAAGTCTCCGATTAGGACGGCTGTAAATATGCCAATACAACAGATTCTTAGTTGCTTATCAATCTAAGATCTAATCGCGCTATAAAAGTTACTTAACTTCAATAATCAAACGGGCAAAGGTGTTTTAAGTCAATTTTTTTGGTTACAGCTACATATAAATAAGAAATAATAAAAATAAATTTAATGTAATACAACTAAAGCATGATTTTATAAAAAGTGAAATTAAACCATTATAGTTAGTTATTAAAAATTCTTCCAGAACTTAAGTGACTTGATTTAAATTTTCTTATTAAATTGAAGGGTTGTTTTTGTCACAAATATAATATAATGTATGTATGATTTCAAACTATTGTATATTTTATTGTGTTATATAATTCTCTATAAAAAAGAAAAAAATGTAAATAAAATGTTTCATTTCAATTTTAGAACTACTGAGGATGGTCAACCAGTGGTGACCTAAACTGTATAGTTTATCAATTAAATAAATCAAATAGTTATTGAAATTATTGTTTTATTATATTTGTGACAAAAACAACCCTTCAATTTAATAAGAAAATTATAGTTAGTGTCACACAAATACAAGCATGCCACGCACAATCTCAAGAGGCACTATATTGGCACGGAAGAGGCTAGCTCTAAAAGGGAAGTTGTGCGGGTTGATTTTCTCTATATCATTATTTATTTTTTTTCTTTTAATTAATATGAGCTAAGTATACATATTTAACAAGCTTGTAGATTTTTTTATACTATTAAACATATAAATAACGAAAATATACTCTAAAATTCCAAAGCAGCTCATTTCCGCATTAAAAATAATGTGGGAATGAGTACGTTACCGAAACCGAAATAGAAAAAGTTTATTACTACAAATTACTGAATTCAGTCTGTAGAGAGTTAATTGATTTTATTTTAAATTTCTTTTTTTTCTTCAAGTAATTAAATAATTTATACTACCCAAAGCCATTAGATTCTCTGGAATGTGTGGTCATGGATGATGATGAAGAATGTGAGTAACGCGGGAAAAGAACCGCGCGACTCCCAGATACCGAAAAAGAAGCCGTGACTTCACTACTACAAAAGTATTTTTCGTAATATATATGATGAATTTTATTGCACTATATAATTTAGAAAAATTAGTAAAGATCGCCACTTGTGATTTTTAATTTTCATTTTAAATATATATAATCCTAAAAGTTAAAACTTCAAAAATAAAACTCGATAGGAAATAGAAAGCATCGCCTTTAAGGCTTTGCAGAAGAATGGTTCTATAGGGTCTACTTAGGGAGAGTTGTTCCCACGTGACCTACTCAATTTCATTCTTTCACCCCCGCCTTAAATTGACTTCCACCCTCCCCACCAAGCCACGTTCTCTTAGTTTTAGCCGATAAAAGTTATTTTCCTAATAATCTAAAAATCTGATTTCTATTAAAAGTTTAATATTTATATATGGGTCAATTGATGTCTGATACTGAAATTGAGATTTTAAGACTGGATCTAATGATTGATTACAGAGATAATCGTTTCGTAAAAAACATTTACTTTCTCTTAGAATGAAAGAGAATGCCTTTTTGAAATTATATAATACTAGCTTCAAGGCCCGCCTTCGGCGGGCTGCTTTTACTAACCCCACGTGGCTGCTTTATTGATGTTTTATTAGTTACAGAGAATAAATATAATTGTTTTATTATAAGTCTTAAATAGATATAATTTAAGATTCTATTTAACTGCAATTTAAATGTACTTTAAAAAAAATAGATAAACATTTTTCAAACCTATCTTCAATTAGTTTTTTCGCAAAAAACGAAAATTTCTCGATGATTACCATTTTTAATTTTTTTTCTCATCAAAAAACTTTGACAAAATAATTATCATATTGTATTTATTATTTGGAAAAAATAAAATATTTAGAATTTGAGAAAATAAAATAAAATAAAATACTAAATGTTACTAAATAAATACTTTTGTAAAAATGCAGTATTAAATTCTTCTTCAACGATAATGTGGTTAGAACTATTGAGAATGAATGACACTCAAAAATCTTACATATAGGGCCGCCAACACTTGTTTTTTTGCTAGTTTAGTTCTTTTTTGTTTGGCAAGCTATGTTGGCTAACCTGAATTTTTTTTAGTTTTTCCTGAATTTTCCAATTTTTTTTTACGTATTAACCTGAATTGGACTATTACGAACATTTAAAAAAAAATTAGCAAATCGGTCCAGGCATTTGAGAGATCTGCGCTTACGAAGAAACAGAAATTCATTTTTATTATATAGATATATTTTTTTTCTTAATTTATTTAAAAATGGAGGAAAAAGTGAAATTTTTTAAGTTTATTATTTGTATAGTGGGTACCACTTGTATACTAATATTATGATACCCTTGAAATATCAATAAAATCAATGAAAAAATTATGTTCTCTAGATTTTTGGACCTGAAGTCTTAAAGCTAAATTTTAATCAGTATTCTGCATTGAAAAAATTCTCGTTTTGGCATAAGATCGAACTTTCAATGACTTTCGATTTTTATAGTTATCGTGGGTAGTGGAATCAAGACGTACACATAAACTTACGAACCATAGAGAGACAGAACTGTAACTATTTAATTAATAATGAATAAATCTAAAAGTCTATCATCCGCTTGATGTTAATGACTATTAGATATATTTTGATATAATATTGATTGTTTTTATGATATTGATTAAATACAGTTCTTTTATTAATGGATGAAATGATTTTTCTTCACGTTTCAGACATTTTTAAACGCAATGAGCAAAAATATTTTTTTTGGAGTGAATTCAATACTAGGGTAGTCTGAGAGGCTTTTGTCTCCCAAGCTTACAAAGTAATTTATTTATAATTGGAAATATTTTTACTAAGAATAAATTCGTTTATTTTTTTCATTTATACAAGTGAATAATTAATAACGAATAAATCTAAAAGTCTATCATCCGGTTGATATTAATGACTATTAGATATATTTGGATATAATATTGATTCTTTTTATGGTATTGATTAAATACAGTTCTTTATTAAAACAATCTCAAAACGATTATTAAATAGCCAAATGTTTTGGGAAAACAAATTTTTTTCCAAATTTTCATTGATAAAGGGAGAATTTCCCCCGAAACGTTTTGAGATTCTTTTGATAAAAGAACTGTAATATTTATATAATAACTAGATAAATAAATATTTTATTTACTTGATACATCGTTTTGAATGCTTTATCTTAATTTTGACTCTTAATACAAATATTTAATGGTTTTACCCAGAAGATAAAGAAAAATAACTTTCGACTACGATAAAATTAAACCCTTTTGAGCCCTCCCCCCATACTCAAAGATACTTTGGTGGGTGGGAAAATAAAGAGAAAAAAATGTAAAGAAATTATTTAATTTTAGACTCAGAATTATATAAAAAAAATTCTATAAAATTTAACTATGGACTCAGAGTTCTAAATATTTTTCCGACTACAATATCAAAATCCTCTTTGAAGCTATAATCGGAAATAAAGAGAATATTCATATATAATGTCGAGTAGTCCTCTGAGGCGGCTCAATTCTTCATAGAGTCTGCTTCGCTCAGTCGCTGGATTACCCCTCATTTTTGCCAATTTACAAAATTAATATCAAGAATATAACAAATATCTATTAAACACGAATTCCTAGCCTTTGCAAACCCTCGACAAAAATTAAGCTACCTATAGCTATATGTAAATAATTTACATCAAGCACAATATCGTCACCTTAGAGTGTAAACCTGCTAACAAGGAAATTTTACAGGGCAGAGAAAAAACTAACAAAATTTAATATTGTTGTTATGGAAAAAACTATTTTTCACATTTTTTTCTACAACTTACGATCGTAATTTTAACTAGCAGTTTTACTTAGACGATGCTGCATCTCTTTTTAACCGACTTTAAAAAAGGAGGAGATTATCAATTCAACGGAATGTTTTTTTTTCTTTCGAACGGTATTAATAAGTCATATATGATAAAAAATGGAGTTAGCAGATTTACACTCTAAGCCGACGATTTATACTTTTGAATTTATCTCATATAAAATATCTCTACCCGAGGGGTGAACCGCGATTGGAATTAGGTGTACAGGTCTTTGGAATTATGTGGAATTATTTTGGAATTCATTAGATAATGCCCCTTCATCTATTATCTTCTACTTGGAAATGAAAGTAGAAGTGGAAGTAGGTGTATACGATATTAGGACGCGGTTCACCCCTCGTCTCTACCCATTCTAGAAAAAATCTTGAATTTTTTAGTAACTCTTTTAAAAACAATATTTTTTTTAAAACTCCTATTCCCTTTTAAATTTCAGAATAATAAAAAATTATTTTGTAATTACCTAATTATTGTTTATTTTTATCCATGTAGGTTTTACCACATGATTCTCAAGCAAGACGTCTATTTGTCTCCTCTGGTGGTCTTAAGAAGGTACAGGAAATAAAAGCTGAAGCAGGAACAGAACTTATGGATTATATTATTGTAATAAACTGCTGCTACCCTCAAGAAATTGTCCAGTATGTTTTCGTACTTTCAACAGCTAAATACCTATATATCCTGAAAACTTAATTCATTATGTCAATAGTATTTTCCGTTGGGCTCCGGTGCGCAGTGGGAAATCATACTGACGACATCGGGGCGATAGCGCACCGTCATGGTTTAAATTTAGGTTTCTAACGCAACAGATACTCTCAGGGCAGTAAAGTAAACGCCCAACGAAAAACTCAATTAAAATCTAATTTTACATTGAGTGTACAATAGTTTTTAAATTTAAAAATGTATGTACAAGTGAAAAATTTTTAGAGACTAACTGAAAATTCTGATCATTCGGCAATTTTTTGCTGAGCGAAGTTTCAAACAAAAGTTCAGCTTATTAATACAAATTTGGGTGACAGATTTTAATTCAATAGCCATAAGAGTTTGAACGCTACCCATATAACAATATAAATTTTTTTCTCGATTTTCTATTTATTTCTCATAAATCGGCTAGGGGTTAGCGTACCAGCCTGCTAACCAAGTGGTCCCAAGTTCGAATCCGACTCGAGGCATCCGGCTAAAATCTGATCCCTGGTTAGAGACAAATTAAATAAAAAAATAATAAGCATCGTAAATTGGCTTATGGCTAGAAAGGCCGAAAAGCCAAATAAAAAATAAAAAATTCTCATAAATTAAACACATATCGTCTCTGTTATATCAAAATGTCGTATGTAAATATCTACACTTTTCAGTATAGCTCTGTTTTCATTTTGTATTAACCCTAAATACTTGATACCTCTGGCCAGAGGCGTAGTGTGGGTGGTGCTAGAGATGCCCCGGCACCAGGCGCCGCACGATAAAGGCGCCGAACGATAAAGGTGCCTAAAGACAAAGGCGCCTAACGATAAAAGCGGAGAACAATAGAGATGCAGTTTTAACTTTGAAAAAAGTTTAGTAATGCAGTAATGCATTTAATTTTGTATAATTCTATAATTTTCCAATATATTTCAAAGATGATTTTTCATTTGAGCCTAGTACTCAAATCAGTAGTGTCACACACATGAGAATACAGTTTTGTTACATTTTACATTCCTTATTTGAGAATATTTAGTGTGTGTAAGTTAGAGTGAGTGGTTAAAGTCTAAAAGTAATATATTCGTAGTTGTATAAAAATATATATCTTCATTTTTTTTTATTGTAATAAAATGGCGCCATTTTATTCCTTTCGCACCGGGCGCCGAAATATCACGCTACGGCTCTGCCTCTGGCATTTTGTTTTTAATCTGTAATTTGAGTTCTATCTCCTGATAACATACAACAATTTGAGAGCAGATGTAACTAACAAATACAAGTGTTTTTCTTCAATAAAATTTTTTTGGTAATTTTGTCATACTTAAGAGCTTACATTTTGATATAATAGTGACAATATATGCTACTCACGGCAAAAATGTTTTAAGGTAGTTGTTTCACCATATGGGTTTTCTTAGGGTTTTTTTGAAATTTAAACAGATTATTATTTAAATACTTCTGCATCGATTGGTGGAAAAACGAAATTTATGAACAATATAGTTCCGGAGATATTAAATTCCAAAGATAGAGTTTTTCAGACTCTTATACATTGCATTGCATTGCATTTACGTACATATTTAATTATAATTAAGAAACTCTTCTTACCATTGTTATAAAAAACTAAACCAACATTAAACAATAACTAATACATTTTTAAGAAAATTTTAATTCATAGTTACAACACAGTTTCTGAGATAATAATGAATAAATAATTAAAAATTTACACTAAAAACAAGCTGGCAACAACGTATTTATTTAACCTAAAAAGTGGTTAATTTTAGTAAATTTTTTGACGTTTTTTCCCTTCAACCATTGTCGCAACAGCTTTCAATCGGTTATTAAGAGCTTTTTGTTTTATAAATCTCCCTTTATAATGTACTTTTATCTGAAATCTCTATGATAAAATATATACAAGTTCGAACAGTCTTGCCAGATTTGTCAAATGAACACAGGATTGGCTAGTAGTGGTACATAAACAGCAAAAACTTTTGGGCTTATGAATTATGAATCCTTAATGTCCGTTCTATATACTCTAGCATTAACTTTTTGCCAGTATTGTCTCGAAACAACTACCTTAAATTATACAGCTTTTAATAATATATATTTATTTTTATTTTAATAATCGTTAATCGATTCACTTTTAGGTATTTTTCCCCTGGCTATTCCAACATTATTTTGGATAAAGTGGACCAATATACACCGGAAGTTCCTTCTTTGTATGGTATATTGGGGGAGCGTAAAGGAAGCGAGGAATTAGAAGGAAATCCAGACATAGCCTCCCAATAATCGAACCAGATTAAAAAGATAAGAAAAAAAAATATACATTTTGATTAATAAATTATAAATATCTAAATTGCCAAAGATCATTTATACTCAAATCAAATATTAAATATATGTTATCTTTTATCAAGATGGGCTTTGATTCGTCATGTAATAATATTTATCTGATCTGATTAAACGTGATTATATGTATACTGTTATATAATACATATAAGTAGTATTAGTATTGTGAATATTGATTCTTTTAAAATAACTAAAGATACGATTAATTTCCTATTCAGTTTTTCATTTTTAAATTTAGAATAATTTTTATAAAAAAATGAAACCGACTTCAAAAAAATTAAATTCAACAAATAAAATAATAAGAACTCAAAAATAAAATAAAATACACTAAAAGGTATAAAAGTAATTATCTAATTTAGTTACAACTGAACGACGAAATTTTTACATGAAATCACTTTTGAAGTCGGTGCCAAACATACATTTTATGAATCGCACTCGACGGATCTTACTTTTAGCAAATACTGCATATACAATATTTGCTTTTAGTACTATTGGCGGGTACGCTCGCTTATATAGTTTGTTTAGCACCGACTTCAAAAAGTGATTTCATGTAAAAATTTCGTCGTTTAGTTGTAACTAAATTAGATAATTATTTTATAAATTGTAGTATATTTTATTTGATTTTTGAGTTCTTATTATTTTATTTGTTCCATTTAATTTTTTAGAAGTAGGTTTTATTTTTATTTTTTTATAAAAAGTATTTTTCTTTTTCTTTTTAGTGATGTTATAAATAGATAGTTACTTAAGATAATATTTTGTATGCATCTCGTAAGAGAAAGCGTCGGGCGAATGAATAAGAAAATGATAAAAAAATTCAATTCATAAATATAGAAATTCTCTCGAAACTTTTGCAGGTTTTTAAATGAACGTTTAAGATTATTGATTCTTTTATAAAAGATTTTATTTATTATAATTTCGATTATTTGCTCATAAGAATTGGATATTTACGTTATTTCGTCATTGATCATATCATCAGAACTTGACCAAATTAAAATATGAGACCACCCCTAAAGTACCCACTTTCCAATAAAAAAGAATCATCGAAATCGGTCAACGTGGCAAAAAGTTCTCACTGAACATACATAAAATAAATATATATATAGTTAGGTATCCTGTCTACCTTGGAGCCGAGGGGTGAACCGCGACCTAATATGCTGTACACCTACTTCCACTTGTACTTCCAAATATTTCCAAATATTTCCAAGTACTTCCAAATATTTCCAAGTAATTCCAAATATTTCAAGGTAATTCCAAATATTTCCAAGTACCTACTTACTTTCAAATATTTCCAAGTGCTTCCAAATATTTCCAAGTACTTCCAAATATTTCCAAGTACCTACTTCCAAATATTCCCAAGTAATTTCAAATTTTTCCAAGTGCTTCCAAATATTTCCAAGTACTTCCAAAATACTTCCAAAGAGGTGTACACCTACTTACAATCGCGGATCACCCCTCGCTTGGAGCTATACTGATCCAAAAGCAGAAAGAATCATTAAAATCGGTTAAAAACAAAGAAGTTATGCGCGATCATACATAACAAATAAGCTGACGTGTTCTGATGTGGCCATCCACTTGACTTTACCATACAACCTGGCCCTTAAAATTATTTATAATTATGTAGGTGGGGTTAGTTTTTGCATTTTTAGACTTCAGGGGGACCATTGATTATGTATACAAAATTTGGTTGAGTTGGCTCAAATGGCCTAGATTTTTAATTTTTATCCCCCCCCCCCCCTCCATCCCCCTTAATTTTACGTCGATGTGCACCAAAATCTAATCAGCCCTTAATCTCAACCCAGCAAAACTACGTGTGAAATTTGCTTTTGATATTCACACTAGTTTTTGAGCTAGCTCGTCCACAAAAATTTGGAAACGCACAAACTAACTGACAACCAGACAACCAGATAGACTAACAGACATTTTGACAAAACAATTATTATCTCGAAAAATATAATCTTTTCGATGTTCACTTATTTCGGCTTTTTTATAGAGCGAAATGCCATGGTTTCGCTCAATTCTTTTAATCAAAATAGTTTCAGCCGTTTTTGAGATATTTCGAAAAAAAGAAGGAAAAAACACTTTTTTCATGCACGATTATAATACTTGACCTGTATGGTAAAGTAAAAAGAATCATCGAAATCGGTCAACGTGGCAAAAAGTTCTCGCTGAAAATACATAAAATAAATAAATAGTTAGGTATCCTGACTATCTTGGAGCTATACTGATCCAAACGCAGAAAGAATCATTAAAATCGGTTCAAAAACAAAGAAGTTATGCGCAATCATACCTAACTAAAAAGGTCCAATACCAATGAAATTTATATTTTTACCAATCGTAAACTATACTGAAGCCAGTACAAAAAAAATCATCTAAATCGGTTCACAATTGGCGAAGAAATCAGGTAACATAGACACAAAAAAATCCATTCTAATTGATAGCCTCCTTTTTTTTGAAGTCGGTTAAAAAAACTAGTTTAATATATAAATTTTTTCTAGAAAACGATTTCAGATGATCCTTGATATTTCAAATTTGCCTAGCAGCTGACCAAGTGACTCATACGTCATAGATACTTTGAAGAATAATCATGTGAGTGAGTGAGTTCTCTCTCTAGAGCTGTCATTCTCAGTTCATTCTCTACACTTGTCCAAATTCTATCTTTTATATTACAACACAAAAGAATTCCATTTTTTAGGTTACCATGATATAGATAAAATTGTTATAACTTAAAATCGATGTAAAATTTGGAATAAATAATTGATGATCCCGATTTTGTGATCCATATTATATAATTTTAATTAATAATTAGAAAAGACTTATTGTGAATATACATATCTATGTAAGTAAATTTTATTTTTATAATAATCTATTTAATATAAAGTTCTTTATTGTATTATTTAATAATATAAATAAAAACAATGGTTTTATAAACCAAAATCAGAATAATACCTATAACTTAAAACATCAAGGGATCTTTTTAACAATGAAAAACAAAATTCTGGTTGTGATTATAAATATTTTTTTAACAATATTGACAATAAAAGGTTTAAACGTCATTCCAATTCTAGTTTTTTTTATATAAGTAGGTTATAATGAAAGGCAGTCCATAAATTATTTAAATTTTATTCAAATTCCGAAGTTTCGGAGACTTTTTCTCTCCCTCTTCAGGTTATTTTTTATATTATCATTAAATTTCTGATGATATATATTCTCATTTAAATAGGTGTTGGTTTTTTTCTTTTTTTGACAAAAATAACACAGGTTATATTTTTATCTTTTGTTAAATTTATTGCCACTATGGGACGTTTCGGCATTTACAATTATGCCATCTTCAGCCCATGACAAAAAATGATTCATTTTTTCAAAAAATCACAGTTTTTCCTACATAAAATGAAAACCACTCACCCTAAAAACTTGATTTCTATCTCATTCTCTAGGAAATTTTATTGACTTGAACGTTTACTTGGACCACTTTTTTGATAAAACTTAGATTTATAAATATCTAGCATTTTCCATGACAGGATGTGATCCGAATCCTCAAAAGTGTCATGGAAAGCGCCAAAAAAAATGAGATTTTTTTACCTTGCTTTGCATTTTTAACCATGTTTCGTTACGAAATTTTCTTAGCAAACCACAGATTCGGATTTAGCACACCCAAAAACATAAAGGGTCGAAGAAATTACAACAACCCCAAAACTTTCTGGGTAAAAACACATTTTAACTGCACTATTTGTTTTAATAAAAAAAAAATTCCCACTAAATATTTTGCTTTGTGGATTGACCCCTCCCATGAAAATTTTCCGGCTACGCCACTGCTTCAGTCTAAAAAATATATATAATATATAAATATATATATCTAAAAAATATACATAAATACACCATTGCCCTTCGAATTTTGAATTTCTTCAAAATTCGAAACACTCAAAAACCTTTATTTAAATTATATGTCATGGCTATATGTTTAAATTTAGAATCACTAAGGTCAGGTGGGGTAACTGGGGCCGGGGGCAACTGGGCCAGGGGTCCTGTAACCCCAGAGCTTTTTAATTTTACCGCATTTTTTTAGCGCAATTCACTTTTTCATATTGGTGGGAAATTTTCAGTGTTCCTGAATTAGAGAAATTTCTTTAAGTTTATTTTATACTTAAGTACTTTGTTAAGTTAATTACTTATTTACCTAGTTATGTGCTTACCTAGTTGCCTTACCCAGTTCCTTGAAAATATTGAGACTTGAGTAAGTACTTAATTAAGGCTTTCTTAAGCATAAGGAACTTATTTAACTTTATTTCAATGGGTAAAATGAAATTATTTTGTTTAGTTGTTTGATTTATGATACTTTTTTGAATTTTCTGTAATAAAAATGGATTTTAAAAATTATACTTGGCGTTTAAACTTATCTACCTTAAAAAATTCAATAGAATAAAAAAATAGAGGTCTTGGTGCAACTGGGCCAGCCTAGTCAGGGCCCAATTACCCCGAATCGCTTACATCTTTGATTATTTTTAATCCATATACAAATGAGACTAATTCTACCTACGGCCAGGGCCTTGAGGGATAGGGGAACATGTCCAACTGCTCAAAAGATGTTAAAAATTAAAAAAACAGCAAATAGGCTGGGCTGGTCCAATTACCCCACAACGCGTTTAACTGGGCCAACCGCAAAACTTTACATTCAACTTAAGATAATTCCAAAATTTTGAATAATCAAAAGTTGAAAGTATCATGATTATTTGAAGAAAATTTCATCTTTCAATTAATATAGTCACGAGATCTATAAATTGTGAGGAAGCTTAGTTATAGCCAAAAAATGGAGGAAAACAAAAGAAGCTGGCCCAGTTACCCCACCTGACCTTATATCGCGAAATTTTACAAATTAAGATAACAATCTTTGAGTAAAATATTTTACGCGTTTGCATATGTCAGAGAGGTTCGTATCCCGCAGGTGAGCCAGCCCGGATTGCTGTTACTGGCACTCGGGTTCGATTCCCGAGGGGGTGAAAAACAACCCCTCTGACATATAATTAAAAATATTCCATTCCATCGGAATTAATAGATGACACCATCTTATGATTTTCTAGTAAATTTGAATCTATTACCATCGGCAAATTAATATCTTTCATAATAAATACACGATTACAACATCATATGACAGACTTCACATTATTTTTAACTAGGACATTCAATCAGAATCAAATCAACATACCTTGGAACAATCATAGACAGAACAATCCAATTACATTGAAATCATTACAAGTACACATATTATTAAGATGGCATAATTGTAAATTCCGAAACGTCCAATGGGGACAATAAATTTAACAAAAGATAAAAATATAACCTGTGTTATTTTTGTCAAAAATAGAAGAAAAAAAACCACACCTATTTAAATGAGAATTTATATCCTCAGAAATTTAATGAATATATAAAATAAGAAATTCTTAAAATCAATTTGATAATTAAAGTTTTTTATTCGACATTGTTTTTCTTCACCATTCTGGACTGCCACTCCATCAAAATATATTTACCAGCCCATCTTCAAGAAAATACTTCTAATATAATATTTGATAATAATTTATATTTAAGCAATATATCTACCATTGCCATTATTATTGAAGTATTTACTACCATTAAAAATTTTCTCATTGCTAAAAAGAACATTATTCCCGAAATGTTTAAAGTTATATTATTAAATGTATTCTGATTGAAAGAATTATAAATTGTATTTATTTTTATTTAATTTTATAATATATGGTAGATAAATTGTTAAGGCCTTTTTTTTACTTTTAATGAACTTCATAATTAGAGAACTTTTAAATAAATTAAAATAATATTTTAAATATATAAAGAATTTGAGTACTTATGTCATTTTGAAAATTTAGTTGGAAAGTTTTTTCAAAAAGACTTAATTAAGATCTTAATTAAGATAAGTTTTCACTAAGATCACATTGTCCCTAAAAATGTAAATTCTTTTTTATTAAAATACTACCTATTACCAAGAGTTGTCTTTTTAAAATACTTTCCATCTAAATTTTCAAAAAAATGACATATTCAAATTCTTTATATTTATAATATACTAAAGGGTGGCAGGACGGGCAAAATGCCACGGACCCCGAGCACAGGAGGATCTTAACATTTATTATTACTAAATTTAGTAAATTTTATTAGTTTTGAATTCAATTAATTTAAATTACCTACTAAAGTACAGACACAAATTAAAAGTTAGTAGAAAATCAACAAAAAATGCACACAATAATTATAATTAATAAGTTTTTGTAGGGAAATAAGGACAATAGCTTATGCAAATATTTTTTATTTTATGCCAACGTTTCGTCAACTTTGTTGACTTCCTCAGGAGCTCAAACAAATTAACTTCTTTGGATATTTGTCATTTTATCAATATTCCTTCTTAGCAAACACATATAGGCCAGTCATCGAACAGATTGAAAATATTTCATATTTAAATCTAAGTATTCGCTCTAACTTAAGGCCCGAAGGACGTGTGTATTAATCACCGTTATAATAAAATTGATTGCCCCTAAGATTGATGAAATCCCTGCTAAATGTAATGAAAAAATTCTTAAATCAACCGAAGCTCCCTCGTTTCCATGAGCTCGCACTATGGTAATAAAAATTGCCAAGCCCAATCTACCCTCACAAACGGATAACGCTAAAAATACGATTCTGAAAAAAAATCTCACCTTGCTTAAAATTAACCCCCAACTCACTCAAAGAAACAAACCTAAAACCGTAAATTCCAAACTCAACAAAGTGGTTAACAAGTGTTTGCATCAAGAAGCCACCATCATTGCCTTATATTTAAATAGAAAATATTTTCAATCTGTTCAATGGCCTATATGTGTTTGTTAAGAAGGAATATTGATAAAATGACAAATATTCAAAGAAGTTAATTTGTTTGATCCCTGAGGAAGTCAACAAAGTTGACGAAACGTTGGCATAATATGATAATTTCAAAAAAATATTTGCATTAGATATTGTCCTTATTTCCCTTTAACAACTTATTAATTTAATCGATGGACATAAATAATCAAAATAAATAATTATAATAGCGTTTGTACTTAATTTACCTACTGATTTATTAAAAAGAAACCACAACTTTGGTTTAGCTTCTGTACATTGAGGGATGGCCCCATCCGATGAATTTGCCATGGGCCACAACGGTATAGTAGTTACACCACTGGTTGGTCCTCTACTTTTTTAATCAATTATTTAAAAACGATTTCGTTTGTGAATAATAATCATCATTTCCAACAAGTTAAAAAATGTATTATTCAATTAATTTAATAATTATGTTAAGACATAATTCGACCAATCTTTTTATTATTCTTTCTATTTTCTCTAAATTCTCTCATCCTCCATTTGCACGCTACTCGATTTACATGCTTTCGCTTTTACACTATAAATTAAAAAATTATATTTTTAAAAAACTAAAAAACACGCTTTTAAAATGTACAAAATAATGTAATATAATCAAAAAATGTGGGGCGCAGAAACATGTAGGTACTTTTAATAATTTCCACAAAAAGTGCCCCACGCTTTTTGATTAAGTATTACAATATTTTGTACATTTTAGAAGCGTGTTTTTAGTTTTTTTAAAATATAATTTATTTTTTTACTTTTTAGTCTTAATTATTTTTATAGAGAAAAGTTTTCGGAAGGTAGCTGTTCCGCCAAATGGGTTTTTTTAGAATTTTTTTGAAATTTAGACAGATTATTATTTAAATAATTCTGCATCGATTGGGGGCAAAATGAAATTTACGAACAATATAGTTCCTGAGATATTAAATTTTAAAAATAGAGTTGTTCAGACGTTTATACATTGCACTATACGGGATATCGGAAAATTTACATACATATTTAATTATAATTAAGAAACCTTCTTACCATTTTTATAAAAAACTAAACCAACATTAAACAATAACCAATACATATTTTAAGACAATTTTGATTCATAGTTACAACACAGTTTCTGAGATAATAATGAATAAATAATGAAAAATGTATTAAAAAAAATTTACACTAAAAACAATTTGGCAACAGCGCATTTATTTAACCAGCGAAAGATGTATAAAGCGCCCATGCGCTAGATTTTTCAAAATTATAATTTTCATAAGGTGTAACGTAGGCGTTGATTACATTTGTTAAAAAATAACAAAACGATTTTTATAGAAATTTTTTAACTTTTAAAATGTATTTTATCTGTCATTTTAATATAAAAATATTCAATCCCTTACAATGGTGCCAGATTTGTCAAACGAGCACGGGATTGGCTAGAATCGGTACATAAACAGCAAAAAGATTTGGGCTTACGAATTATAAATGCTTATTGTCTGTTCTATATACTCTAGCATCAACTTTTTGCTACCTTAACAGAATGAAATGTATTTATTTTTATTATTTTTATATAATTTCATTTTTATTAAACCAATTATTTTACATTAATTAATGTATACATTGTATTTTTGCTTCGATTCCGGAGATTCTCCACCATCGAGTGTCCTTATTCATCTTTAGTCCTTGTTTTTAATAAGAGGAAAAATCTAATTAGATAAAAAAACCTCTTTTCCGATAATTATTTCAATTCCATTATTCCCCAATCAAGTCGATTGGTTATCTCTCATTCATTTCGTCTCCATCTCTCCATTCGTCTATATAATTTCATTTAAATTGATTATCTAAACAATTATTTTTATAGAGAAATGTTTGCGGAATTTAACAGAACAAAAGTCACATTGATACATAGATAAATACATACATACATTCAGGTGAAGCAAATATAAATTGTGTAAAAAAGATTAATTGTTGTTTTGATTTACCTACATTAAACACACTTGTTTCACACAATTATACCTTTTTGAATTATTATTTTAGTATATTATTTAACGCTGTCTTGTTTTACACGGTTTCGATTTGCACGATTTTTCTTAGAACGTATCTGCCAAACAGAAGATGCATTTATAAATTAGACCAGTGATTCTCAACCATTTTTTTGTTGCGGCACACTTTTAACAATTACAAAATTTGGCGGCACACTAACAATAAGATTTTAAAATAAAAATAATTTTGTCAAAAAAAATTAATATTAAAAAAAGACGAATCATATAGATATTACCTTTGAATACGTTTTATTTAAGTTTGAGAACACAATACTGCATAGCAAATATATAAATTTATAAATTCAACCACACAGCAAGCAAGTAAATAGCAAACTGAAATACACTCGCGTTGTTTTTTAAAAAATGGCTAAGCTAAATAAATAAAATGTATATATTTTTAAAGTTTAGGTATTTATTTAGCTTTACATTAAATTATGTGATTTGAATGGCTCAACTGGCAAAAATAATAACTCATTAGATAAAAGTACATACAAAATAATTTTTATTGTTTGCATTTCTAAAATTTTGCGGCACACTTCAAGAATTTCGCGGCACAAAAGAGTGCCGCGGCACAGTGATTGAGAATCACTGAATTAGACCAATCTGTTACTCTTGGCAAAAAACTTTTTAATAAAACAAAACTGTTCATAATTAATCATTGATTAAAGAATTGAGGAAATATAAATTTGACTCTCATTTATAAAAATCCAGCATTGAAATTAAATAATTAAAAATTTAACCAACATATATTTCTAAAATATTTATTTAAAAGACATAAAAAGGGAACATTTATAATTTCCAATAAAAATTAAACACTAGCTATATTTTTTTTTTTATTTATTTATTGTCACCGGGAACAAAGCCCATTTAGACAGCACATAAGTAAAGTGTTAGTAGGGTTAGGGAGGGAGCCGAGTTTTTAGCCAGTAGAAACTTTTATTTGCCAGCCAGGATCGAACCCCGGGCTTCCGCTCCAACATCGTCATAATCGATCGATGCCGAAGCGAGGCCATCGCGTTAGCAGGCTCGGCTAACTATATTAAAAGAGAAAGAATTTAATTTTTAGGACAAATTCTAAGATTTTATTAGAAATATGATTAAATTGCGAGAGAGGTTTTTGTCTCGAGGGTGTGAGCTGACTGCCCGGAAAGCATGTTAGTTCTCAGGTTCGACTCTTTGAGGGGTTGAATCCCTTATGATATTGCAATTTAATCATATTTCTACTAAAATCTTAGAATTTGTCCTAAAAATTAAATTTTCTCTTTTAATAAACATTTGTTAATTTTAACCTGAGGTGATTTTTTGAAAAACATTTCGACTATTTTCAAATGCTCAAATCTTTAGTTTACTACCTATATTATTTATTTTTTGAAAATAGCATGATTTAAAAAAAATATTTTAGTTTGTTCGGAATTCGTACCCTTCGACCTTTGATCTTTTGAGTCCATTTTCAAAATAGCTTGATAACACCCCTCAAATACATACAATTCGAATACAAATTTTATACATATTAAAAGGCATATAATTTTTAATAGCCGAGGAAACCAAAATTTACTGTGACTTCCTTCAGGAGAAGATACCTCACTTAAATTTAATTTATTATCTTGAGATTTATCTTTTTGATGGGCTTAATCTTACACATTCCCCCACTAGCCCTTGTCTACAGCCTTGCTATTTAGTTAAAACATCTCTTGATGTTAATATTTTTTTTTTAATAATTAAATTTATTTGAATAAAGTTTTTTTAATAATTTATATTCTTTTTTAGCAGCTCACACTTCATAATGGCCTGGACAACTTATCAAATTGTTTTAGTTGTTTCTATGGTAGTAACAGGATCAATTAATACTCTTAGTACTAAGTAAGTATATAACTAAAATGGAAACTTTATGAATAAATTAATGAAATCACATTTATTTCATTTTCTAAATGGGCAGATGAAATGTATGCCGCAAACGCAGATGGAAAGGAAAGGCAATTCACTCATCCATTTTTCCAAGCTGCTTGTATGTTTTTGGGTGAAATGCTTTGCATAGTTGCGTTTAAAATCGCATTTTATATTTACAAAGCTAGACAAGTAAGTTCTAATATTTTGGAAATGTTTTAGCTTATAAATAAACTGATCTGGCCATCCACATAACTTTAACATACCTCTCTTTATTTAATAAAATAATTTATAATCATTCACAAAAGAACCCTCTTCTTCTTAATGTGGAACCCATTAGCAATTAACCATGTATCTCTTTTTAAAAATGAGACTCATCTAGCTTTCTAATATTTTTGTTTGAAAGTGCTATTTAATTATTTTTGGACTCCTTTTGGGTCACTGTCTCTTTCAGATAGACAGTCATTTCTGTAATGTCATATAGGGTTCATATGAGAAATTTAGTACGAATTGATCAAAGGATCTAAGACTTTAATATGATTATTTAGATTTTAAAATTTTATTTTTTTATTTTATAAAAGAGCGCCCCCATTTTAGGCATATTAAGAATTAATCATATCTCTTTTTAATTATGGGATTCTTCTAGCTTTCTAGTATTTTTGTTTGAAAATTTTATTTAATTATATTTGGTTCACTCTCCCTTTCACATGGAGAGTCATTTCTACAAGGTCGTATAGGGTTTATATGCGAAATTTCGTACAAATCTAGGACTTATATCGATAGTTCTATTTTTAAATTGATTTTCAAATATATATATATATATATATCTGTTTTAAAATGAAATAACTGTAGGGGAGGGTTTCACTAAATTGGCTCGTAGGGGTCAAATAACACACGTATTTATTAGTAAAAGTATTTATTTACAAAAAGGGGATTTACATATTTTGCCTAGGGGTAGATCATCTTAAAACATCGTTAATTAATACGTCGTAATGGGTTACTTAAATCAACAACTATCTTTAAGCAACTCCCGTTGTCGAATGACTCCCCGTTGCAACTCACATTCACACATGCATATGAGTGGGGGGGGGATGCACTGTCAGTCAACACCCCATCAAAACAAGTTGTCATAGTATTATTTATGACAGAAAGCTTTTAGCCTTACTATAAAGTTCTTAGCGACAATAGCCTGCGATCTATACAGGGCCTGAACCCAGAAGATGGCCCTTCGAAAGTACAACGAGCCGCAATCCCTTGACTGGGCACGTGCTAAACATATGCTCTTAGTAAAATAGAAATTATGAAAGTTCATTAAAATAATTTCCCACATAACTTTGATACAAAAGGGAAGGAAGAATTACAATGAAGTGTTTGGCATAAAACCCAAGCAGCGTACTTGGGAGATTTTTATATCCTTTTGATATAACTTTATTCGATCATTTTAATTAGCTTAGTTTTTTGTTCTAAAAGTTCCTATGAGTCTTCTTTTTTGAGTGGTCCAAATTTTGGGGAATCCGAAACCAGGACAGCTGCCTGAGAGGGCGGCCCGAAGCAGTTTCTCTTTAATAAACGAAAATATTTTTTCACATTTTTTTATTTGATTTTTTATTATTAAAATAAAAAAATGGCTAATTGAAACTAGTGTAGTGTGTACCTGTTTACACTATTTTATTTTTAATAAACTATAATTTCCTTTTATTATTTTAGAATGGATCTGAAAATGAACATAGTCTAACTAAAGGAAACAGAGATTTTAATCCATTTTATCTTTGTCCTCCTGCTCTTTTTGATATGATGGGAACTTCTGTGATGTACGTTGGTCTTAATTTGACTTATGCGTCCTCATTTCAAATGTTAAGAGGTATAATATATCATTTTTTATATATCTCTAAGCACAATTTATTTTATTGTATTTTTTTTTTATTTTACAAATTTTAAATTGAAGGATCGGCTATTGTTTTTGTTGGCATCATGTCGATGATATTTTTACAACGAAAACTCAATCTTAGAGAATGGATTGGAATAGTGTTTGTGATTGCTGGACTTGCCGTTGTTGGTGTATCAGATATTCTTTTTCCGTCTACATCAGTGGATGCAAAACCCACTTCAGACATCATTATAGGTAAAATTGCATTTCTTATTGAAATAATTCAAAAAAATAATTTTCTTATTTCATTAGGGATTGTCTTATTATTGGCGCTCAAATATTATCAGCAAGTCAATTTGTATTTGAAGAAAAATATGTTACACGTCAAAATATTCCAGCTTTACAAGCAGTGGGATGGGAAGGTTTGTACAACATTTCCATCTTAATAAACAATTCAATAAAGTTAATTATTTTCGAATTTTTTATAGGTATTTTTGGTTTTATTACAATGAGTTTATTATTGATTCCCTTCTATTATATAATTGTTCCTGATCCTTTTGGATCTCCCTATTCTCATCGATTGGAGGATGTACCTGATGCTTTTCTTCAGATGAAAAATAATAACTTAATTATTATTGGTATTGTTGGTAAGTTAAACATATAGTATATTTCAGTAATTTGCCTTAGTCCGGTCGATATGGCAATTGCTTTACCAATTCATTCACTCTTCTGTGCAGACAAAAGATTATGCCATATCCATTGGGCTTTATAGTATTAGGTGCATAAATTTGTAGAGTTTTTGAAACTTGCCCATGAAATGCAAATGCCACACGATGTCTTACTGACGTGGATCATCATGGATTAAAGCGTTCAAAGTCCATTAAAGGCTGATAGACTTCCTGAAAGATGAGATTCACTCATTTCAAAATGGCCCTCTTTGAAACAGCAAAAACATTTTCTTGTCGTGATTTTCTCCCCCATAATATTCCGAGCCGCATCCTCTCTCTTTACCCTTCTTTTGTACTCAGTGGAGCAACCGCAGGTCTACAGGGGCTGAAGCCCCCCTCCCCCAGGACCAGGAAAAAGAACGTAAAAGTAAAAATGAAAAAAATATTTGATAAATTTTAATCAATATTTTGACTATAAATTAAGACAAAAAATGATTCTATTTCCATTACCTAAATGTTGGAGAAGTATGACTGTTTCTTCAGATCGATTTTGTCTAGAGTAACTATTTGTTAAGAGACTGAAGTCTTTAATAAATCGATTGATAATACTAAAATTAAAATCCATTAATAAAAGCGTTTCTCTCCATCTATTTGAAATATACGTAATATGAAATTAAATTATTTAATTATGAAATTGTCAAAACATTATTTTTGACATTTTACGAAAATGTTAATTATATATACAGGGTGTTTCAGGAGGAATAGTAAATATTTTAGGAGGTGGTAGTATAGACGAATTGCAATAAAAAATGCCATATAACATGTGTCCAATTTTTATTAAGCACAGAGTTAGTATGTAACCAAATATCGGCATATTCAGCATGTGTAAATACGTGCAGCATGTTTACACGCTACAGTACAGACTTGGCCTACAAATCACAATGAAAACTTCAATGTAAACTAAAGCACGACTTCACAACTTGAACATCAACACTCTACTGCTGACATTCGATAAATATGCCCATAGCAACCGGTGTACCGAGACATGAAACGAAAATGCATTGAACTCAGCTGTATCTCTGTACTCAATAAAAATTGGACACATGTAAATGGGATTTTTTATTGCAATTCGTATATACTACCACTTCCTAAAATATTTACTATTCCTCCTGAAACACCCTGTATATATATCATACAAGGCCAAGGCCTTTTAAAGAAATTAATTAATTAACATTAATCCTTCCAAATGTCGAACGATTAATAAACTCTCCATGGCAAAATGAAACACTACGAATTTATGTATCAACCTAATATTAACGAACTCTTAATGCATTTTTATTTTAAATTGTCATTATTTTAGGTACTATTCTAAGTATAGCTTTATTCAACTTTTGTGGAATAAGTGTTACCAAAGAAATGAGCTCCACAACGCGAATGGTTTTAGATAGTGTGCGTACATTAGTAATATGGATTTTCAGTATTAGTATTGGGTGGCAACAATTTCATTGGTTACAGGTAAATATTTTAACTACTTCTAGATTAATTAAAATTTCATTATTTTAATTTACTCTTCTTTTGTTACAGATTGTTGGATTTATTTTATTAGTGATTGGCACTTGTTTATATAATAATATTCTTATTATGCAAGGCCTTACAAAACTTTATGCTTGGATGACTTCATGCAGAACGTCCGAGGAAAGAGCTAGTATAATAGAAGATGAAGAATAAACGACTCTCTCTATAAATCATATATTATATTTTTGTTAAAATCATGATCATTGAATTTATTATTATTTTAACAATAATGATAAATGTATTTTTATAATTTTTTTATATTAAAAAACATATATTTTAAATTACATTCTTTTGACTATTAACATTTCCATAATTTGCTTTTATCTTAAACAGTATATTTATAATTTAATACTTTTAATTAAACATTAATTAAAACTATAATTTAAAAGATACCAGAGTTAAAAAGATTATCCAAATATAAATAAATTTTAAAAAATGAGCCCATACAGTTTGTTTTTAATTCAAAATATCTTCAAGTATTTTATATATAATATAACAAAAAATTCATTTTTTTTTATTTAATTAAATTTTTTAAATAGAAATATATCAAGTACCTAGGTACCTATTCGACAATGATAGTATGATAGTTGCTAACTCATACATTTTTAGAGATAATTTTTTATTAACCTTCATCGTAACATAAATTAAGTTTGATTCTCCAGATATATATTTACTCTATCTTATAATCATATTATTATATAATATATAATATAATTACAGCCTTATCAAGCTCTCTAAGATTTCCTGACCATTCAAGAAACGTCTCGAAATCTTTTTTATTATAAATGCTACCCTAACTTTTATTTTAACCAGATACGATCAGAGATGCTTTTTTTTTTTACTTTATCCAATGCGAAGCAGACATAAAATAAATTTACTTTTGTAATGTTTTTTGTGCAAATTTGTTTACGAATTTTGAAAATTTGATCTAGTTTTCTTTATGAGTGTTTCTTTCAAGACAATATGAATAATATTGATTTAACAAGAAGCGTTTCCTTGCTTTTCTTATTTTATAGATACTATCACTGCAGGTGTTCTGATGAGTTGAAGTTAGTAATTTTGCCTGCATTACGCGTTGCCGACTCCTAATATCCATTTGCTGTTAAATTGGAAAAGTATCCGACCACTTCATTCTCCAATACTTATAATTTTCAAACCTGTACGACCTAGGTGCACAAACACCTTACTCCACCCTTTTTCTTGATCAGTTACTCCTTCACTTTGGTAATGCAAGGGTTTTCGTAGGAGTAGATGCTGGTTTTGAAAGAGGGAGTGTTATGATATAAATTAAGATACATTTCTGGAGAGATGGCCCAGGCCAACCCTTTTTTCAGCGTTGATCTATTTATTTATTATAATATTTAACCCAGTAGCCTATATTCCCAGTCAAATATTTATTTTTCTTGACCATGGCGGTTTCCTGCCTATTTATTTTTTATTCCTTGACTATGGCAACTTCGTGTCTACTTAATTATTTATCTGTTTTTTAAATTATTTATTTTTAAATAATTTAACAACAATTTCTTCAAACCCATGACATATTCTAACTATTTATTTTTTGTTTTATTTATTTGATTATTTATTTATTCTTCCCAGTGTATTTATTTATTTATTTTTATTATTTGGACGACATGCGGTATTCCTTTTTTTTGTTATTATTATTATTTTATTCTTGGTCGCACCATACTAAGGTTTCACATCGTTCTGCTGAGGCCACACCCTGAGCCACTCAACCGGATCTTGAGTGGCAGGATCGGAAGACTATAAGAGGAGATGTGGAGGCCCTAAAAAAAAAATTTTCCTAAAAATTCCTCGGCGATCATCACGAAGGTCTCCTCTACCGAGTTTGTATGTTATATTTTTCTTTAGCGCCACGATTACTGAACGACTAGTCGCCTGTTCTGGGAAGACTCTTAATTACACTCGTTAATGATTATAAGGAGTCAGGTTGGCCGAGTGGTCAAAGAGCAAGCCTTCTATTCAAGCTAGCGCGGGCACTACATATATTTGATCGGCTATAATCTTATTCCTTCAGGGGAAGGCAATGGGAAACCACCCGTGTGAAAAATTTCCTCAGGAAAAATTACAATGGTGAGTATCCTCTCTATTGTAATCACCGACGCTCGGAATAGAGTATGGCACTTGAAGAAGAATTATTATAAATGAATTCTTCATCTATATTTTAAAACATGTCTTCTGAGAATACAAAATGATAAAAATTAAGGGACGATAAAGGGTTTTCACAAAAATTAATTTAAACCATATTCCAGTTTAATGCGTTAGAATCGCCGTAGATTTTGCTGGAAATTATCCTCTTTAATGAAATGATAAGGAGTGATCATAAAAATTCATTCATGCCATATTTATGCCTAGTGATTTGGTATCTTTCTAGAATCTGAAAGAAAGTATTCCTTTATACGAAATTTTTTTTCTCATTTAGTCTATGTACTCCTGAAGATGGGTCAACAACCCGAAATATATTCTTAAGTCTTTCATTTCTGTGAAACTCAACAAAAAGCTTCCCTTAATTATAATTTAGTACCTGGAGCCACCGAGCGATGCACGGTAACCAAACGCCCCCTGGACCCTCCCCCCAATCCCACCCCGAAACCGCGCACCTCACCCCACCCCGGATCCCCCACCTCCTGCACTCCCCACATCCATCCCCACCCCGCACCCAGTTTTTGCATTTCTAGCTTTCTAGTGGTCCACAGATTATGTGTATATAGGTATATAAATAAATTCCGTATAATGATTTTTTTTAATTAAATAACAATTTATCGAGTTTTTTAATCAATTAAATAAATAATAATTTTATTGAAGCAATTTTTTACATGAAATAATGTATATATTGTTGCAATGGGGTTAGGGGAGGGTAGGTGGTTGGAGGGTAAGGAAGTTAGTTCTGGTATGGGGACGTTTAAGGGGAATATTCCTGAGTGTGAGAATACTAACCTTTATAGACGTGGAGGTGGTGGTGTAACTCAGTGTATCTCGTTGTACTAGTTTGATAAACTACTGAATTTACTCTTATGTTCAAATTCTACGTTACTGAAGTTAATCTGATGCAATGAATTTACAAAAAAAATAAAAAAAAATAATTCTAAATAGGCAAAAATAAAATAAAAATACTTAAATGAATTCTAGCTGCAAAGGAGAATGGGGAAATTTTCTTAACAGTGAAAGATAATCAAGAATTCAATGTATAATATATGATTTATTGAGGTCCTTGGTGAATTTAACAGTCAGAAAGAATTAAATGATTTGATGGCTTTAAGGGGTGAACGGAGATCGTTCAAAGAAAGTATGATTAATTACGTTTGCTCTTGAGGTGTGCTGATCGGTTCAAAGTAATTCAAACAGCATTAGCTGTGCCGTGGCCACCTCTCGCTCAGGTTCCGTAGACTGCCACGTCGAAGAGTATGTAATGTCCCAGGAGTCTCGCCTTTTTGATAAGCCTCTGTGATGCCTTCACGAGTATTGGACAGATATTCTTGTCCGTGCTATTCAATTAGCTATCGTGCTAATGATATCAGTGCCAATGGAGGGGCTAGCAAGTGTATGAATGTAGATGCCCGTGAAAACGGCTCCAGGACGAAGAAATATACTCGTGAGATCGAGTAATAGAGGGAGTGTATAATAGGAAGAGTATAATGTAAGAGAGATGTAGCGTAAAAGAGCCGTAATGTAAGTAATATGGATAGAGGTATAATATAGAGAGGATAGAGTAATAGCGCTGGATAAAGTAATAGAGAGAGATATTTCTTCGTGTCAGCCTTTTTATGCCTTTCCGATCGTGTCTCCTTGGTGTGTGGAGGCTATGTTTTATATAATTCTTAGTTTTCTACCCCTTCTAAGGGACATCGCCAATCATAATGTTCTATTTTGTTATATGAGGGTGTTTGGACCCTGGCTAATCTCATTCCCCTGACTATATTCAGAACTGGGCCTTAAAGCTCATATACCACGAATGACTTTAGATAATCCCGGCTTAAGCCAGCTTCTCTTTAAATATGAAAAATAAACTAATTTTTACGAAATCTATTCTATATTTGACTTGACTGGTTAATCTCTTTCCTATTTTTAAGTTATTAAATTAATAAATTATGAAAAAGTTCAGATTTAAGATTTTTTAACTCTACTATGCATAAAAAAAACATACTTCTAAATTTGATTCTTTGTTCAACAATGTGCGAAAATGGGTTGTTACCATTTTAATGTATTTGAGGCTTCGATTTCGGAGATTACTTCCCCACCATCGACTTGATCTAGCTTGCGATAATATTTTTAGTCAGTGTTTTTTAATAAGAGGAATTTTAATCAATTAAATTGGCAAATTCTAATATATAACAATATTTGGTATAAAGTATTAAATAGTGGGTTTTAAAATTAAAAAAACAATTAATAAATAAAAGATAATTGATAAAAATGTAAACAAACTTTTTTATTGAGATTTTCATCTATAAATAATTACTTTAATTAAGAAAAGATCAGTTAAGATGAAATTTGTCGGGGTCCAGACCTAGCCGAAAAGATCAGTTAAGATGAAATTTGTCGGGGTCCAGACCTAGCCAGATCGCTTTCTCATCCTCAAAAATTGTTAATAGAGTTGGTTTCATCAAAATCGGTAGAGCCGTTTTCAAAATAGAACTAAGATACAAATATATAAACAAACAATTTTTGCTCGTTTAATAAGAGTAGATAGATAGATACATAGTCCAAGAGCTGGTGACACATTTTTGAGTACGGATTTGACCCAACTAGAAATAATGCGTAATAGTACCGTCTATGATAGTTGTACAAGGAATGGCCAGTCTGGCTGGCCTAAGCAGGTGGACCAGGTACTGTGCATGGTGTGAGTGCGGTAAAAAATACATATGTGTTAAAAAATATTTTTGACCCACAATGAAATTATAAAAATTATAATTTATAGTCAATTATAAACATAATATATTCACCCCAGACCATTTGAGTGGTGGGACGTGGAACCAGACCACCCAAAGTGTATTTTTACAACATGCAAAAAATAGCATCGTGCTATTTTTTTCATGTTGTAAAAATACACTTTGGGTGGTCTGGTTCGTCAAAAGCAATTTGCTTTTAAATTTCGAAAAATTTTTTGTTCATTTTGATGGTAACGCGGGGCCCTTTTCGGTGCCGATTGGGCCCAATCGCTCCAATTGCCCTTTATCCGGCCCTGGATAGATATAATATTCCACTATAAATCAACACCGCATTCCCTTAATTTAATTGATAAATTAATTGATTCAAAATAGCCCCTCAATGATCAAAAGATGACCTAATTAAAAACAACAATTTTTAAACTTGAATAAACTATTAAGAATAAAAAATATTTAAAAATTTGATTTATTAGCATAGCAATTATACTGAAATAAATGATTATTTAGCGAAAATAAATACATATAAGAATTCTTTTTGATCATCCTATTAAATCACATGTCACATGATTTTGACATCCATCTTGAAATCATATGACTTCAAATCAACTCCAAAATTAAGTATATTACATTGGAATTAATAAAAAGATTTATTAAATAAAATTGCACGATAATTAAGTGAAATGGCCCTTCACTCTGCAATTAAAGGAAAATTGGTTTCCGTTATTGGAGATGAGGTTTGATTTGAAGGTTCGATTAACTTCTATTGATATATTGTTTTTAATTAAAAATATTTCAATTCTAGGACACTTGTGTTGGTTTTCTTCTTGGAGGTGTTGGCGAGATAAATAAAAATCGTCATCCAAATTTTATGGTGGTCGATAAAAGTAGGTGGAATATATTTCAATTAGCTTATTTTATAGAGGGTGGGTATCTGTCACCCTTAATTTGTCATAAGTTTTCTGTATTTGATTCGATCGCGAATGCAGGTGATTTTTGTCAAATATTAAGTGAAAATAATATCCGAATTTATATATTTCTAACTTGAAATAATGAAGTTAAATAAATTTAAAATTTTCTCATTAATATATCAAAGAATATTAACATATTAACGAGAATTGTTTTTGATCGCGCTTTTTAAACAAGATATATATCGCAAGACTACTGCTGGTTGGTTAGTCTGCTGACAGTCTGGACCAAGAGAATGAAAAAGATGTAATCCATTTATCTATAATCCAGCATCATTTCGCGATTAGCCGCGTCTTTTATCAGACATTGACATGGACCACTATGTGGTGGTCCATGGTGACCCATATCGGTGTTTGATATTAAAAAGCGTTATGCGGGCTAATCGCGAAATGATGCTGGATTGTAGCTAAATGGATTACATCTTTTTCATTCTCTTGGTCCAGACTTAAGGCTCAGCAGACTCCAATAGCCTCAACCAGCAGTGGTCTTGCGATATATATCTTGTTTAAAAAGCGCGATCAAAAACAATTCTCGTTAATATGTTAATTATTCTTTGATTTATTAATGAGAAAATTAGAGGTGTCGGTAGCGCAATCGGTTAAATCATCAACTTTTCTAATCCGATTAGGAGAACATCAACCTAGACTTCATCAGTTCGATCCCAGCAAGAAGCAAAGTGAATTTATTTGAAAATAATAAAAAACCGGCCCCTCGGCTCCAGAAACTGACAATCTCTGGTTCTACAAAACCTCGCGCATGCGCAGGACAAAATTTCGTAACAAGCAACCATGAATCGTGAGAGGTAAAAACAAGATTACCCCAGGTGGTAACCAATCCACCCACCCTCGAGTGGCAACCGGGCATTCAGATTCTGGGGGACCCGGACCATCACGAAGTCAAGGAAGAAACAATGGAAGAATAACGCCAAAAATCCATACATACCTGGGCACCTTTAACATCAACACACTCATCCGGCCAGGAAAAATTACATAACCTGACCATGGAACTCGATAACACGTTCCGGAAAAAGATAGAGGCGTGGAAGGTCCAGCCAGAAAGAAACATCAAGCTTTGCGTGATCCCAAGGGTCCAAACGCAACAAATAATAATAATTATAATGAGAAAATTATAAATTTATTCCCTTAATTTGTTTTTATGTGAGAAGAAAAGAATTTTCCATTATTTAAGAATCAACCTGTGTCAAAATATTATTAATTTAAGTGATAAGAAGTTAGAAATGTAATTAAAAATCTTACGTTCCAAGAAATAATTCTATAAAATATGTAAACTCCATCCTACCCCCAGGGCCAGATTTAGAATTTATGGGACCCTAGGCTGAACCTATGGCTCGAGCCCTACCGGGGAAAATATTTTTTTTTAATTAACCCAAAAAACCCATTTTCAACAAGTATCCAATTAAAAACTTAAAAATAAACGTGCATTTTTATTGAAACCTTGTTAAATATATTAAAGAAAAACAAACTAGACCATTTGTGGTGCTGACCCATAGGCTGCAGCCTGCGTAGTCTGCGCTTAAATCCGGTCCTGCTTACCCCATTGTCACACTTCTTGACATTTTTGTAGACCCTCTATCTATAATTAAGTCATAATACACCAACCTCCCTTTCTTAAATCTAAAAATGAATGATAATTTGTATAAATTTAAGTAATACAGTACAGTATATGTATCATAGAAATTATATTTATTTAAAAGAAAATGTTTTCTGAGTATAAAATTGGTTCATTTACTATTACATGATTTCATGCAATTATGGTCGTTGAAGAATAAAAATTAAATCGATGTATGTATGTGAGGTCACGATTACTCTAATCCCCCTATCCATGGCCGTTTTTAACCTCCCCGGCGCCCTAGGCACTTCAAATTTTTACTCCCCCCACTATTTCCAGAGCACCCCCCTCCTTCAGTTCTTACCTTGCCAGTTTTGGTTCCGGAGGGATTTTCCCTTAACTCTCTTAATGTTTTCCCTTTCTTTGGAGAATCTTTCCATTATCCACCACCTATGGACCCCCCATGTCCCGGACGAATTTTTTGCGCTCTAGGCACGTGCCCTGGGCTGCATTCCAAAAACTGCAACATTAAAAACTTCAGAGTCATCACTTATAAACTCTCCCGAAACCGTAACATAGGAAGAGGTTTCCATTATGTCCCGTTAAATTTCAAAAACAAACCATCAAAAAAGTAGAATGAATAAATTTTATTTTCCCGAGACTCATAACAAATCTCCACCCCTAACCATATTAAAACTTTTTAAATAGAGATGGACAAAAAATATCTGTGTTTCGTGAACATTAGTGTCTATGAATCATGTACTGATGTTTGCGCATCGATGTTGAGTTTTCGATGTATCGATGCTTTCATTAAAACACATTAAAAATATTGATATTTTTACATTGATGTTTTTCGATAGATTCCCATCCCTAGCTTGATATTAGATATGTCTGGCCATTTTACTGAATTTTTAATGTACTCATAATATTAATCATAAATTGGGTTAATAGGCTATTAATGGATTTATAACAATTCTTTCAGATACTAGTGTCAGCGAGATTGAAGAATGCTTTAAACGTTTCGTCAAACGCGATGACATTGACATTATCCTAATCAATCAAAACGTAATTTTATTTAATATTATTTATTTAATTTATGAAGTTTTATATGTATATTTTTAAATTAAAATATTTAAGATTGCTGAAATGATCCGACACTGCATTGATAGCCATACGCAGCCCGTCCCATCAGTTTTAGAAATTCCATCAAAAGATCATCCATACGATGCTAGCAAAGATTCCATTCTTCGGAGAGCCAGAGTAAGTTAATCAAATTTAACAACCATAAATATATTAATATTATATATATATATATATATATATATATATATATATATATATATATATATATATATGTAATAATTAGAGACCGGATTTTTATGAAGTAAAAACTGCCAAAATTTGCAGTTAAAAATTCTGAAATATGCAGTATATGTTGAAATATGCAGTAAAGATAGGAAAGGAATAAAATGATAAAGTAAGCTACAGGCACCAAGTGCTAAATATATACATTTATTGCGTAAAAAATTGCAGAAAATTCTCATTACATTTAATATATTAAACAATCTTTAAACTCAAAGAAATAATAGGTGCACTTGAATCAATTTAATAATGCTTCAAAAATGTGAACGTAAAAAATACGGGAGGGGCTAGTTTTATTAAACAGAAAGCGATTATATTGTTTTTATTTTTTTATATTAACTATCTCTTCCTATTCACATACAAATAATAAACTAATAAAGAAATAATGCAAAATTTAACCTGCTATAATCTGATCCCTACACTGATTTACACACACTTCCACACACATAACGAACACTCAATGGCCAAAATGGGTTATAGCTACCGAAGGCCATTAAAAAAAAAGAAATAATAATCAAAGGATCTCAAAATAATTAAAATTTGATTGTAATGTGAATAATTTATGTTTACAAGTATTTTTTTAAATTATCTTCAGGATATTATGTCTACGGTCACTTAAAATTGATTTATACGTTGTAAAAGAGCGGTCCACGTCCACAGACGTAATATGGGCGAATTTAAAGGAACTTAAAACCCCCACTTTTATTTTGAAAGAAAAAGATTGGAAACTTTTCGGCATTTTCGAGTAGAGTATAGTATCTAGTCAAGTCAAAGTACAACTGAATAATAAGAAAAATAAGTGGATTGTTGTTTTTTAGCTATGTTTACATCCTTTGTAATCCGTCCAACACTACACTCTTGTCGTTGAGGCCTATTTTCCTTTTCTTTGAATTTAAATTAGTGCCCCCCCCCCCCCCTATTTTATATTTCTTATTTTTTTTCATTCTTTGTCCGAAAAGTTAGTTTTAAATCATCTGTATTTGGCGCGAAATATGCAATATGCAATATCCTTCAAATATGCAATTTTATGCAATATTACTCTATTATGCAATATAAAATTTAACCCACAGTATCCTAGATGTATGATTCGGATAGATAATTGATCTCCTGGGTCGTACGTGGCGGCAAACAAAATATTATAATTGCATAGGAATCCGGTCTCTAGTAATAATATAACGTTTTATTAATTTATTTTATTTTTTCTAGGGAATGTTTAATCCTGAAGATATGAAATAAGATTTTCCATAAAATTAAATCCTTCGAGAAAGCATTCTTTATAAACAAGCGAATTTTTTTATTTAAAAAAATTTTCTATATCATTTTAATTACCTCTATTGAAGATATATAATAATAACGTAGAAATTTAAATTAGTGCTAAGAAAAATATGTATTGTGAATAAATGTATATCTGGTTAATTGTATCTATTAAATATGTACAGTATTTATTAGAATTAGGTGATGGCAAGTTTTAAGGCAGGTTTTTTTTTCATATATTTCATTCCTAAAATACAATCTTTCATTATATTAAGGGGTCTCCAAGCTAGAGTTTGCATAATTTCTGATCGGTCCTCAGAACAAAATTAAAAATACCTATTACTAAGCTTTTTTTCTCGTGGAAACTTTCAGTAGAAAATTCTCTTATTACTGATCTTTATGCCCATGTGAAACGATTCAGACAGGAATTAATCATTCTTTTCGAGAAATAGATATCTATTAATTGCTTCGTTATTTCCCTTATTGTGCTCAGTCTACATCATTTTCTACTTCGTTTTATCTGTAACCTAAAACAAGTTTCAGAACAATGATGGTGCCTTAGGAAACATCAAATTTTTTCAAAATCCAGTCACTCGCAAAGCACCAGATTAGCTTACAGGAAATATGGTAGAATACATTTCTACAAACCGTTTGCCTGATAAGAATTTCAAGAACTTTTCGTTCGTATTTTGATTTCTGTATTCGGGTCAACATATTTGTGCGAGAAAGCATTCTTTAAATTGAAATAATTGACATCCAAATTATCGCACTTCACTGTCATTTGAATATTTGAATTCTATCTTGTCAATTGGAACAACTAAATTTGAACCAAATCTTCAAGTTATTCTGTCCACCACCTAGATGCTTCAAACATCAGACTAAAAGTAAAATACACATCATCATGAATGTACTAGCTCTAAAATTTTTGTTTGGGAAAAATTATTTCCGGCCCATCCCATAAATAAAAAAAATGTCTTTTTTCTACTTATTTTCAAAAAAAGATGGGAGGGTCTCTCTTCTTTGAGTTTTACTTAACCCGAATCCACGTATACAATCTAAATAAAATTAATTGTATGACAAATGATTTTTTAACTAGCCTTTAATCTGATCCTCTTAATGTAGTTAGCCGACAGACAAGTTTGGAGACTCCTACTTTAAAGTATTTGGAATATATTTGAAATACATTACAAATAATCTGATATCATGTATAGATAGAAAACTTTGAAAAGAATAATTAAATGAATCATAATGGAAATTTTACAATTTATATTTCTGTTAAATAAACTAATTTTTATTAGTTATGAAAATAAATTAGATTATTTATCATTTTTAAATCCAGACCACAGTGCTCAGATTTATCTACGCAACACAACACTTGTTTTAAAGTTGGTGTGACCGTGTAATTGCAAGTCGGCATAGATGTCTTCGAGATTGTCAGTCCTATTAAAAAATGTCCTTTTGAGCTAGTGCATGTGAAGGGGAAGCGCTAACTTAAGGGTGACATTTTGGGAGACTCTTGGCTGATTAGTTGGCATAGATTTTTATACACTAAAAGTCTGAGCTATGTGGCATTAATAATAAATTATAAGAACTTCCACATCTTTAAAAAAAAAATGAAGTAATTTTGTTTTGAGTATTTCTTTTAACAAGATTTTTAGAAACAAATGTTTAGTAGGTACCTATATAGTATATATATAACCTATTATAAAGTCACTGTATTTAACCTAATACAGGTGACTATAACCTACTATTTATCCTCAAAAGATATAAGATTAATAAAAATTAATTAACAGATTTGTTTTGTTTTTTTAATTAGATTACATTTTCCTGTATGGTCAAGTAAAAAAAGTGATCAAATTAAGTGTTGACCTTTTTTGTAAGATAAATCCCAATCAAAACATACTGTGGAAAACAGGCCAAGTTCGAAAAAGTACTGAAATCTAGTGGGCACCCAAGTTAAATAATTAAGTTCAGAAAATAGTACTTTCAATTAAAATGCATTCTTTCAATTTTGAATGACATTCTAAATTTTTAATTTAGATTATTTTCATGAAACTTGGCTGGTCACGAATTATACTGTAAAGGTTAATGAACTAAATTGGTGACCTGCCAAGTTTCACGAAAATAATCTAAATTAAAAATTTAGAATCCATAAATTTAGATTGTCATTCAAAATAGAAAGAATGCATTTTAATTGAAAGTACTATTTTCTGAACTTAATTATTCTTTAACTTGGCTGCACAGTAGATTTCACTACTTTTTCGAACTTGGCCTGTTTTTTGACTGAATGTTTTGGTTGGGATTTCTCTTCTTTTTGTAAGTTACGTGAAAAGCCGTATGCGAAATTTTGTTCCTAGAATTTTCATTTTTGACTCCCCCCTCCCCCCATTTTGGGTGGTTAGTTTTTGTAATTCTAGCCTTCAGGGGGCCCACAGAATATATATACAAAATGTGTTTGAGTTTGGTCCAACGGGCTAGAATTTTCATTTTTGACCCCCCCCCCAGTTTGAAGGGGTTGAAAGATAGAAAGTTTGGATTTTTTGAATTTTTCCTTTAATCGAATGTTTTCTACATTTGATTCAATCGCGAATCAAATGTAGGGAATTTTTGTCAAATATTGAGTGAAAATAATATTTGAACTTATATATTTCTAACTTGAAATAATGATCTTAAATAAATTTTTATAATTTTTCTAACTAATATAACAAAGAATAATTGCTATATCAATGAGAATTGTTTTTGACCGCGCTTATTTGAAAAAGATATTTATCGCGAGACTACTGCGGATTACGCTATTGGAGTCTGCGGAGTCTTAAGACTGGACCAAGAGAGAAAAAGATGTGATCCACTTAGCTACAATCCAACGTCATTTCGCGTATAACCCGCTAGACATTCGGATGGATCTTGGTCCAGACTTAAGACTCCGCAGACTCCAATAGCGTAGTCTCGCGATAAATATCTTTTTCAAATGAGCGCGGTCAAAAACAATTCTCATTGATATAACAATTATTCTTTGTTATATTAGTTAGAAAAATTATAAAAATTTAATTTTTCCTTTGTTTGTGTCACAATTTCTACTAGCAGGAGAAATTTCATGATGCTGGAATGTTTGGAAGTACCCTATAGGTTTTGATGACCTATCAGTGAGTGAGTGAGTGCCAAAATTAGCTATTTTCTCAGGTCCATATCTCAGAATCCATTTAAGCTATATTATTGAAATTTGGTACTCTCTTCAAGATGGATTACATATCAAATTTAGGGAACGCGGTGTTGGTTTATAGTGAAACATTGTTAAAATTAAATTAGGTTGGAGTTGGTGGTGTTTCACAAGGAGAAAAATTAAAATACAAAGATTTTTTTAGTTTACTCTATATATTTCGAGCTCTTAACTCATCGTCAGGAGAACATTGACTGTCAATGTTCTCCTGACGATGAGTTAAGAGCTCGAAATATATAGAGTAAACTAAAAAAATCTTTGGATTACATAATTACATGTGTATAATTTCAGCTTTGTATCTCAAATGGGTTCCGAGCTGCAAGGGGGTCGAAATGGTTCGTGTAAATAGCGTACAGGGTGTACGCCCAAGCCAATGCTCGAACTTGCCCTGCGCACGCTGTGCGCTTTGATTAAGTTTGAGAAAGAGTACATGAAGTAAATTTTTAGTGATTTGCAATTTAATGAGTATCAAAACGAAATTTCACATTTTTTTATATGTACCTATTGAGATTTAGAGCTGATTAGATTTTGGTTGAAATCGAACCCAAAATTGGGCGAGATTAAAAAAATTAAAATAAACCTTTTAATTCAAAAAAACTAAGAAAGCAAACATTTATTATGAAAGGATCCTATATTTAAATGGAAATGTGAATATTTTTTTGGCGTCCGAAATGAGGGGTTTCAAAAAAAGATGGATTTATGCTAAATTTTATTTATTAAATTATTATACAAATAAATAAATGTACACACATATATATATATTATATATATATATAATTAAATTTCTTATGATAAAAATACTTAATTGTTTATTATTTACAGAGAATAATTATATAAACAATACTTGACCAGAAAAAGTTTTATAATCTGAGAGAATAATACTGGAAATTAAAGCTGAAAGTCGATCAACATATTCTTCAATAAGACAGTGAATAATAACAACTCCCTTTTTATATTCATTATAACGATCATTAAGAATTTTTCCATTTTCATATAATTGTATCACGTCTAAATGAATTTCCTCTCTTGCACTTTCGTGGACTATTACTTGAATAACTACTCCCTGGATAAAATGAAAGATTAAAATAATAATATATATATTTATTTTATCTATTTAGTTATCATCAGATGCATATTCAGGAAAATAGGGGGGCTGCAGGCCTATGAAAATACATTATTAACAAGTTAAAAAAATTAAAAAAAGAGAAATACATACATGTATTTATTCCAAATATGAAAACGTAAGTATATATCATTTCTTTTATATATACAAAATTAAGTTATATATGGTAACTCAATAAGTCTGTCCATGGTTTTGGGGGTCGATGAAACAGCGGAAGTGCTCAATCAGTGGATAGAAAGGATTTATCCAAGTTCCATTCATAATAAACTTAGTAACGTATATGTTGATGTATCCAGAGGGCATTCATAACAAAAATATACCACTGTGGAAAACAAAGTTTTCTGTCTATTACAAATTTGCTAAATGTGATTTGGTTGTGGCAGTATAACGAACTTTTTGTACGAAATATCAAACAAGCACATACCTTAGGCATACGTTGTACACCAAGTTTCTGGTGGCCTGTATACGGGGCCGTGCCTGGGTATATGGCCGCCTGCGTGCCAGTGTGTATGGCCGCCTCCAAGAATGAATTATGAAACCAAAATTGGTTCATTGGTTGCCTACCTGCCAGCCCCTTCCATCACTCCTACCAAAATTTTGTTCTTCTGAGAACACAGTACGGTGTAACCAGTGGGGACTCTGCCTTTTTTGACAGTTCCAGATTTTTTACAAATTTCATCTCATTAAAAAAAAAAAATGTTATAAATTCCCTGAAGGGGCCTGCCAGGCACGGCCCTGCCTGTATACGGCAAAGGAACAGAAAGCTTTGTTTTCACAGTGAACCCCACGTTTTCTTTATGACTACTCTCTAGTGGCTAAATCTACAAGGACATTATGTATGTACTATAGTTTATTATGAATGAAATTTCGAGATCGTCCATCCAGTGATTGATGATTCTTGATGTGTCCGCCATGTTTGCTATTCCATCGAACTACAAAACCCAAGAGAGGCTTATGAATTACCCTTTTTATAAGATATATTTAAGGGTCTCAAATTTCAAAAAAGCACATCTTTTTGATGTCATAACTTTCAAAACTCAAGACAACCAGTGCAACCAAGTCAGGCCACAATCATTAAATTAATTAAAAATTAAGTTAGACAATAGCAGCCCCTTTCTTCAAGAAAAATTAATGGATATGCCTCTGGTTATTATTATTATTACCCATCTGGTGACATCTAGAAATGATCTAAATTTATTAAAATCATCTAAAATTTCATCAAAATGAAATACAATACAATTATTATAATGATCATCTTCCTTGTTCATCGATATCATATTCGTTCGTATAAACTCCATTTTATCTTGAGGAATCTTTAATTCTAGTGCTTTGAAAATATTAGTGACTTGATCATTAAATTCTACAGGAGCAATAATCGCAAGATTATTGATTTTTTCTAAAAAATAATGTAAATAAAATCCAAAATTAATTTTTTTTTAATCTAGTATATTATATCAGGGCAATGACCTAGTTAGATTTTTGCTCAGTCACCCCCACCCGCCACCCCATCTCCACTTTGAAGATGTACGCTGTCAGGTACCTATGCAGGTGGAAGACGTGCACTCGTACAAGACTAGTCTAAAAATGCCCCCAAAATATAAAAATCATAGTAAAAATGATAAAAATTAAATTGCTGAATACTATAATATTAAAAGTAAGTTCTTGCAGAAACATGCATTACACAATTTGTTGCATTAATTGTTATGTAAAAAATAAACATAGGGGCCCGAATTTAGCAGCTTTTACATGGCCCTTACGACCCTAGATTTACATTCATTAATGTACATGTTTTTGAGTAAACTCTTAGTATATTAAGTAAAAACTAAATAAATTAAACTATCTATATATATATACGAGCTTTTCGTGCGTGCCTTCGGCACGCCCTCGAAGCTCGGCCCTCCGGGCTGGTGCCCTGGCGGGCAGCGTCTCGGTCCAAAAATTGTATTCCTCTTAAAAAACCACACTCCAAATGTATACCCGTAAACTACCGAAAATACATCGTCTCTTAAAAGTTTCGCATCTTTAATTTTTGAGTGGCGAGGGGGGGGGAGGAACAATTATCAATATATTTAATGTTTCTTAATTTAAAATGAATTGGAGTCTTTCATTTCAAAATTCGAATATATATATTTCAAATTTGCCTGGTTAATGAAAATCGATTGGAGCCATCATTTTAAAATCCGAGCTGAAAATTATATTTCAAATTTGCCTCGTTAATTAATATATATTTAATGTTTCTTAATTTAAAATCTATTTTGTTGGTGTTTTTTCATTTTCATTCGAGTTCAAATGAATACAATATTATCTAGACACAAAGTCTAAATCAAAAATATATAGTTTTAGTAGAAGAAATCAAGATATAAATATTAATTTATTAATTTTCTTCCAGAACTTAAGTGACTTGATTTAAATTTTTCATTAAATTGAAGGGTTGGTTTTGTCACAAAAATAATAAAACAATAATTTTAATAACTATTAGAATTATTTAATTGATTACTATACAGTTTCGGTCACCACTGGTCGACCATCCTCAGTAGTTCTAAAAATTGAAATGAAACATTTATTTACATTTTTTCTTTTTATAGAGAATTATATAACACAAAATTTTTTTATAATAATTTGAAATCATACATACATCTCGTTCAAGAACCGGAATTTGTCATTTCACATGAAACATTCATTCTTAAATCTTCAATATAGATAGATCACACAATTCATTACAATCACACACACATATATACATATATAGCAACAATTTATAAAAACGTTTACTAGTGAACTAGAAACTATTTTGAATTAATGATTATATTAAATACTATTTTCAATTTTATTTTTTTCTAATTATCTCATTGCATCGTCAATTATTATACAATTAAAAAACCCATTATAAATAATCCATTCTAAAAACACATTATAAGTTAAATTCATTCTTTATTTTTAATTTTTTATTAATGAAATATCAAAAAACATACATCTTCCTATTACATTTTTCTTTCAAAATCAATACTTGTTTAATCAACACACCAAATCAAATCAATATTTTTACAACAATGACACAATTAGACTATAACATTCTGATATGCTTTCAGAATCCATTTTGAAATTTACAGAATTATCGATATCCTTCAATATATAAAGAGATTCTTTTATTTTTCTCTTGGTCCAATTTTTCTCATAATCTAGTATTTTTACTCCTTCAAAATCGAAAGTATGCTCGTTGTCAATAGCATGAATGGATAACGCGGAGACCAATTTATTTCCATTAATCGATGAAATATGTTCTTTAATTCTTTGTCTCAAATGTCTTGAAGTCTCACCTATATACTTGTGTGTTTTTTTATCTTTTTTACATGAATCACAAACTATCTCATAAACAACACCCATTTTATCAAGTTTTTCAAGATGAGTCTTATTATTGAATATGTTCATGAGTGGCCTGCCAACACTGTGTACTAATTTTATGTCATTATTATTCAGAATTCTCAAGATTTTCGCAGATAAATCATGAATATATGGGATGGAGCCTTTAATAATTTTATCTTCCTTTTTAATCACTTCCGTTACTAATTTATTTTTTCTATATTTAGTTAGAACTTTATTGAAAAATTGTTTCGAATATCTTTGAGACAAAGAATTAAAGAACATATTTCATCGATTAATGGAAATAAATTGGTCTCCGCGTTATCCATTCATGCTATTGACAACGAGCATACTTTTCGATTTTGAAGGAGTAAAAATACTAGATTATGAGAAAAATTGGACCAAGAGAAAAATAAAAGAATCTCTTTATATATTGAAGGATATCGATAATTCTGTAAATTTCAAAATGGATTCTGAAAGCATATCAGAATGTTATAGTCTAATTGTGTCATTGTTGTAAAAATATTGATTTGATTTGGTGTGTTGATTAAACAAGTATTGATTTTGAAAGAAAAATGTAATAGGAAGATGTATGTTTTTTGATATTTCATTAATAAAAAATTAAAAATAAAGAATGAATTTAACTTATAATGTGTTTTTAGAATGGATTATTTATAATGGGTTTTTTAATTGTATAATAATTGACGATGCAATGAGATAATTAGAAAAAAATAAAATTGAAAATAGTATTTAATATAATCATTAATTCAAAATAGTTTCTAGTTCACTAGTAAACGTTTTTATAAATTGTTGCTATATATGTATATATGTGTGTGTGATTGTAATGAATTGTGTGATCTATCTATATTGAAGATTTAAGAATGAATGTTTCATGTGAAATGACAAATTCCGGTTCTTGAACGAGATGTATGTATGATTTCAAATTATTATAAAAAAATTTTGTGTTATATAATTCTCTATAAAAAGAAAAAATGTAAATAAATGTTTCATTTCAATTTTTAGAACTACTGAGGATGGTCGACCAGTGGTGACCGAAACTGTATAGTAATCAATTAAATAATTCTAATAGTTATTAAAATTATTGTTTTATTATTTTTGTGACAAAACCAACCCTTCAATTTAATGATAAATATTAATGTGACATTGGTCTAGTGGTTAGAGCAGATGCCCATAGTTCAAGAGTACGTCGGTTCGATTCTAGGCAAGAGGGTAATTTTTTTAGAGAAATTTCTCTAAACGTTGTTACAAATTAATCTAGATGAATATATATAGTATATAATTAAGGTTTTGTCTGTACATTGCTCGAAATCACGCCAAATTTTGGTTGCACACGTTTCAAGCAAAGTTATGGACGAAAACACCCCCAACAAAATTCCTGTCTATTTGTATGTATGTCTGTCTGTTTCAGTGGTTTCCTCGAAAAGTTGCTCACGATTCACGTCAAAACGTCTGAAGGGATTATTATGAAATTTCATATTTGTATCAGATGTCTTCTAACTTACGTTTTTAGCTATATAACGTTTTGATATTTTGACCCCAAAAGGGGGTATGGGGGGCGCACGAATGAAAATTATCAAATAACTCCTAAACTAGTAACTCTACAGCAAATTTTATTTTATTATGATCAAAGTTGTAGGGGTCGTGATTTCTGACAACTTTTGTTTAAAAAAAATTCCCCCTCCCCTGTGGGGGGGGAGGGTAAAATATATGTAAATTCTTGCCTTTGGAGCAAACTCAACCAAATTTTGTATACATAATCTGTGGGCCTCTAGAGAGCTAGAAATGCAAAAACTAACCACCCAAAATGGGGGGAGGGTCAAAAAATGAAAATTCTTGCTCTTGGACTAAACTCAACCAAATTTTGTATATAATAATATGTGGGTCACTAGAAGGCTAGGAATGCAAAAACTGGGTGCGGAGGGTGGGTGCGGGGAGGAGTTTGGGTGGGTGGATGGAGTGGGGGTGGGTTAGGGCATGGGGTGCGCGGGGCGGAGAGGGGGGTCCGAGGTGGGTGGGGTGCGGGATGGAGTGGTGGTGTGGGGGCTGGGGATGGGCACGGGTGCATGGTGCGGGGGTAGGGGTGGTGGGTGGGAGTGGAGTAGGTGGGTTGGGGGTCCAGGGGGCGTGCCCCTGGCCAGCAAGACGGGCGCCGAAGGCGGGCCTTGCAGCTAGTTCACTATATTTATCACTGTTTAAACATTAGCCCTTAACTCATCCTGTATAAGAAAAAATTATAAATCACAATATTAATTTTTAAATTAGCAATTATTTTATGATTACCTTTCAATACACCAAGAGCTGCATGAAAATCTTTTTTATAAGTAACTTTCCATAATTCTTCAGGGCCCAGTAATAATTTGGCTTTTATTCCCAAGGTATTTAAAAGTAGTTGTAAACATTCCGTTCCTGTATCCAATTCATTTTCTTGACTCTGTTAAAATGTTAATTATTTATGTATTATTTTTGGGGATTAAATGTAAAACTGAACACTATTTACTGTCAATACGTCTGCTGTCTGTCAGTCAGAGCTTTAGAGATTAGAACTCGGAAACTAAATAAGCTATAAACTTGAAATCTACTTTAATCAAATGTGTATTTTGGGAAGGGTCGAATTTTTTGAGGGGGTTAAAATAAATATTTTTATCATATGTCTTTAAGTATAATATTAGGTTAAATTCTTTTATTCATTTTAAAATGAAGGTTAAGCAGGGGCGACCACAGAAAAATTTTCAGGGGGGGGGGGGCAAAGCTTGCTGGAGATAAATAATTACTTTAAATTAATTTTTGCCAACCCAGGTCGGCGCTACCAATGTTATTTTATCTACTTTCTTAAGGGAGAATATTGTAGGTTCTTGGTGAAATATATTTAAATAAAGTAAAGAAATTTAAAAAATTTTATATGTTAAAATTTTTTAAATTTCTTTTACTTTATTATTTTATCTACATGTTAATTTTATTATAAATATTATAATTATAGATTTAATTAAAAAGACGATTTTATTTAACTTGCCTCTGAATATGACTTTTCCAATAAATCGAATTTAAATGCTTGAGGAGTTTCACTAGCCACGTAATCGCTTCGATTTAAGCTTTCATTTATAAAATAATCATTATCTGGTTTAATTACAGTTGAAACTAAAGGCCTGATTGATCCTGATGCTCCGTGTTCGTTTGCTTCTAATACTAATTTTTCAAGAAAATTTACAGGGACAAATGGTCTAAGCGCATCGTGTATAATAATAATTTTTGAATAGTTTCCTAAAATAAATTAAAAAAAAAATGTGGCTGTAATTTATAATGAAGGTGTTTCAGAGTACTAGCCAGGTGAAGATAATGAAAGAACTTTTTTCTAAATACAACAATCCGGCCCGAACAGGCCATCAACAATTCATACGAGTTATAAAGTCAATCATAAAAGAGTGCATGCAAGACATTTGCTGATTTAGGAAAAAATTACAAAAATATATATATATTTCGACGGGTTTAGTGCATGTTACGCTCCATTAATTAATATACAATTCAAAGTAATATTACTTATAAGTTAATTAAATTAAGAGTAAATTTATTTATATTCATTTAGTTGAAGAAATACAGATATTAAAAAAAATGTATGGAATCTGGGCTCAATTTACAGTTATTTAATTAAGGTGATAACAAACAGATGGACCAATGTTCTTCAACCTGTGTTCCGCGGAACCGAAGGGTTCCACTCAAACGCTTTAGGGGTTCCGAGAGTCAATGCTAAAATTCGAACGTTAACCCGAATTCACAACTACCCAGACAGAAGGGAATATTGCAGCAATATTAAATCTTGCAGGGAGATTGCAGGAACATTATTGCAGCAATATTCCTATGTCCACCTCTTACATTGCAGTAATGTAGCCAATTTTGCAGGAATATTGCAGTAATATTACCACTTCAATGTTGCAAATATTATGCAAAGTTGGCAATATTCCACTCTGTCTGTGTAGAACGTTTGTTTTTCTTTGTTTTCAATTACATATGTTTAATACAAATACTTTATATAGAATATTTATCTTTTTGTTTGAATAAATGCAAATATATATCTTATATATCATCATCATCATCATTGAGTATACAGTCCTAAGACTGGTTTGATGCAACCATCCGTCTCCACTCAGCTATGTCCCCCGTCAGCTGTTTTTGACCTCTCTAAATGTCTGGCATCCCATATCCCCAATTATTTGGTTGAAATATTCTAATCTGGGTCTTTCCCTTCCCCTTTTCTTTCCCAACTCCCCCTCCAAGATATCCCTAAGCAGTCCCCCATGTCTCAGTGTGTGCCCCATCATCTGACCTCTTCTTTTCTTCAGACTCTTCCACAAGGTTCTTCTTTCTCCGATTCTTCCAAGAACTTCTTCATTTGTAATTTTATCCATCATCCATTCGATTTCATCATTCTTCTGTACCACCCCATTTCTAAAGCCTACAATCTTTTTCCTTCCGCTTCTCCAATTGTCCAGGTTCACACCCGTACATGGCTATGCTCCATACATATGTCTTCAATAGCATCTTCCTGTTTTCTAAGCTGATTGAGGAGGAGCATAGTAGTTTTTGTTTTGAATTAAACCCCATTTTTGCTTGGGCAATTCTTGATTTTATTTCGTTTTCGCTCCTCCCATCCCATGTTATTTTACTTCCTAGGTAGCGGAATTCCTTAACTCCTTCTAGGTTTTCTTGGTTGGTTCTTTTGATGCATTCCTGTCTCGTTTTTTTTTCTACAAACTAGGACCTTGGTTTTATTCTTGTTTATTTTCATTTTGATTTCTTCTATTAGGATTTGGTTAATTCCATTCAGAGCGTCCTCTAATTCTTTTTTGTTGCTTCCTAGAAGTGCAATGTCATCGCCAAATCTTAACATACCTTATATAAACTTATATAAAGTTTTTTAAATAAAAGGCAAGGACGCACCTTGTTTATAACATGTAATACAACACCCCCCCCCCCCAAAAAAAAAAAAAATCAAATCCGGATGTGCTACTGAAGGAAGGATTCCATAAAAATTCTCTCAAAAAAGGGTTCCGCAGGATGACAAAGGTAGAAGAACACTGAGATAGACGATGGAAAAATATTATGGTTTGTTTTGTCAAACCAGAAAATGCCTTGTTTGAAGTCATTTATGATAGACTTTATGCCCTGAAGATGATCAGATTGGACTGAAACGATGGCATTTAAGAAAAAATAAAAACAAGTTTTCTTGATCTTTATCAGGCTGCCTTATTCAGAAACGCTTAGTTATTTTAAAATAAAATTAATAAAAACACCATTTTATAATTTACCATTTATCTTTTAAATGGGTTATTCCATTAAATATTGTTCTATGTCTTGATAAACCTCCTTCAACCAAATGAATTCTTTTTGAAGTTAAATTAAAATCAGCCAATACGTTTCCTGCTCTTGTTGGATCATCCACCACGAGTACAATGTTTTTTATCCATGAAATATTAGAAAAAATTTCTAAAGCATATACAAATAAAGGTTTTCCCTAAAAGGAAATAAATTTAATTAATATAACAGATATTATTTATAAATAATTTTAGATAAAAACAACATGTTGAGATTTTAATCAAAAAGTTCTAATAAACAATTCAACCATCAGAGCAATAAATTTGTAACAAATATTATATTTATGGTAAGTTAAAAGTAGTATTTATATATGAAAGCTAGTTTGGAGAAGCCTAAAAAAGCAAATTGAAAGAAAAAGAGAAAAGATCTAGAATAAAGTATTTTCCTAAGATAATGTAGGAAATGAGATGAGATGTAGGACTTAGGGCCAGTTGTATGTCGGTTTGTAAAGTCTTTGTTAAAGTTGACAAAGGGTAAAACCTTAGAATTCACTTTGTGCCCGGCCGAATGGCCAATCAGATTACTCGCACTTTAATCTGATTGGCCATCCCGCCAGGCACAAGATGAATTCTAAAGTTTTGCCCGAGGGTGAACCGCGATTGGAATTAGGTGTACACCGCCTTTGGAATTACTTTGGAATTCATTAGATAATCTATTGTCTTCTAATTGGAAGTGGAAGTAGGTGTACACTATTTTAGGTCGCGGTTCACCCATCGGTTTTACCCTTTGTTAACTTTAACAAAGAATTTACAAACCGACATACAACTGGCCCTTAGAGAAGTGAAAGAGTTGGCTTGGGATAGAGTCGAATGTAATCAGGTGGTTTACCCGAGGGTGAACCGCGATTGGAGTAGGTATACACCGTCTTTGGAATTACTTTGAATTCATTAGATAATCTATTGTCTTCTAATTGGAAGTGGAAGTAGGTGTACACTATTTTAGGTCGCGGTTCACCCATCGGTTTTACCCTTTGTTAACTTTAACAAAGAATTTACAAACCGACATACAACTGGCCCTTAGAGAAGTGAAAGAGTTGGCTTGGGATAGAGTCGAATGGAATCAGGTGGTTTACCCGAGGGGTGAACCGTGATTGGAATTAGGTATACACCGTCTTTGGAATTACTTTGGAATTCATTAGATAATCTATTGTCTTCTAATTGGAAATGAAAGTGGAAGTGGAAGTAGGTGTACACGATTTTAGGTCGCGGTTCACCCCTCGGTTTTACCCTTTGTTAACTTTAACAAAGACTTTACAAACCGATATACAACTGGCCCTTAGAGAAGTGAAAGAGTTGGCTTGGGATAGAGTCGAATGGAATCAGGTGGTTTGCCTCTGGTTTGCCTCAAACCAGTCTTAGATCTGCAGGCTCTATGATGAATACAAATTTCCACTACCTTGATTATAAATTTTCTCGTTAATTATAAAAATTAATTAAGTATGTAAACAAAAAGCAATTTAATTAAATTATATTTAAGATGAAATAATTCAATAAGTAAGCAGCCAATATATTTATATTTCTTTTTCAACACTTTCGGTCGCTAATTCCATCGTTATCAGGACAAATTAATCGATACTGTAGTCTGTTATTAGGCACCTTCTTGATTGGCCGGTATTAAAAACTATCTTTGATAAAGCTGTTTTATAAAAGAAATTTGTTCAATATAGTGTAATAGCTAATGTTTTTTAAATATTTTCTTTTATAAATTGTAATATGTATTAACTTTTATTATAGTTTCTCTATCCCCAAACATTCGTATGGTGTTTCTTCTACAAAACACCCTGTATATAGAACTAAGGTAACAGATTCACGAAACGACGAAACTGACGAATTCTACAAGAATAACTTTTTTCTGGGTTCAGTGACATCGCACATCAATCAAGGCAGACGCTCTAGATTCTGCGCTTTTTTTTTTTTTTTTTTTTAATGCAATCGAATGCAAGAAGGGGTGCACCAGTAAAGATGTAGCCCCTATGGATCTCGAAAGACCCTTGCATTACCGAAGAGAAGGAAAGTTGATTAAGTGAGAGGGTGTAGACGTAGGTGTCTATGCACCCTGGTTTTGAAGGTTTGAAGATCATAGGTGCTGGGAAAGATATCAGCTTATCAAAATATATAGATTCTATTATATATTTGAACGAAATTTTCTCTTTGGAGAGAGACAGACTGGTAGAATTCTCAGCTGAAAGTAATGGAAGGCATCCCAAGGGTAGTGAAGAAAGAAAAAATTATCACATTTCCAAAACAAGGTGTAATTTATTGGATTGTCATTCTCTTCTTTCTTTCTTCCTTTCCTTTTAAACCGACGTTTCGGAGGATTCTTCCCTCCTTTTTTCAGGGTTTCAAAGGGTCAATTAAGGAAACAAACAAACCAGACAGAAGGGAATATTGCATCAATATTACATTGCAATATTAAACCATGCAGGGAGATTGCAGGAACATTGCAGCAATATTCCTATGTCCACCTCTTTTACATTGCAGCAATATTGCCAATGTTGCAGGAACATTGCAGCAATATTGCCCATGTTGAAGGAGCATTACAGCAATGTTCCCACTGTAATATTGACACTGCAATGTTGCAGCCATATTGTGCAATATTCTACTCTGTCTGGAAGATGCTTCCTTTCTCTCTTCTCAGCAGAGTTTGATGGAAGAATCCTCCGAAACATCGGTTCAAAAGGAAAGGAAGAAAAAAGAAGGGAATGAGAATCCAATAAATTACACCTTATTTGGATTTGTGATAATTTTTTTCTTTCTTCTATACCCCTGGGCTGCCTTCCATTATTACTTTCAGCTGAATATAGATTCTATAATTTACTTATGAGGAGAATTTTCTAGGTTAGGTTTCACAAAAGGAAATATTAAAACAAATGTATGTTTTTTTTGAGTTTGATTTTTTTGAGTGAATCAAACTCAAAAAAAACATACATTTGTTTTAATATTTCCTTTTGTGAAACCTAACCTAGAAAATTCTCCTCATAAGTTACTTATAATGTTTCACCTAGAACCGACACCTAAATCCTTAAAAATTATTCTATAATTTAGTGGAGTCAGAATCTCAACAGCCAATAGAAAAGGATAACAAAGTGATCGCACCCCCTGGGTGATACGCTATTTGCTCAGATCAAACCACAGAGTATACGCCGTCACTACAGTCCTGCATACATACATCTATACATACGCACGGATCAATGGATTTTTGGTCACTTTTTGGCCTCTGGGGACGACAATATTCGGTTTCAAACTATTAAGGGCATCAATTCCTCTTACCTAGAAATGAAAAACTTTTTTTACCTCGGATATACAACCTGTCAATGTGTCAAGAACCCAGGAGGCGATTACAATACTTACACATTATATCTTTTAAATATAAATATGGAAGTAAAAAAGAACCCACCTAGCATAAGCTGTCCATTATAAACTTCACAACTAAACATAAAATACCTATTTGATGCAGTGAATACCACTTTTTGATCTTATAAAAAATATATTATTAAATATGTACATATAAAAACATTTTTTGTGTGTAATGCCGGCCATAGATAATGAAAATTTATTTAATTACATAAAACAATAGTTTTCACTTCGTATAAAAAAATCAATAAGTAAAAAAACAGAAACAATTATTTCTTTATTTATGAAGAATGTGCCTAATAGGGTTTAGTTAAATTTTATTTATCCTGAAAAAGAAGGGATTAAAAAATCGAAACTGTTGACAAATTAAGAAAAAAAATATAAATATATTTTCTATTAATTGAATTATTCCGTCATAGATATAATAGCCACACTCCAAATTCATCAAATAAACCAACCATTAGTGGGCAATATTGTTTTGGATCTTGGCTTCCAAATCTTTCGCCAGATCCTGCTGCTGGGAGAATAACATCAACATCAAAATCTATCATTTTGAATATTATTATTTAAATAATCAATAAATAGATCCACCGAATTAGTAAACTCCTATGCAATAAAGGAATGATTGATTTTAAGGTAATCTGTGAAAACCTGCTAAAGTAAACTGTCAAGTTTAAATTTACACGCCCATACACTCTACATGTATGTGTGGGTGGATGGATATATATAAACAAAACTATCTTCAGAACGTATTAAAATCAATTATATATAAATAAAGTCATTTATTTTAAATATAATGAGGATAAGTTTAAAAGACGGAGTGCTGATTTTTAGGCGCCCACTGTATTCTCTACTGTATATAGACTAGCCAATGCAGGTTAAATTTTATTTGCAATGGGAGTTTGAATTAGAGTTGTTGCTAAAGGAGTTGACCACGAAATCTACGTCCTTGGCCTTTTTATAAATTATATGAAAAAAAGCTTTTTATTGAGTATAGTTTATTAAAAACAAAAACTGACTCCTGAAATTAGGGTCCGCTAAAATAAATATTTTATGAAAGTTGTCCGAGATTCATAAACGTTTGAGAACCTCAAAGAATGATTTCTTATTCACAACTAAAATAAACTGCAACGGATCGTTGTTAACTTTCTCCAAATTCATTTGAAATATTAATATGTTTATTCCTTTATTATTAATTAGATATCACTTGCAATTTGCAGTTCATGTTGACTTTAATTCAAAAATAATGATCGATTCACATTTTATACTCGAGGAATAACCTTTCTACATTGGATTTTTGACGTTTCGGTTATTATTAGTAACCATTGCTGAAGACATGGAGGAATCGACTTAAAATATAAATAATTAATAAGTAATGGAGAGGGATTCAGCCAATGGGTAGCCTAGGCTGAATAAAAAACTCCCAATTATGGAAAACGTTTCGGCTTTAATTAAATAATGCCATCATCAGTTCCTAAGAGCTGAAAAAAGCGATAGAGCACACATGTAAAATTACAATAAAATTTTTTACAAAAAATCCAAACTTGTTAATTACAAAATTATATCTTACAGTATTAGCGACACAATTAATTTTATAAATAAATTGTCCGCAGGCAGAGTTGTGGATTTTATCATAATATACAAAATTATATGAATTACAAAATGGTACATAAATTTTTTATTCAGCAGAGGCTACCCATTGGCTGAATCCCTCTCCATTACTTAATTATATACATATACAGCCATCAAAATTGTATCAACATTAAAATATAAATAACGATTCTTATTTAATACTAGTGGAATAACCTTATAGCATTCCATTTTTGATGTTTTGACTATTAATGGCAACCTCTACTGATAACGTGGAAGAATCGACTTAAAATCAAAAAGACTAAATTTTTTTATGGTAAACAACTCAAGCTTGAAATAAAGAACTAATGTTTGTAGGCCGATATGTACCAAAAACTAATCAGCGCTTCATTTTGTTAAAAGAATGGTAGGTTTTCAATTTCATTTCAATCGGTGCAACGGTGTGGAAAAAATCGTGGTCGAAATAAACGATAACATCCATACATCCGCACAGAATAAATGAAAAAATCGCACTTTTTGGCCTCTCGACGAGACCCCATGCCATGTTTGGCAAAACCGTCACGCATTCGCATTGGATAAAGTAAAAACATTCCTTAATAAAGAATTTTATATTAGGATCTTAGAAAGAGAAAAGATAGTAGCATAAGGTCTCTCTTATCCTTTCCGAGTTAAGAGTAGTTAATTTGCTCTGGAACGATAAAAAATCATCAAATACGGCTTTTGAGTAAGGCTCAATATATGGTATATATTGGGCGACGAGATGACTATCTTCAGGATGAGTTTACATTGATTGAAAAAATCTGAGTAAAGGTACGTATTCCTCGGTGCGACTATCACGATGATCGTTCAACAATGATCGTGCAACGATAATCGTTGAGCACTATTTCTTTGTATTTCTTATGTTTTCCTTAGAGCGACTGCCGGTAGAGTAGTTAACGATGATCGTACGCCTGGAATAGTCGTCCAGGAGAAAGGTGAATATAATCGTCTGTCCCTAACGTTTATTTGTTGAGACAAGACCTATATATAGTGTACTGCTTTTTACTATCCTTGTTCGTTATTCACTATTATTTGTAAGTTTTTTTTTTCGTAAAAATTCGGAGAACTTTTTGTTGTCTTCGCGCAGATGGGCAGTAACCAATTTTTGATACAGTCTCTCTTCATTTTTGAGCTCAAACATATGGTGAATTTTTGGCTCTTTTCATCCCATACGTATAAAAAAGTATTTCGTCATCTCCCATCTCCTCAATCAAAAGATATTTGAGTAATAATCTTTTATGTCTACTCAACTTTAAACTCATTTTGTTAAATTTAGGACATGTGACTGCGAATGAAAACACTCAACTAATGAAAAATCAATAAATGCAAACGATCCTAGCAAAATTGGTAACCAACGATGATCATATCGTTCAATAATAATCGTTGCACGATCATCGTGATAATCGCACGGAGCAAAACGTACCTAACCATCCCTCTCACAATAATGCAGACAGTGTTCCGTATTATTTCCATTCTTATCTCGGGAAAAATTATCGATTCCAAAGATTTCTAACTACGCCGTCAATGTATCCCATCATCTATTTTTAATCATAATATCCATTGTGAATTACGTCAGACTCATCAATGCGATATATTGATTAGATAGAACTTATTTCATAAAAATAAATATGTAAATAAAAATAATGAGAGTTCTGGTGATTGAATAATATTGTGAAATTATTTTTATAAATTAGTTTTTACATATTAAAATTAAAAATAATTTAATAGATATATTTTTAATATCTATTAAATTGTAGTAAAAGAGCAAATCATATGTCATCTGGTCAGGGTATGTCGTAGACAGGATATTTTGATATGTTACGCCATTAAGATTTCTCTACCGAATAAATTTAAATAAAACTAACTCGTTACATTTACGTTTTATTTAAAGACTACATAGATTATTTTAAGTAAACCAAGTCCTTGTAGCTATGTAGCTATATGTAAAACCTTTAAGAAGAAAAAAATAATACCACTCTAAAGAGAAACAAAGAGGTTGTCCTCTGTTTGATGCAAATAAACATACACACATATATATATCTGTATATATATTATTTATTTGTTTGAGACAATAGTTTCGAAGACTTGGCCTTCATCATCAGTCTTTTTTAAGTATAAATATATTTTTTCATGGGGTCAATATCCCCATGCGATAGTGACAACTAAAAATAATATATTTTATATATATATATATATATATATATATAGCCCAGATTAATTTGCAGCAACGCTAACGTAATGCTGCCGACAGGGGCGCTGATGCCGTCGGCAAATTTGAAATATAATTGTAATTTTAACTCGAATTTCGAAATGAAAGACTCCAATTGATTTTAAATTAAGAAACATTAAATATATTGATAATTATTCCCCCCTCACCACTCAAAAATTAAATATTAAATTCGCTTTTCTTTGCGCACAGAAGAAGAAATTCATCACATCTTATTTGATTTATATTTTATATATTATTTGTTTATTTTTTAATAGTTTGCCACTTTTTTATAATTTTTTAAAAATCTAAATTTTGTTATTCTTATTTTTTGATTATTACAAAATTGAACGACTTAAGACACACATGCCCGAGTTTCTCATGGCAATATACTGGAGCAGCCTGTCATACAAACAACACCTGATCTCTTTTAAATATTTGGAGCCTTATACCTATCGGTTATCAATCCCAAATTTAAAAAAAATGATATAATATAATTCTCCTCCTCACACGATCCAACTTATTTAAATAAATCTATTTCCACACAAAAAATATCACAATGCTGTAAGATTATAGAAAAAAAAAATACTTCCAGATTCATATTTAGAGCCTCATTTCTGTAGCTGTGTCAGGACGAAAATGAGGCGAAACTTTTAAGAAACTATATATTTTCGGGAGTTTACAGTTGGAGTGTGGTTTTTTAAGAGGAATAACATTTTTGGATCGAGACGCCGCCCGCCAGGGCACCAGTCCGGAGGGCCGAGCTTCGAGGGCGTGCCGAAGGCACGCACTAAAAGCTCGTTATTTATAATTAAAAAAAGACTGATGATGAAGGCCAAGCATTCGAAACTATAGTCTCAAACAAATAAATAATACCTTATATATGGATATATATTTTTCATATATATGTGTTTATGTTTATTTGCATCAAGCAGAGGACAACCTCTTTGTTTCTCTTTATGAATCAACAACTCTGCTAATCTCGGCAAAATAAAAACTTTTCAATACCACACATAATTATAGCATTAGTTTTAATGACTTATCAGTAGTCATTTTATTTATTATGTAGGTAAACTCTTTGATAGTTTGCAATCAGATTTTATTTTTAGGTTTATTTCAGAGGTATTTCTTGTAAACTCAAAGCTATGGTGTTCTGCTTGGATTTTTTAATAAAAATATATTTTTTAAATTTAATTCTAAGAGTTTTCAATAAAAAACGATATATATTAGGTATATATGTAAGTATATTCTGATCCGAAAGTTTCGTCAAAATTTGTGTCGATATTTTCAGCGTTTTATTAAAAAATATAAAACAGATATTTGGCTTTTATTACAATTACAAACAATTAAATAAACTACAATAATTGTACTATAAAAGCCATGCATGTATACTGTTTTATGCACCCCTTCATTTTGATGTGTATGTAACTCTTTCTCACATCATCAATATCATTTAAATGAGTTCAAAGGAGTTATTGAATTACTGATAGCAGTAAAGGCCAGAAGAAAAAAAATATTTAATTCTAACATTATTTTTAAAACAGTGAATTTCAAGAGAGAAATTAAAAACTAATTATAGGGGCCCTTTTTAATTTTGGTGGGGCATTGGGTAACAAATTTGACTCTTCGCTACCTCTCTGACTTGAAATTGAACCAAAGCGTTTGATTGATAGTCGGTTCATCAAGTAGCTAGTATGTTATTTTTTTATTTTAAATATTAATTAGGTCAAATATTCATATATAAATGATATTCTAAAGATATTTGAGATAAATAATAATATTATTTAGGTTTCAACTTCGAAAAATTACTAAGCGTTAAATAGTTTCAAATTCCTCCACCAGGATTTAGCTTGAAAATGTTTTTAATAAAAATTTTTATAAATAAAAAAAAATAATAATAAATATAAAATTTAATAATATGAATTCACATTTATTAAATAGTATTTAATCCATATTAATTAGTATTAAAATAATAAATATATAAAGGATTTAAATTTAACATTTCATCATTTATTCCAACTCTCTATTTATTAAATGTTGCTTCTTTTCTTTATCTATGGATTAAATAAACTAAGCCATCATATTTTGGCTTTTATTTCATAACTTTTATATTTGTGATTATAATTATTTTTCAGTGATTTTTTTGACATTTAATTACCCCGAAACTTTATTTATTATTTTTTAAATGTTTAACAAACTAAAATCGCAAGTTTAAAATACATTCGAAGACATTATCTCTAAGTGTATGTTGGTTATATCAATTTTCCTTATTCTGTGAATTATTCCTTTTTGTATATAATGGGTACTCCTAAAACGGATAATAATCTACCTAATCCATCAAAACCAAATAGTAAGCCATATGGTAAAATAGTTTTAACCTTAAAGAATTGTCTATTACCTGAAGAGAAACTCAAACCCACACCATCAGAAACGGATGGTTTAGACCCAGAAACTGAAATCGACTTGAGAATTTTGGGATGTGAATTAATTCAAACAGCCGGAATTCTACTTAAATTACCTCAGGTATGTTAATATTTTAAAATTAAATATTATTATTAAATTAGAAACATAGCTTTTAGCAACTACATTTGTTAAAATTAATAGGTTTTTTTTTTGCCTAGATTAGAAGAATGCTTGAATTTATAGGAATAAATCAAAGAGAGTGTTACTTGCCTGACGTAAACAAATATACACTAATATACATCTTGTCACCGTAGTATTATTTTGTACTATGACCATAAAAATTCTTATGGACTTAAGTTCTTAAATTTATTACTGAGATCTATCAAAGAATATCTGACAGGGTATTTTATTTGTTCACTACAATTTCCTGTCAAAACTTTTATATCCATTAAGATCTAATAAAACATATTTTAAAAAATACAATCTTCAAGTTTAAATGAGCTCAGGAAGATGAAGATAAATAAAATATATACCAATAAGTAGAATTAAAAAAATTATATTCATTATTCTAAATTTTTGTTTTAGCTTAATGGGATCTTCTTTTCTATAGACCAGAATATGGTATATAATTTTATTGATGAGGCAGACCAAAAAGGAAGAAGATAATTTATACTATCTTTTTATTCATAAACCGACGTTTCGGAGGCTGTTCCCTCCTTCTTCAGGGTTTTGAAGTCATTTAAGGAATCGGATTAGCCGAGAGCTTAAAGACACTAGCCTTCTAAGCAGGAGTCCCGGGTTCGAGTCCGAGTCCCTGCATTCATATTTGACCGGCTATAATCTGATTCCTAGTCACCAATCCTTCTGGCAAGCGTGGTGACTTAATGCCAACCCCCTTCCATTTGATGGAAGAGGCCTATATTCAGCAGTGGATTGTCGCTATCGACAGGCTGATGATGAAGGAAATCAAATCCGACTAAACTACACTATAATTCTGCTGAGAATGAAATACGATATATTATTGTTTCTGCCACTGAAAGAGGGGAATGTCGAATTGGATTTCCTTCACTGACTTTTCAATACCCGGAAGAAGGAGGAAATAGCCTCCGAAACGTCGATTTATGAATAAAAAGATAGTATAAATCTTTTTTTTGGACTGCCTGCCTCATCAATATCCACTCAATTCACTTATCAGTTCGTCTCCAAAAATTACTTCAATCTTATAATTTTATTTATTTGAGATTATAGTTTCAAAGGCTTTACTTTCATTTTCAGTTTTATAAATATTATATTTGGATTTTTTATGAGTAGGGCTCGGATTTATAGGCACTAAAAATCTTTAAAATAGGCAGGCAACTAAGCACTAAAAATAACTAAAATAGGCACTTAAAAAGGCATTTTAAGTGAAAATAGGCACTTAAAAAATCATTTTAAGAACAAAGAGGCAGTTGAAAATAAAAGTAAAATATTGAGTAAGCGTTCTGTCAGTAATACTTACCAAAAAATTTCTTCATTATTTTCTGCAGGTCACAGGATACCTGTACAAGTATAATGCAAATTCCCATTAAGAAAAGGACAATACATAATATTTTTAGGAGACAAAGAAATTGAAACTTACGTAATACTTGATATCAGAAAATTTACATACATATTTAATTATAATTAAGAAACCCTTCTTACCATTTTTATAAAAACTAAACCAACATTAATCAGTAACCAATACATATTTGAAGAGAATTTTAATTCATACTTACAACACAGTTTCTGAGATAATAATGAATAAATAATGAAAAATGTATAAAAAAAATTTACACTAAAAACAATTTGTCAACAGCGCATTTATTTAACCAGCGAAAGATATATAAAGCGCGCATGTGCTAGATTTTTTCAAAATTATAATTTTCAGGCATTGTAGGCGTTGATTACATTTGTTAAAAAATAACAAAACAATTTTTATAGTAATAAATAGTCTTTTAAAATGTACTTTATCTGTCATTTAAATATAAAAATATTCAATCTCTTACAATGGTGCCAGATTTGTCAAACGAGCACGGGATTGGCTAGAATCGGTACATAAACAGCAAAAAGTTTTGGGCTTATGAATTATGAATCCTTATTGTCTGTTCTATATACTCTATCTAGCATTAACTTTTTGCTAGTATTGTCGCGAAACAACTACCTTAATAATTCAAAAATTTTTTAGAAAATGTATGGAAATAGTATAAAATGGAAATTGCCAATTTTAGCTAAAATAGGCACTAAAAAAGGCATTTATAGATAAAATAGGCACTAACACCCAGAATAGGGCAAAATAGGCATTATAGTCACTAACAAATGCCTCTTATTTTATTCGGAATTTCATGAAACGCATAGATATTATATTGGCCTAAATTTTAAGCCATAAATAAAAAAAAGGCAAATATGGCGAAATTCAAGCCCTATTTATGAGCTCTAAGTCGTAAATGAATAGTCGTTCTGATATGAATAAACAGCGAATTATAAGACTGAACTGATGATAATACTAGTCTAAGAAATTGTTTATATATGTGTATATTTATTTACATCATATACTTTTTGACTTATTTTTATTAATTCATTTTGTATAATTTAATAGAATAATCCTTTTTTCTTATACATTTTAAATAGGTCTTTTATGATTTGTATATAACATCTAATGCCTTGTTTAGGTGGCGATGGCCACTGGCCAAGTGCTTTTCCAGAGATTCTATTATTCCAAATCACTAGTGAGGCACTCGATGGAGGCAACAGCAATGGGATGTGTTTGCCTGGCATCGAAGATTGAAGAAGCTCCAAGAAGAATACGAGATGTAGTCAATGTATTTCATCACATCAAACAAGTCACACAACAAAGGTAAATAGATTTTTTTTTCAAAGAAATTTTTAACTTTCATTGATTTACTTTTGAAAATTGAATGAAAACTTTTTTTGATATTTCTGATTTTATTAATAGAGAATTTAAATAACATGATTATATCTTTTAAATTTTGGCATCCAATATTATTCTATTGGAATTACCGTAAAAGGCATCTATTTCCTGAAATTCTTCTAACTAAAAAGTTTTTCGGATATTGTAATCATTGTTAATGTATTATTAAAGTAATTAGAATCCTATTTCTTTAAATGTTCCATTTTCTTTTTATTTCAACATTTTTTATTTCATCTGTCATTTATTTTAAGTTTCATATGTAACATTCTTAAATGAAAGCCTACTCAAAACTTTGACCTATATTTTTTAATATTTTAAACAATAGTTTTAAATTTTTTGAATAAGCAATTAATCTTCCTTCTAATTTCGGATTAGGGCCCATCCACAAATTACGTCACACTTTAAGAGGGGGACCAACAAACTGTGACAGGGGGAGTCATAAGCTTCGTGACGTCACATCTATAAATCTAAAGTATTAAAACTCAACGAAAATGTTTAAAATGTCCTTGTACACAAGATAATGAAATTTTGTATCGTTCATTTGATTTGTTATGTTTTGTAAAGTTTCTAAAATGCTTCATTTAAGTATTATTGATTTTAATTTAATAATTTATAAATTTAAAATTGCAAAATATATGACGTCTTGTGTTAGTGGCCCCTTATGTTAACAGAATTTTGGTAATTTTTACTCGACATTTACCTCTAGCCGTACTCCTTTCAAATGTCTTGGGAAATTTATTCATTGAAAGTATTCGGCTTGGTTGTATATAAATATAAATAAAGACTAGCTGAACTGATTCTACTCCATTCTAAAGACTTTACCAACCGACATACAACTGGCCTTAAGAGGGTAGGTCTAGATGTGATATCGTTTTCAAGACAAAGTATTTGTAAAGTTGACAAAGGGTAAAACCTTAGAATTCACCTTGTGCCCGGCGGTATAGCCAATCAGATGAAAGTGCGTGTTATCTGAATGACCATCCGGCCAGGCACAAGGTGAATTCTAAGGTTTTACCCTTTGTCAACTTTTACAAAGACTTTACCAACCGACAAACAACTGGCCCTTAGAATAACGGCTCTGCTTTGAGCCCCTTTAAGACAATTTAATTGAATTTTGTGATAACTTATGTATTCTAATGATCTTAATCCGAACCGAACATCCTATTCTAACCAAACTGAATCAGACTTGTTTGAAATCTATAGAAACTTTTTATTTTTTCTCTTCACGAAGGCTGGACAAAGTAAACTGTTCTCTGAGAATAAACAGAATTTTTAATAAATGATTATTTTCCTTAGAAAAATAATGATTGGATTAAAATTACATACTTTACATTTTGAATTTATTTGTAGAACGTGTCAGAATTGAAGATATTAAAAAATAACGACATATAATCCGATAAGTACTCAGTATATTTACTTCTATAAAAGCTTAGTTGATAGAAAATAACATCAAATTTTTTTTGTCACATTTTTAAGGCCTCTAGGTTTATCCTGAATAACAGCTTAAAAATCTGGGATTTATTTCCTATCGATTAAGCTTTAATTTGAGAACATAGTAAACGAGTAGTAAATAGTCCTTAACTTATTTTCAGATACCTCTATCTTAACACTTTCATTTTTAGTCTCAATCAATTCAGAAATAAAAGAAAATGGAACTCATGTCATTAATACTAAGGAATACATTTTAAAATATTTTTACCCTTCTCTAAAGGTGATTTAACAATATGCAATATCCGAAAAGTATATCCCAATATTATTTATCAATATTCAATAACACTTGCATAATAAATATTTCATAAATTATTTAATATTTAATTTCTAATGAATTATTTAATATTTAATTTCTAATGAATTATTTAATATTAAATATTTCATTAATTATTTGATATTATTAACCGAGATAGGGACCAAGAATTTCGGTCCTAACATTGTAAAAAAAAAAAAAAACAAAAAAAAAGACATTAGTTGTCACAAGAAATTAAAAAATAATTTCCAAGTTATAATTATTAAATTATAAACGTAATATTGACTAGAATAACAAAAACCATTAACCTATTTAGATAGGTCCGAAATTTTTGGCTCCCATCTATATATATATAAATTTGAAATACCAAATAGTTAGCCAAAATGAAATAAAAAAAAAAGTTGATTTGGAAATTTATTCATTTGAAGCTATGGTGTTAATAGAAAAGTTTATATTATGTACCTTAAGTTTAGAGCCCTATTTATAAAGCTTTTTTTTAAGTGTTGATTAATGTAGCGAGAATAAATCAAGGTCATTTGATAATAGTTTTGGTAATTGGATCCGAAACGTTTTAATAGAAAATAAGATTCTTTAAATTGCAGTTTTAGTGATCATGTTGGTGATTACTTAGTATTAGACCTGAAAAACTTCAATTGTCGTCCGTTCAGACGTCATGGAAACCGGCTCTTGTCTGCAAGCTCAAGTTAAATTGGCAGGGGAATTTCCACAAAGTCTGAATAAATGCTAATAATCAAATTGTGCAAAAACTTTAACCTAGGCTACTGTCCTCAAAAATATTTTTAATATTTCAATTGTATATATTATTATGGCTAACTATTTAACATTAAATATATCTCTCAATATTTATTTATTAAAATAATGCCCATTTATTGTATAATGGATTATTATTGGGTGGTGTATGAATTAGTTGAATGAGTTATAAATAAATTCTCTTCATTCAACGTAAATGAAGTTATATTACCTTTTGTTGCTTCTTCTACTTCAACCAGAATATATGATTTTAAATAAAATCAATTGATATTTTTATTTAAGGTAGTTGTTCCGCCAAATGGGTTTTCTTAGGATTTTTTTCATATTTAGTCAGATTATTATTTAAATACTTCTGCATCGATTGGTGGCAAAATTAAATTTATGAACAATATAGTTCCGGAGATATTAAATTTCAAAAATAGAGTTTTTCAGACTCTTATACATTGCACTATACGGGATATCGGAAAATTTATATACATATTTAATTATAATTAAGAAACCCTTCTTATCATTTTTATAAAAAACTAAACCAATATTAAACAATAACCAATACATATTTTAAGACAATTTTGATTCATAGTTACAACACAGTTTCTGAGATAATAAGAAATAAATAATGAAAAATGTATAAAAAAAAAATGTAGATTAAAAACAATTTGGCAACAGCGCATTTATTTAACCAGCGAAAGATGTATAATCAGCGCATGCGTTAAATTTTTTCAAAATTATAATTTTCATAAGGTGTAACGTAGGCGTTGATTACATTTGTTAAAAAATAACAAAACGATTTTTTTAGAAATAAATCGACCTTTAAAATGTATTTTATCTGTCATTTTAATATAATAATATTCAATCTCTTACAATGGTGCCAGATTTGTCAAACGAGCACGGGATTGGCTAGAATCGGTACATAAACAGTAAAAAGTTTTGGGCTTATTAATTATGAATCCTTATTGTCTGTTCTATATATGGTACTCTAGCATTAACTTTTTGCTAGTATTGTCGCGAAACAACTACCTTAACTAAGAAGAATCAACAAAATGCAACTTAATAAATTATATGTATTAATTTCTAAGATTAAACTACCTACTATTATTTATATAAAAAGGAAATATAAATATATTTTTTTTTTATTTCGCTTTAAATGATATTTTTTGAAATAGCTTGGAAGCGCAGGAGTTGGCATTGCGCTCACCTTTTCAATCTACTTGTTTTATAATTTTACTGGACGTTTGCTCAGTTGTTTTCTACGTTTATTTCCCCAGATGGCACGGGACGGATGCTCGGCCCCGGACTTGGAGGAAAGAGTCGACCGGACTCGGCCGTGAATATGAAAGAGTCCGGGAGGCGATCTGATCTACCAGGCCCTTGTGTTTTCCAAATAATTTTGTATTCATTATGCAAATGGCCCCATCAACTCAACCTCTTTATTTCCCTGATTCCAATCAAAGTAAAGAAATATCATCGATTTAAAAATTTAAATTATCAAACACTAAAAATCAAATTTCACTTTGAAATAATATTTACATCTTTATCGTTTGACTTGTTATTTTGGAAAATTATCATGGATATCAACGACAGCAAAATGAAATTGGTATTCCCGGGTAAATTTATATTTAAAAAATATGCAAACTCTTGTCTTTTGAGAAAACTTGTCATTGCATTTTAGTATGTTACAGACCATCGACATCGCTGTTCGATAGTGTTGTAAGTATAACACATTTATCTCCTAATGTATGTATTTTTCAGATTCATATTTACTATTTATCTAAATGAATGTTTGAAATCTATATATAAGTCTGGATTTTACTCTGGATGCCAAAAAGGTTTAAAAGATATTAATCGAATATGTTGTTATTTATTGAAAAATTTTCTGATATCTAAATTTTGATTGTTGAAAATATTTTAATCTCTCAAGATTTGATTTCTTCAATTTGATAATTTCGGCCTTAAACCCACAGGATTAGGTAGGACTTAAGCGAATTTTCTCTATGCTTTAGGACGATCCAGCCTATGATTCTAGATCAGGCTTATATAGCTCTCAAGACACAAGTCATAAAAGCTGAAAGAAGAGTACTTAAAGAATTAGGATTCTGTGTTCATGTCAAACATCCTCACAAGGTAAATATTAGTTTTCATCTTTATTCTATTTGAATTTAATAAAAATTTGGAAGATAGAAATTAGTTACATTACATATTTATTAATCTAGTTTAATTATTAGTGGAAAATGGAAAATTTTCTTAATGATTCTACTTTTTCATTTCATAATAAAATACAGAGTGGTCCAGCTAACATGGATCAGTCGCTTATATTGAAAACTACGGTCGCTATTAAAAAAAAAAAATGAAAAATATTTATTTTCTTAGTTTTTTATGATAAATATAAATTCGTTGTCAAGAAATTTTTGTGTATTCTCAAGAGGGAAGCTACCAGAGTTGCGAAGACCGTAAAAAACAAAAACAAAAAAACAAATGGCATAAACATCAACAACATCAGATATGCAGACAACACGCTGTTAATAGCTAGTACTCTGGAAGATCTACAGAGGCTGCTAAATAGAACAACAGTCGTGAGTGAAGAGTAAAACTGAATGTGGCCAAAACTAAATATATGTCCATCAGTAAGAAGATAAACCCCTATGACCCTGGACTAAAAGTTAGCAACAACCCTCTTGAGAGAGTGAAACAAATTAAATACCTAGGTTGCACTATAAATGATAAATGGGATCACTGTGGAATCAAACAGAGAATTGAAATGGTACGTAATGCATTCCAGCGAATAAGACCTCTGCTGTGCAGCCACAACCTTAGTATGGATTTGAGGATGCGGCTAGTAAGATGTTACTTGTTACTTCTATATGCGATGGAGGCCTGGACTCTTACAGAAGCGACAAGTAAGAGAGTGCAGGCATTTGAGATGTGGATATACCGGCGAATCCTGAGAATAAGTTGGATAGATAGAGTTACAAATAAAGAGGTTTTAATAAGGATGAAAAAAGATAAATAATTAATAAATAACATCCAAATTAGAAAATTATCGTACTTCGGCCATATATTACGTAACTCGAAATACCAATTTCTACAGCTTATTATTCAAGGGAAAATAGCCGGTAGATGGGGACCTGGGAGAAGAAAGACATCATGGTTAAAGAATCTGCGGCAATGGTTCGAGAAGACTTCCTTGGAGTTGTTTCGGGCCGCCGTCAATAAAACAATCATAGCCAGAATGATCGCCAACATTCGCTGAGCGGATAGGCACCAAAAGAAGAAGAAAGCAGAAAGAAAGAGAGAAAAATTCAGAGGAGTTAGGGCCAGTTGTATGTCGGTTTGTTAAGTCTTTGTTAAAGTTGACAAAGGGTAAAACCTTAGAATTCACCTTGTGCCCAGCGGGATGGACAATCAGATGAAAGTGCGTGTCACCTGATTGGCCATCCGGCCGGGCACACAGTGAATTCTAATGTTTTACCCTTTGTCAACTTTAACAAAGACTTTACTAACTGACATACAACTGGCCCTCAGAGTCGGTACATTTTTCCCGTGACAAAACTTTTCCAGTAACTTTTTCAAATTTGAAAGGTATACTTTTGATACTCGAAATGGATTATTACATTTTTTTAAAGTAAAATTTACTCCACACACTGTTTCAAACTAGAAGCAATATTTCAAGATATAATAAACAAGACAAGATAGTTAAATGAGCGTAGGGATAATATTGATCAATGGGGTATTCGACTTAATTACACTCGCACTATACTCGGGTATACTGGGCACGGGCTCTTCCCATACTCAATACACCCGAGTGCGGTGCGAGTTTAAGCCGAATACGTTATTGGTGAAAATCAACATCTATTCAAAATATATAGAATTAATAATTCAATGTATAATCCCACCCTCATATTATTGGCAACCGCTTGGGGCGTTCGTTTACGGGAGTTAAAAAAAATTAACAAATATATTCTTATAGAAAAAAATGAGATTGATCCACGTTAAACTACGCCTCTTTAGCGTTGCAGATTTTCCACAATTAAATGCGAATTTTTTAAAAGGGCATCAGTTACAAAACCTTTCTTGTAACTAAATCGTTCCATCATGCCAATTTAATACTTTATCCAAATTTAATCCAGTTTGACATCGTTACAAAACTATGATCCAATTAACACCATTTTGTAGCTTTAAGACTGTATTAAGGATAAGTCAAAAATTACCTACACTTTTCGTTCTACAACTTTATTAAACTAAGATAGGACTGTCAGTGTTAGTGCCTGGCAATTGATTGGCCATCCCAGTCCCTCCATTTGCCATCTATCCTGTGTTAGTGGTAAAAAGCATTTACTTTGCGACATACAACCGGCCCTAAGCATGTCAGCTCCGCTATCAGATTGCACCAAAGAGGAGCAACGAGGCCTGGTCAGAGGGTGTGAAAGGTGCTGAAATTCACCGGAGACTTTTGTCACAATACGGGGAAAGTGATTTATCGTAAAAACGTTTTTTTATGGATCGAAATGTTTAAAAGTGGCCGAACGAGCGTAACACAAAAAGAGGGAGCTGGGCGACCGTCAACAATGAGACGCTTTGAGACCCTGGAACACCCTCCCTACAGCCCACATCTCACTCCCTCAGACCTTCATCTCTTTGGACCGCTCAAGGAAGCTTTGAGAGGTCGTCGATTTGCCTCAGACATGGATGTTCGGGATGCGGTGCAAAAGTGACTTCATGACCAATCGAAAACCTTCTACCAGGAAGGCACCCGGAAGTTTGAGGCTCGCTGGACGAAGTGCATTGCTAAAGGTGGAGACTATATCGAAAAATAATGTATCTGTTGTACACCTATCTTAGTTTAATAAAGTTGTAGAACGAAAAGTGTAAGTAATTTTTGTCTTAACCTCGTACAATAAAAGGAGAAAGAATGATATTTGCCAGAAAAGTGACAGATTCCCTTGTAAAAATACGCATTTAAATTATTTTATTCCTAATAAACTAACAACTATGAACAAACAATTCCCATTAAAAAGTCCCCTTTCTTAATTCATTCTGATAATTCTGCTACGAATTCTATTTTAATTTTTGTTTCATCATATATTCTGTACAGGAAAATGATATGTATGTCTTATATATGGGAGAGTGGGACCACATGCCGCAGGGGTTCACAGGTAAGATCACATACCCTTGGTATTTAATTTAATAAATTGAAAGCTATTTAAGAATTAATTATAATAATAATTTTAAAGATTTCAAACACTGCCTGACCACTGATTTTTTTTCGGAGGTGGCTCTCTAGTGTATTATCTCAACGCTCATTTCACTCTCTTCTTTAATAACTCTTGGAATATTTATTACTCCTAGAAAAAAGTACTTGGAGTAAATTTTACTTGGAAAAAATAAGAGAATCCATTTCTAGTGTCAACAGTATACATTCCATTTGAAAAAATGAAGTTAATATTCTCCCGAGACTACAGAAAAATATGTTGACTTTTAATTTATATTTATAGTAATAAACTAAGAAAAACGCATTTTTCATTTTTTTAATAGCTACTCTGGTTTTTGACGGCTGGTCCTTTTTAGCTGGGTGTATATCTAAATATACTGAACTATTTATTATTGTTAATGTTAAGCTATTTATTATTTGATTATAGTTAATTAATTTATCATAGCTATCAACAATAACTGCAACTAAACCTTTTTAATTTGATTATATCTTTAAATATATATATATACACATAATTTATAATTTGAGTATATATGTTTGTTTTAATTTTACTTTGATTTTCTTAAAATTTAATTATTTTTTTGCATTTTCTAGGGTATGTGGAAGATTTAAAACACAAATTTCAACTTAAATAGTTCATTTTATTTCTTTGAATCAACTATTCTCCTGAACGGTAACCAATAAGAATCATATTTCGATTGTAAAGAAAATTCTCCCCTATACAAGGGAACCTCTTTTTTCATTAAAGAGGAATATTTCAACTAAAGCAAGTTATATAACCAACAATTTTTTTTTTAAATATGAGACAACCAAAGTAATAATTAAGTTCGCTTATTATTATTTCCTGGTTGTGTTACTAGAATATGACTTGCTTTTTTAATTTAATTTTTTTTTTTAATTAAGTAATTAATTTATTTTTTGAAAATATTATTTTTAGAAATAATATTTCTCCAATCTAGAAGAATTTTTTGATTTAGACCATTCATGGTGTGAATAGAAAATAATTAAAATTTTCTATTAAATTCACGACATTTCTGGAACCATAGTCAAATATTTAAAGTGGCAACGGGAATAAATCAAGATAGCATTTTGCCGAATTGAACTATCATCAATCAGACCACAAAAGCTTCATCATAAAATTTTTTCAGATTAATTTGACAATAATTATATTTCATTCACTAATATTATTTTTTATAGAGGCTTATTAATTTAATGGGTTATAGACCATGTCCAGATGTATATAATAATGAATCGACAGCTGAATTTTTTATAAAAATGGTTGAGACACTGTTGTTTGACAAAATATTGCACTTATCAAGTATGTATCCAAAATTCTATTTTATTTGTCAATTTTGAGCAATTGGTTGTGACTTTTTAAATGGTATGTATAGTTTAAAAGATATTATTTCTTAACACAAAAAACATACCAAGTTATATATATTTTTATTTTTTAATTGTTATTGATGCAAGAAGGTGTTGCACCATGGAGCTGCAACTCTTGTGGACCTCTGCATCGAGAAAACGAGAAGGAGAAGACATTTCATGGGTAGGAGTTTCAGGTACCTGTGATTGAGACTCTTGAAAGACTGAAGGTTATATATCGCTAGAAAGACGGATGAATGAAGAGGGTTAGAGACTCTAGAAGCCTTAGGCATAAATAAACTGGTTAATTAATACCTTTGTTTGAATTGTATCTAATTTGATCGAGAAGGAATGCTTAATGTTTAAGAATCGTGTATTTGGCCCAAATGAGGCTTTAAGGGGAACTATTGATTTTTATCTTGTCAGAATAAACGACATTGTATTATAAATTTAGTTGGTTCATGTCCATTTTAATAATAAATTAAAAATTTACGGGCTTTTGGACAATTTTTTTTATTAATGTTAAATATCAATTTTCGTGCGACGTTTCGTCCTTTTTTAGGACTTTTTCAAGTGCTCTATTACATAAAACATTGATCGTTGATAAAATAGTGAAACCATCGAGACAATAAATAGTGTATTCATAATATTCATCCTATAATAAGTTAACAACCAATTTTCCAAAAACAATATTAAATCTTAGAGAAAATTTCTTTTTTCTAGTCGTGTCTACCAAATAATACCACTTATTATTATTTGTTATTATTTGGTAGACACGACTAGAAAAGATAAATTTTATCTATGATTTAAGATTGTTTTTGGAAAATTGGTTGTTAACTTATTATAGGATGAATATTGTGAATATACTATTTATTTTCTCGATGGTTTCACTATTTTATCAACGATTAATGTTTTAAGTAATAGAGTGCTTGAAAAGTCCTGAAAACAGACAAAACGACGTAAGAAAATTGATATTTATCATTAATAAAAAAATTGTCCAAAAACCCGTGAATCTTTTATTTATTGTATTATAATATAAAAAAAGAGGAAAGACGGAGAAGGTTCTACGTTTAGTCAGTGAACTAGTTAAGACCTGATCTATTACTCTGTTAATTCGCCTCCGAATTGCACCCAAAACCACAAGAGAATGCTTGGAGGCCTCTCTATAAATCCAAATATTATTCGAAAGTAGGGCAAATTCGAGTCGTGTTTAGGGTAACCATTTTAGTAGGCCAGAAAAAGCGTTTGATCCTGAATAGAAAGTCAAGCTTACAAAATTTCCTCTTTCTAAATAAGTCAGGCGCCAAACCAAAAAATATGTTTATTCGTCAAAAAAATAAAATAAAAACACTAAAATGTAAAATAAATTTAGCTTTAAAAGTTAATTAAATTCACAAAATTAAAACGACCAAAACAATATATCATCTTGTCATAAAAATACGCGAACAATAAATGCCATGTTTTCTTAGAAAATTTTGAATTTTTTCTCTTTTTATTATATTTAATAATAAATTTATATTCAACTTAGTATGTTTTTGTGTTCTGTAATAAGCTTATAAATTCGGTCAACAAAGACCATGCATTCTTTTGCCACCATGGACGCAATTCAGAAACGAACCATCAGACTAATAGACGTGACGACCCTGGCCCATCGAAGAAGCGTTTTTGTGCTTTTCCTTTTTACATGCTTTATATAAAATTAGTTTCACCTGTATGTATGTATCTATCTATCTATCAATGTGACTTTTGTTCTGTTAAATTCCGAAAACATTTCTCTATAAAAAAATTGTTTACCTACTCAATTTAAATGAAATTATATAAAAATAATAAAAAATTATATTTTAAAAAACATACTTCTAAAAAGTACAAATTAATGTAGGTAATACTTAATCAAAGTGTGGTGCGCAGAAAGATGTACTTTTAATTAATTTCGATAAAGTACCCCACGTTTTTTGATTAAGTATTACCTACATTATTTTGTATTTTTTAGAAGCATGTTTTTTATATAATTTATTTTTTTACTTTTTAGTCTTAATTATTTTTATAAAGAAAATCTTGCGGAATTTAACAGAATGAAATATATTTATTTTTATATAATTTCATTTAAATTGGGTAGGTAAACGGTTATTTATATAGAGAAATGTTTGCGGGATTTATCAGAATAAAAGTCACATTGATACACATGCTTCTAAAAAGTACAAAATAAGATACATACATACAGGTGAAGCTAATATAAAGCATGTAATAAATATATTTCATTCTGTTAAATTCCGCAAATTTTTCTCTATAAAAATAATTAAGACTAAAAAGTAAAAAAATAAATTATGTTTTAAAAAAACATGCTTCTTTTTAGAATAATTTTACTTAGGGAAAGTGGTGTAGGTTTTAGGTGAAACATGATATTAATTAATAAAGTAAAGGGAGTGTAGTTTCACAGTGAATGAAATAAAACTCAAAGAGGTTTATACAAACTCAACATATTTCGTATTATTAGTCCATCATCAGGAGTTTACAGATTACAAACTAGTAGTTGATGGACTAATAATCCGAAATATGTTGAGTTTGTATAAACCTCTTTGAGTTTTATTTCATTCACTGTGAAACTGCACGCCCTTTGCTTTATTAATTAGTACAAAATAATGTACTAGGTGTGCCGGTTAATAATGTCCTTTTTTCGGCATGAGGAAAACACAAATTTTTTCAGAACTGGCAAAAGTGGTTTATTCAAAGTATGCACCATCGGATTCTACACATTTTGACCAACGATCCGGCAAATTGTGTATCCCCTCCCAGTAGAATTTCTCCCCTTTCGAGGCGAGCCAAGATTCGAGCCATTTTGCCACTTCTTCGTAATTAGCGAAGTGCTGGTCAGCCAATCCGTGTGCCATTGACCTAAAGAGGTGGTAATCCGATGGAGCGAGGTCTGGAGAGTAGGGCGGGTGGGGTAGGGCCTCCCATTCGAGCGCTTTGATGGTTTCTTTCATCGATTTGGCGGTGTTCGACGAAGCGTTGTCGTGGAGCAAAATGACACGTCCATGTCTTCGAGCCCATTGCGACCGTTTTTCGATCAATGCATGATTCAAATTGATCAATTATTGTCTGTAGCGCATTCCTTGCGATTGGCGCGGATCTTCTGCCAGCAAGTCCTCCAGGTCAGCATCCTCAAACTTTTTCGGCTGTCCAGGCCGCTCCTTGTCGCTCACATCAAAATCACCACTTCGAAACCGTCCAAACCAACGTTGGCAGATTTTTTCAAATGGAGCATGGTCCACATAAATTCTCCCGAGACAGGCGCGGATCCAGACCTCTGGTTTTGGGGGGGGGGGGCTGTCGCCGGTATATAAGATCTACTTTTGATCTCGGAAGTGTGTCGCGATCGAAAATTAAATAAACATATAAAAAATGTTGATCTCCAATGCTTTGGGGGGGGGGTCGCCCCCATCGCCCCCCCCCTAAATCCGCGCATGCCCCGAGAATACGAGCCGTTTCCGCAGCCGATTTCTTCATTAAAAAATAGTCCAACATCATCTCCCGCAAATGCTCTTTTTCGGCACAAAATCCGCCATGTTTACAAGCCAATATCTCATACACAAATGAACCGAATGTTGACATGTTATATGCCGTTTGAAAGGTGATTACCAACACTATAAAACCAAAAAAATATTTGGATGAGTTTGTTGGAAAAATACCGAAATGCCATCTGTTAGAAAAAAGGGGCATTATTAACCGGCACACCTAGTAATACTTAATCAAAAAGCGTGGGGGCACTTTGTCGAAATTAATTAAAAGTTTCTACCCCCCACACTTTTTGATTAAGTATTACATTATTTTGTACTTATTAGAAGCATGTTTTTTTGAAATATATTTATTGATACTATCACAAGTACTCCGATTAGTTAAAATCAATAATTCGCCCCCAAAGCCTGCTTTGCGCGCATTACACAATTCCCCGACTCTACACCCCTTTACGTTCAAATTACACAAGTGCTGAACTAATTGATTTCCCTGCACGTTTATTCCCAAGACATCTAGGCAATGAAACTCTTCGCTGCCTCTCTTTACCTAATTTTTCAAGTTTCAATCCTCCAAGTCCCGAATGCCCAGTCCTCTTCTCCATGCTTTTACTTGATCACTCTCTTCTCTTTGCTAATGCAAGAGTTTGTCAAGGTGCTGTTGCTTCTCGTTGCATCTCTTCAAGCATTCATTTGCATTAAGAAATAACTCATCTTTTAATTTAAAAAAATATAAAAAAAAAGTCATCACGTTATTGCTCAAAATTGACAGGTAAGATTTATTTTTTGACACATAGACAATAATCATAACAGTCTAACTGTAGATTTGATGCATTGGTAGTTGAGTTGTTTATCGAAAGAAACGTTTCAGTTAAAACCACCTAGATTGCATATTTTTAATGAGAAAATCTTATCAGAATGCACGACGTTTCGACTCCTATTTCTGGAGTCGTTTTCAAGTGCTGTGTATCGAAAGACGGACAGCTCTTATGGTAGTTGTTCCGCCTAATGCGTTTTCTTAGGATTTTTTTGAAATTTAGACAGATTATTATTTAAATACTTCTGCATCGATTGGTGGCAAAACGAAATTTATGAACAATACAGTTCCGGAAATATTAAATTTCGAAAATCGAGTTTTTCAGACTCTTATACATTGCACTATACGGGATATCGGAAAATTTACATACATATTTAGTTATAATTGAGAAACCCTTCTTACCATTTTTATAAAAAACCAACATTAAACAATAACCAATACATATTTTAAGAACATTTTGATTAATAGTTACAACACTGTTTCTGAGATAATAAGGAATAAATAATGAAAAATGTATAAAAAAAAAAATTTACACTAAAAACAATTTGGCAACAGCGCATTTATTTAACCAGCGAAAGATGCATGCGCTAGATTTTTTCAAAATTATAATTTTCATAAGGTGTAACGTAGGCGTTAATTACATTTGTTAAAAAATAACAAAACGATTTTTATAGAAATTTAAAATGTATTTTATCTGTCATTTTAATATAAAAATATTCAATCTCTTACAATGGTGCCAAATTTGTCAAACGAGCACGGGATTGGCTAGAATTGGTACATAAACAGCAAAAAGTTTTGGGCTTATGAACTATGAATCCTTATAGTCTGTTCTATATACTCTAGCATTAACTTTTTGCTAGTATTGTCGCGAAACAACTACCTTAAAAACAACTCTAGAAATAAGTGTCGAAATGCCGAGCATTCTGAGTTTTTCTCATTTTAAATGTGCAATCTAGGTGATTTTAGCCAAAACTTCTCTTTCGATAAATTTAATCAAGCTACATTGTTCTGAACAATTTTAAGATATAATTTCCAATTACAGCTGTCGATTCCATATATTTCTGGCACGCTGTATAATTATTAGTGTGAATATCTAAACTATTCACTTTTTTAATAATTGATTTTTTATGAAATTGATGAGCAAGCCAGACTCTGAACTGCGCTGAAAAACGAACAAAAAAAAAACATAAAAGGGATCAGAGTCTCAGTTTTTTCGATGATCAGGATGCAAAAAATTGTAACTTCTATAAGTCTGGATAGATTCTCGCATCCTAAAATGGAAACTAGGTAAATTTCAGAGTTGAATCGAAGTCCAAGCTAAAAATGAACCATAACTTAAAAGTTGAGGTTTTTCTCTAGGGATAAGCAAATTGACTAATGCCTTTGTTCACTTTGTTTTTATTTTATCTCCGTCTAGAAAAATAAACGATTATAGAACTCAGGAAAAAATAAAAGCATGGAAAGAATTCCAGTCTCTAGAAATCTTACGAATAAATGAATTGGCGATTTATTTGAAAAGTTTTTATTTTGCCGAGAGTAGCAGAGTTGTTGATTCATAAAGAGAAACAAAGAGATTGTCCTCTGCTTGAGACAAATAAACATACACACCTATATATACCGGGTGAGTTTTTTTATCTTGAGACAGTCTTATAACTCAAAAACAGTGCATTATATAAAAAAAAAGTTTCAAATAAAAGTTTATTTATATCAGGGGGAAACTAAACTACGCAATTGTTATCGACCTAGAACAAGCTTTCAAGTGTATTTTGAGGTCAACTTCTGTTTTTTAAATGGAAACCTATATGTTTCTGTACATATTCTGAATCTACAAAAAAACTGAACAACTTTTATTAAAACTATTTTTTTTAAATGACATCAAATAAAAAAAAATATTAAATCAATTAGATCTCTAAAAAAACTTAATAATTGTTTTTAACAATTATTCAACTTAATTATCAAATGATTAATTATTAAATAAATATTTATTAAATCGAAAAGTCACTACAATGAAAATAAGTGTTTATAATGATATTAAAACTTCATTATACACCGATTTAAGAGATTATTTTCGATTTAATAGAGCTAGTTAAAATTCTTGAGTTTAAAAAAGTTTATTTCTCGTTTCAATCCAGAGTAGATAGTTATATTGTATTAAAATGGAGCATTTTTTGTTGAAGACAATTGAAATGGTCTTAATTAATGGTGAATGTGGAAGAAGTATTAGGGGTTGCCATTGAAATGGATGGCGAGCGCTTTCCAGATAGAAATACACCCTCAAAAGCTTCATTTCATAGTGTTGTAAATTTGTTTAAAAAAAAAACAGGAAATCTAAAGGCTATGAAGAAACTTAAAAAGGCCAAAATAACGAAATTGGAACTGGAATTCATCCAGAAGACTTGGGATACACTCTGGAATGTCACAGAACAGTGTCGCAAAATTATTAATTATTTATTTAATAATTAAATATTTGATAATTAAGTTGAATGATTGTTAAAAATATAGGAATTTTTTTTTGAGATCTAATTGACTTAATATTTTTTATTATTTGATGTCAAATAAAAATATATATATATTATTTATTTGGGACTATAGTTTCGAAGGTTTGGCCCTCATCATCAGTCTTATTTAATTAGAAATATAATTTTTCAGTATCGCGTGGATATTGAAAATTTTCAATATCCACGCGATACTGACCAGTTAAAATTCTAACTGGCTTCCAGTCAAGTTAAAGCAAAAAAAAAAAATTCATTATCCACCCGATCTGACCCTATGAAAAATTATATTTATAATTAAAAAGACTGATTATGCGGGCCAAGCTTTCGAAACTATAGTCTCAAACAAATAAATAATATATATGTATGTTTATTTGCATCAAGAAGAGGACAACCTCTTTGTTTCTCTTTATGAATTGGTGATTGATTAGGTTTTATTTATTGAGTGTAATTGATTAATTGCTAATTTGACAGATAGATAGACAAGCCATCTGAAGTATTGATATTTTTTACTTATACATTTTTAAAAAATATTTGAAACTTGGAGAAAAATCATTTTTTGTTTGTCCTTCTGGATTCAGATACCCACGAGACGATGGCATGGCAAGTCGTACAAAGTTCTGTGCTAGAATGTTCGTATTTCTTAAACGAAAATTTTTAGCTTTCTAGCTTTAAACTTACGATTGAAAATACAGAAAAATAAATCGAATTATTGTATAGGAACCAAGCCATCGAACATTTATAACTAATGAGCTGAAATTTGTCATACAAGTTTATATTCAATCATATCAATGTCAAGTTCATTTTTCAATTTAGCTCACACCTATTGCTAAATTATTAAAATTTTCGGAAAACATATCAAGTCATGAAAAAGTTTCCACTTTTCTATCAAATTTATTGTCATGTTCTATTCCCATGGTTCTCAAACTGTTCTCCGCGGAACACTGGTGCTCCGTAAAGCTACTTCAAGTGTTCCTCAAAATAATCAAATTACCAGTTAACAATTGCCGAAAAATAAAAATCAAGACAATGTAATGTAATTTTTGTGTGGGTGATATGCTTTGATATGGCTTATAAATTCATCAATTTCATCATTCTAAGGCCCAGTTGTATGTCGGTTGGTAAACTCTTTTTGACAAAGGGTAAAACTTTAGAATTCACTTGTGCCAATCAGATGACAGGCACTTTCATCTGATTGGTCATCCCGTCGGGCACAAGGTGAATTTTAAGGATTTACCCTTTGTCAACGTTTAAAAAGAGTTTACCAACCGACATACAACTGGCCCTAACTCGTTACAATTAATAATTTTTCTTTTAAATTTACATAACAAAACTTATTTGAAAATATATATAGAAAAAATTTTTTATGTTAAAGCTATTGTGTGATCACTTTATTGATTTAGAAAGTTTCTTAGGTTACAACACCATTTTATTGAAAATTTCTATTAAAGTATACCACTATTTCTCAAACACTTCTCAAATATTCAATGTTCTGTGTACATCTATTTTTTATTTAAAACAGATCATGGTTACGAAATGTCCTTTACTTAATAAAATTTTTAATGTATGTTCTATATATATCACCAAATTTATTAAGTTAGATTTTCATGAATGAATGAATATTGATTTCAATGAAATTTATTAATTAGTTTTTTTTGCAACGAAATTTTCTCTGGAGAGAGACGGACTAGTAGAAATTTTAATTGAATGTAATGGAAGGGAGCCCAGGGGTGGTGAGGAAAGAAAAAATTAACAAATGTCAAATAAGGTGTAATTTATTGGAATCCTTCCTCCTTTCCTTTCAAACCGACGTTTCGGAGGATTTTCCCTCCTTCTTCAGGGTTTCAAATGGTCAATGAATGAAACAAATAAAATGTTTCTTTCTTCTCTCCACAGTAGTGTTCAAAACTTTCTTATTTTTTATCAAAGGCATAGAAAAACAATTGTTTTTCTATGCCTTTGATAAAAAATAGGAAAGTTTTGAACACTACTAGAAAAAAAATTGTTTTTCTATGCCTTTGATAAAAAATAAGAAAGTTTTGAACACTACTGTGGAGAGAAGAAAGAAACATTTTATTTGTTTCATTCATTGACCATTTGAAACCCTGAAGAAGGAGGGAAAAATCCTCCGAAACGTCGGTTTGAAAGGAAAGGAGGAAGGATTCCAATAAATTACATCTTATTTGACATGTGTTAATTTTTTCTTTCCTCACTACCCCTGGGCTGCCTTCCATTACATTCAATTTATTAATTAGTTTGAGACATATTTTTCTATTATTTTTATTAGTTATGTCCATCGATTAAATTATTAAAGTTGTTATAGGGAAATAAGGACTATATTTTTTAAGCAGATAATTTATATTTTAGTGCCTACGTTTCGTCAACTTTGTTGACTTCTTCAGGGCTCAAATAGTTAACTTCCCTGCATATTTGTCATTTTTATAATTATTCTTTCTTAGTAAACATATTAAGGCAAGTCATCAACATCAATCAGATTGAAATAAATATATATAGAAAAGAACAAAGAAAGATATTTTTAAGTTTAAAAAAAATTGATAACGCACACACTAACAACTAGAATAACAGACAGACTAACACACATTTTGACAAAACAATTATTATCTTGAAAAATATAATTTTTTTCGATGTTCACTTATTTGTAGCACATTATTAGTGCTTTTTGTAGAGCGAAATGCCATGGTTTCTCTCAAATTTTTTTAATCAAAATAGTTTCAGCCGTTTTTGAGATATTTCGAAAAAAAAACACTTTTTTCATGCACGAATACAATACTTGACCATACCCTGTATAGTAAAGTAAAAAAAAATTCAATCTGATTGATTTTGATGACTTGCCTTGATATGTTTACTAAGAAAGAATAATTATAAAAATGTCAAATATATAGGGAGGTTAACTATTTGAGCCCTGAAGAAGTTGACGAAACGTTGGCAATAAAATATAAATTATCTGCATAAAAAATATAGTCCTTATTTCTCTATAACAATTTTAATAATATTTTCCTATGTCAATATAAATTTTATTTCATTCCCTTTGGATAATTTTTCTAAATTTTAAAAGATTATTTCTTTTCTAAGAATATAAATACAATTCTTTCTTAAATTATAATTATTTATTTTAAAATATAATCAATAATAAAAAATTATGATAAAATATTGCCTTCAAAATTTAAGACGCCCACTCTTCCAATAATTTCTTTAAAATTTAACAAACTTTAAATTAATTAATTAATTATAATTTCAAGAGGCAGAAGAGCCTGAATATTCGTCCGTTTTAAAAACGATTAGCGCATATATAGTCGAGCGTTAGATTATATGACGAGGAGTTTAGGGCAAACATTTTATTCTTTCACCAACCATACATATTTTCATTCTTTTAGATAAATATAAAGAAAAATATAATATCTATTTATATAACTACCTATATTATTGAAAAATAGACAAATTATTAATTATAATTTAAATTAGAGGAAAAGTGAAACTTTTTTAAGACTCGGTAAGCTGTTTGCAGTTTAAATGATAAATATTAAATCTGATATTCATTTCGATTTAATATTTTCTTACCTAGAGTCAAAAGTCCATTCCTAGAATAGTAGGAATTAACAAATTAATCTCTAGTGTGAAACATGTCTTAATTTGGTATCCTTGCAATACCTAGTTCTAAAGTCTAAAGAAAGAAAGATCATTCTTTGCGCGCCCTTTTGAGTCATTTTCCTTGAATGAAAGAATCGCTCACCCTCACATTTATTAAATAACAAAAAAGTGAAATTTTTTTGAACTTATAAGTAATTATTAATAATAAACTTAAATATAAATTAATTTATAATTTTCTCATTAATATATCAAAGAATAATTAACATATTAACGAGAATTCTTTTTGATCGCGCTTTTTAAACAAGATATATATCGCGAGACTACTGCTGGTTGAGGCTATTGGAGTCTGCTGAGTCTTAAGTCTGGCCCAAGAGAAAGCGTCATGCGGACTAATCGCGAAATGATGCTGGATTATAGCTAAATGGATCATATCTTTTTCATTCTCTCTTGGCCCAGACTCAGCAGACTCCAATAGCTTCAACCAGCAGTAGTCTCGCGATATATATCTTGTTTAAAAAGCGCGACCAAAAACAATTCTCGTTAATATGTTAATTATTCTTTGATATATTAATGAGAAAATTATAAAGTTATTTAACTTCATTATTTCAAGTTAGAAATATATAAATTCGGATATTATTTTCACTTAATATTTGACAAAAATCACCTGCATTCGATTTGCAATCGAATCAAATACAGGAAACTTATGAATAAATATAAATTGTTCATTTATTCCTATATTATAAATTTAACTAAATCTCAATAAAATAATTCAAAAAATGATATTTCCTGCATTTTTGAACCAGAAGTTATAAAGCTAGAAAATCTAATCAATTCTCCGCATTGGAAATAAAAAATTTTTACCACAAAACTAACTTGCTGCGACTTTTCATTATTAATTATCGTGGGTATCTGAATTCAGGCACACAGACAGAAAAAAATGGTTGAAAATGATTTTTTATCCACGTTTCAGATATTTTTAAACACAATGAGCAAACAAAATTTGAAAATTTTTGCGTGAATTCAATATTAGGCTCGCTCAGCAGGGAGGCGAAGTTGGGCATACAGAGTAACTAAAATGCTTTTAAATGTCTAGAAGTCAAATAAATAACATATGTATATATAAATTTGTATATACAGTCTAGCCAAATCATAGACACGTCGTTAATTTCATGTTTTTAATAATATTAAAAGCAATACCTTTTATTTTTACATGCTTTATATTAGCTTCACCTGTATGTATATATCTATGTATCAATGTGACTTTTGTTCTGTTAAATTCCGCAAACATTTCTCTATAAAAATAATTGTTTACCTACTTAATTGAAATAAAATTAATTGAAAAGTTTTTGTTTTGCCGAGAGTAGCAGAGTTGTTGATTCACAAAGAGAAACAAAGAGATTGTCTTCTGCTTGATGCAAATAAACATATACACATATATATCAAGATGATATATCTGTATATATATATTATTTATTTGTTTGAGACTATAGTTTCGAAGACTTGGTCTTCATCATCAGTCTTTCTTCAATTATAAATGTTTTTCATGGAGTCAATATCATATGGATATTGAAAACTTGGTGTTCCTTCGTCACTGGAAAGCTAGCAACTAATAAATTATTAGTTGCTAGCTTTCCAGTGACGAAGGAACACCAAGTTTTCAATATCCATATGATATTGACTCCATGAAAAACATTTATAATTGAAGAAAGACTGATGATGAAGACCAAGTCTTCGAAACTATAGTCTCAAACAAATAAATAATATATATATGCAGATATATCATCTTGATATATATGTGTATATGTTTGTTTGCATCAGGCAGAAGACAGTCTCTTTGTTTCTCTTTGTGAAATAAAATTATATAAAAAAAATAATAAAATAAATACATTTCATTCTGTTAAATTCCGTAAACTTTTCTCTATAAAAATAATTAAGACTAAAAAGTAAAAAAATATAAATAAATAAATAATTATATTTAAATAAAAAATTATATTTTAAAAAACTAAAAAACATGCTTCTAAAAAGTACAAAATTATGTAATACTTAATCAAAAAGCTTGGGGCACTTTGTCGAAATTAATTAAAAGTAGGTAGATATTTCTGAGCCCCACACTTTTTGATTAAGTATTACATTATTTTGTACTTTTTAGAAGCATGTTTTTTAGTTTTTTTAAAATATAATTTTATTTTATCAAGAAATAATATCTTCCATGTCATACTGTATTATCTTATTTAATTATTTTTGACCATCATGGAACCCATCTAATGAAAATATGGAAATTTATGATAAGTCTTATAATTTGGCCACTATGTATGTATGTGTTTATTTACATAAATCGGTATTTTATCCACCCTCTTCGGAATTAATCCCATCTGGGTCAATGGCTGTCCTTTAAGGCGAATAAAAATAATCTATTAAAGCTCGGATTCAGTAGAAGATACATTCGTGACTTGATCCAAGAAAGTCGAATTTACTTTACTAGGCAAATTAAACTTTTATATAAAAAAATTTTTTTTTAGATAAATGACTCATATTGGGCAGTAGCGACACCCATAATATTCGAACTGTGGTGTAAAATAGAACCACACTATTTTTCCCATGATAGATCATTCAATGGAGTTGGATTAAGACCATCACTCCAAAGGACTTTGATGTCTCTAACTTAAGTTATTCCAGTATTTGGCATTACTTATTGTGGTGGCCCTGACTTCTTAAGAGAATTTAAAATTTTTTTCAAAATTTCTCAAATCGATTTTGATTCGTATTCAATTTTTTCCATCTTTGAAATCGTCGTAGTATTTCTTTTCCTATCGGCTGATTGATGATGCTGGGTAGTCTATTGGTATCATTTTATTATGCTTATACCATGATTCTTTGAGTTATATATTCTATCCTAAGTTGCTATAAGCTCTTAATTTAATTTTTTTTCAAATAATTGCTTTTTAACTGAATAGGCTACCAACCTGTAGCACCACAGCACAACGTACATAAATCTATTGAATTAACTATAATATCAAATTTATATATTGCTGCTTCATCACCCACATGGGTTCCATGTAACAATTTAACTAAATATCAAAAACAATTTCTCAAAATATAAATACATTTTATTATATTCTTAACATGGGAAATATCTTTCTAGATCTTATTGAGATTTTCTAGAAAGACGGATTTCATGTCCTTAATCTATATATTAGAGTTATTCGCAAACCCTCAGACACCCATTTAATATTTTCACCAGCTCCACAACTTGTTTTGAATATTTAGATTTTTCATTTTCTTCGGGCCTTTACTTTTTGAAAACATTTTGAATTATATAAAATTTAATATAAAAAAAAGGAACTCAATACTTTTATAAAATAATCAGTAAAACGATTATTTAAACATGAAACGTTTCCGGTAATTTTTTTTTTAAATTAAAATTTTTATAAATTTATAGAAAGAAGGCCAATAATTTCATTTAAACTACGAAGGTTGGAAGTGTACAAATATATTTTTTACATGCTTTATATTAATAATATTTAGGGAAAGAAGTGTTGGTTTATAGTGAAATATATTAAACACAGGAATTTTTTGACGGGTAATAGTGGTGTTTCACAAAGAGGAAATAAATTTTTTTTTAAATTTTTATTCCCTCTTTGTGAAACACCACTATAACCCGTCAAAAATTCCTGTGCTTTATATTAGCTTCACCTGTATGTATGTATCAATCTATCTATGTATCTATCAATGTGACTTTTGTTCTGCAAACATTTCTCTATAAAAATAATTGTTTACTCAATTTAAATGAAATTTATATTAAAATAATAAAAATAAATACATTTCATTCTGTTAAATTCCGCAAACTTTTCTCTATAAAAATAATTAAAACTAAAAAGTAAAAAAATAAATTTTATTTTAAAAAACCTAAAAAACAAGCTTCTAAAAAGTACAAAATAATGTAATACTTAATCAAAAAGTGTGGGGCACTTTGTGGAAATTAATTAAAATTACATGTTTCTGTGCCCCACACTTTTTGATTAAGTATTACATTGTTTTGTACTTTTTAGAAGCATGTTTTTTAGTTTTTTAAAATACAATTCACCTTTATAATTATTGTAAAACAAAAGAAATTTCTTTATTCAAAAGATATCTTGCTAACTCAAATAACAATTTCATAAATTTGAGCATGTTTCTATCTGATAATAATTTTATTTAAAGACAGATTCGTTTGATGAGGGAGTTCGTTTTCACATAGACTGATGATGCTAAACATGTATTTAACAAAACTATATCTCTACTTGAAAATAAAAATTAAATAATAATTTTCTACATTATTATTTAGCTCACATAGCTTGAAAGTCCAAACGATAAACTAGTACACTTCCCTGCTACGAGGCTTCAAATGAAATTTTTTTTATTAATAAAGAGAAAATTTTCCCGAAACGTTTCATTAAACATAAACGTATTACTGATTGTTTTCTTAAGGATTCCCTAGGCTGATCCAAATGATTGAGTCAAGCATGAATGACCGTCTAGGAATCCGTTTGACACTTGAGCCAATCATTGACGGAAATTGATAGAAAGTTTGATTTGAGCAAATGATTGAAGAGGCGCATGACCGTCTAGAAGGGTTTTGATCGATCTTTTCCTCAATCACGCACTCAGCAGCAACCATGAATGACTCTCCCCTAGCTTCCAACACCGAAACCTGATCGAAACTCCACTACGAATGAATTTTGATCAAAAGATTTTGGTTGATTGTGGGGATGATTGAAGCGCGCCTCTATTGACTCAATCTTTTGATCAAAATAATTGACCGTCTAGGGCAGCCATACTCAACCTTTTTCTTCTACGGGCCACATATATATTTTGCTAAGTTACGCGGGCCGCAACATTATACACCATGTGGGAAAATGGTTTTACAGATCTCTCCCCCCCCCCCCCCCCATGTAATAAATAAAACACAAAACATAAATAGATCCAAACGTTTATTTAAAAATTAGTGTGATACTTGATATTGACACAAATTCTTTACTATTTTAGACAAATCAGGTTTATAATTACTAGATGCTACCCTCAATACGTCATCAAGGTGAGAATCTGTAAGTCGATTTCTATATACGTTTTTTTGGAATAGGATGATTCACAGAGATAAGTTGATGCGAACAACGTGAGAAGCAGGTGGGCACATTTTTGTAGAGTCTTGTATTTTTCTGGTACTAATTTCCAAAATTCGGTGTACTCCTTTCCCTCTCTCTTTTCTTTGAAAATAACTTCCAGATTCGTATCGTTCTTAAACTCGATAAATTCATCGAATAGCCTAGCATAATCAAATCCCAATGCAGCTAGTTGTGTTATAGTTGCTGTTTGTACGTGCCAGGGATTTTCTACAAGCAACAAACAATTCTTGATGCAACGTAAATCCTGAAACCTGCTCTTAAATTCATTGGATAAGGCAGCTAAATAATTAGACAATATCGTATAGTTTTCTGGAGAAATAGATATACCATCTTGTTTAGCTTTTGTTACGGTTGGGAAGTTATGCGATACTTGGTTCTGTATTTCTTCGCAATATATTTTTAATTTCTCTTCAAAAGCAAATACAAAGAACAAAGAATATCAGATTTGTACGTCACGTAGCTTAGTAGACATAATATTTACAAATATGTATTCATTTGATACGATTACGTGGAATTTTAATCTAATTTCAGATTTAGTCGGAATTCAGAACCAAACCTAATTTATAATGAACGTCAAAATTGTATGCTGTCATCTAGCAGAAAGAAGTAAAATAGCTCAAAATTAGTTCCAAATTTCGTACCACTTTTTATCCAACTTTGAGGGCGGTTATTTGAAAACACAGTCTTAAATGACCAGATTTTTATAAAGCACCTTCCTGATAATAAGTGCGTTTCGGGCCGCACACAAAAGCTAAGCAGGTTCAGTATGGCTGGTCTAGGGCCTACTTTAAAATAATAAATTCAAAGACTTTTAATTGAAGTTTCAGGAGGGACAAAAAAATTAACCAGTGTTAAAACCGAGGGGTGAACCGCGATTGGAATTAGGTGTACACCGTCTTTGGAATTACTTTGAAATTCATTTATTGTCTTCTACTTGGAAGTGGAAGTAGGTGTACACGATTTTAGGTCGCGGTTCACCCCTCGGTTAAAACTTTTGTTGAGCATAATAAAACAGCTTGACCTAATGAAAGATAAAGGATTAAAAATAGATTGCAATAAATAATAATTTTTTTTTTTATTATTTATGTCCATCCATTAAATTAATAAGTTGTTGTAGGGAAATAAAGACAATAGCTTATGTAAATATTTTTTATTTTATGCCAACGTTTCGTCAACTTTGTTGACTTCCTCAGGGCTCAAACAAATTAATTTCTTTGCATATTTGTCATTTTATAAATATTCATTCTTAGCAAACATATATAGGCACAGATTGAAAATATTTCCTAATTAATTATATATAGTTATTGTTTCTCTCTCTATTCTAATAAGGGATTTTAGTATGTTAAATTGGTTAATTCATGACGTTAAAATACAATAAAATGTAAGTTGTTGATGAAGTACAGACAAATCGACGAAACCGTTAACAGTGTTTAATTTTTGTTTTTAAAAAATTAATTTGTACACATCCCTACGAATCCTCAATTAAAATTATAAATCATGGACACGAATCATTGAATTAAATTTAGTCATTTATAAAATATCACTTTTGATCATAACTAAAATCAATTCTAAGCAAAGAAATTTCCATTTTCCAATGTTTGGAATTAAAATTCGTGTGAAGCAATTTTTTTTTCTATTCTAGTTTCACATTAATATTTAAAGCTTAGATTTTCAAAAATGTTAAAATACTTGGAAGACCATATTAGTGAACTTGGTGAATCGAACCATAAAACAACCATATAATTTCAAATTTATTTATTCACTTTTCAAATTGCAATATTTTATAAAAATAATAGTATTATATCTTGAGATATTGTTCAGGAGAATTAGTTATTTTTATATAATAAACTAATACAAATTTTTTACTTTACAATACTAATTCACCTTTTATCTTGAGATTCAAAGATATAAAATATATAAATTTGTGTTTTAATGCTTCATTTTTTTAATTAAAAAAAACAAAACAAAAAAAATCATTAAACATTTCAAATATAATTTAGTTCACTACTCATTGAAGTATATATTATTAGTAGTATTAATTTAAATGTTTTTTTTATTTTTATAAAATGTAAAAAGTTAAATGAAAAATCAAATAATTTTTTTTATCTATAACCAATCCATATATAATTTTTTTTTCATAAAAATAATATACTTTTCTATCATACAAAGATATTTTCATTTGTAGAGTTTCAAAAACACATCATTACCTTAATATTTTCTTTTTCCTAAAATTTTTACAGATCATTGTCATGTATCTTCAAGTACTTGGATATGAAAAACATAAAGCATTAATGCAATCATCATGGTAATTCTTTTATTTGTTTTTTAACATTAACACTCTTAGCACCTTACGAAAATGAATAGGTATTTAATGTTTAATTTATTTTTCATATATATTTATTACAGCGTAGTATAATCTTGTTTGACCTCTGTAGGGATCTCTATGATAAAGAACAAGATAGATACTACGGTGACAATATTCATATATTTTTGTTACCCCTTTTATATTTAAAGATATCACACACCCAATGCAGAAGGGCCACATGTCAAAAGAGGTATGTTTTACACAGTAGTGTTTTGAATATGATTATGACAATAGATTTCTTATGGTGTTCTTTCACAAATTCAAAAATTCAAGAACTCTTCGAAACTTGGAATATAAGTCATTAAAAGCATAATAAACACACTTTTAAAATTTGAAGACGATTTACCACACCAAACATTGCCATTAAAAATGAAATTTTTTACATATGCTAGATTGGGAAAGGGTGGGAAAATGATCATTATTTTATTTTTTTTTCATTGAAGGTCTTTCACCATCATGATGAAAAACTAATATTTATTAGAATAATATATTCGGAGTAACTTAAAAAAAAAATTGAAATTATTTACCACGTAGTTTTGATTAAAAAAAATATTTGGGCGATTATTTTTAGTGGAGGGGATATAAGATCAATCGCTTGGAAACGATCCTTTCATAAAGATATAGTAGTGTGAAAAGTACAGTCACGTTAAAAAAATATAACCTAAAATTTTAGCACCGTTCATATGTATAGAGTGGTTACGAACTTTTTATGTGGATTGTCGCGAAAGAACTACCTTAAGAAACCTAAGGACATTATATGCTCCCTAGGGGCTATTTTTAAAAATTGGAATATGGCCTTTCTGCAGTTAACTTATCTGAATACCCATAACATTATTCTACACCTAACTCAATTTTCAAAAATTTGGAGATGTGGACTTACTGCATTGGATGTGCGATTTAATTTTTATATCATATTCCACTTAATGCATTTGTACCTCACTCAACCTTACCGAGCATGAACACTTGAAATTTCATTAGAGAAAGCATTAAGTCGATTACATTCACAGTTGTATTCGCCTTTGTACATGATCTCAACTAGAGAGATTGATAGATTCACATTAAAGAAGGCTGAAGAATTTAAAAACATTAATTGTGCCTTAAATCATTATATATCTATGTTATTTATTGACTTTAAATTTGTGCTAATCGTATTAATAAAATAATTATATTTTTCTATTTATTTTTATGTTCAATATAAAAATTAACATCTAAGTTTTTTATTTAATTTTTAGGAACTATATGAATGACTCTCTAAGAACAAATGTGTTTGTTCGCTATCATCCAGAAACTGTAGCTTGTGCGTGTATTTATTTAGCTTCAAGATCTCTTGGAATATGTTTACCGAAACAACCTGCTTGGTTTGATATATTTAATGTTACAGAATCTAGCATTAAAGATGTCTGTTATACCATTTTAAGATTATATAAGCGAGCTAAGGTATAATATAATTAAATCTATTTACAGTAAATAACATTATACTAATACAAAAATAGAGTTATCAATTCTAAAAAAATATATTTCATAAATTTCAGATTTAACTTTTAAATTAAATGGAATAAATTGAAGATGTCTCTTCTGATTAATTTAAATATTTATTTACAAAATTAATTTTGACGATAGTAGCAGAATTAGATTTTATTTGTTCTAGTGTTATGGATAATTTTATTGAATGTTTTCTACACTTGATTCAATCGCGAATCAACTGTAGGGAATTATTGTCAAATATTGAGTGAAAATAATATTTGAACTTATATATTTCTAACTTGAAATAATGATCTGAAATAAATTTTTTTAATTTTTCTAATTAGTATATCAAAGAATAATTGATATATTAATGAGAATTGTTTTGACCGCCCTTTTTTGAAAATCTATAATTCGATTAATTTATGACAAGCATCTAACATACATGCTAATAGACCGAGCGCTCTGGACTGGGAGATTAAATATATAACATCTGAGATTTCAAATTTACTTGGTGATCCGTCCGAATGTCTAGCTGGCTATACGCGAAATGACGTTGGATTCTAGCTAAGTGGATCACATCTTTTTTCTCTCTTGGTCCAGACTTAAGACTCAGCAGACTTCAATAGCGTAATCCGCAGTAGTCTCACGATATATAGTAGATATCTTTTTCAAAAAAGCGCGGTCAAAACAATTCTCATTAATATATCAATTATTCTTTGATATACTAATTAGAAAAATTATGATAATTTTATTATATGTGAGAATGTTAAGAGTTGTATTCATCCCCATGGAAATTGAACCCAATTTCCGAAACGCGATCCGGGCCATTAGCTCATATATTTTATATTAAATAAATATTTTTATTTATTTGATACTAAAATTGAATGACTTGTCTTCATCTTTGAAATAAATAAAAATATTTATATTAAACAGAAAAAAAACACTAGTCAATTAATTAATTAATCTTTAGGGGATACATAGCATACGCTATAAGGACGGAGGGGGCATTTTTCATTTTATTATTAATTTTTTTTATAATGATATTGATTCAAGGAAATCTTGCACCAGAAAGGTACAACCTCTGTTATTCTGGGTAGACCAGAGGAGTAAAAAAAGAATTAAAATAATTTTTGGAGAAGGACTGATAAGTGAATTGAGGGGATATTGATGGGGCAGTACAAAATTCAATAAAGAACAATTTCAATAAAGACAATTTAAACTATCTTTTTATTCATAAACCGAATTTTCGGAGGCTTATTCCCTCCTTTAGGGTTTTGAAAGGTCAGTGAAGGAAAAAAAGAAATTTCAATTTGAAAGTAACTAAAGACGGAAGATTATATGAAAACTGAACGTGGGAAGAGAGTTCCAGTCTATACAAATCATGGATAAAATAATTAGCGAATGCCTTTGTTCGGTTAGTATCTAATTTAATCGCGAAGGGGTGTAGAATGTTAGAAAATCGTGTATTTCATGCAAACGAGGAAGGATTATTGCTTTTATCTCCTCAGAACAAACGCCATGGTAGCATATAACTTAGCATTACAATATGTGATAAGGAGGGATCAAACATGATGTCTTATAAATCCATAAATTTCATTTTTATTTTTTTAACAATCATAATTTTATTTTTCACTATTACTGCATGAAATAACTTAATAGTTCAAAGCTTAATGAAGCCAAATGTTTTTTAGACTTGATTTATGGATTTTAAAAAATTATAATTTTATACTCACAACACTTATTTTCTATTTATTTTATTTTTGGACAGGCCCTTAAACAACTGCTACTCTCGACAAAATGCCATTTTAATTTTAACCATTTATTTGAGAACTCTTTTTTTTTTATTTTTATGTTATTTGAGTTTTAACTGCTATGATATATTTTATACTATATTAATTTTATTATTTATGCTCGGAATTCTAGCCAAACGCCGACGAATTAGACAAGAAAATAGAAGAATTACGACAACACTATCAAGAAGCAAGACAGGTAAAAAAAAATATTGTAGATTAAGGTAGTTGTTCCGCCAAATGGGTTTTCTTAGGATTTTTTTGAAATTTAGACAGATTATTTAAATACTTCTGCATCGATTGGTGGCAAAATGAAATTTATGAACAATATAGTTCCGGAGATATTAAATTTCAAATATAGTTTTTCAGACTCTTATACATTGCACTATACGGGATATCGAAAAGTTTACATATTATAATTAAGAAACCCTTCTTACCATTTTTATAAAAAACTAAACCAACATTAAACAATAATCAATACATATTTTAAGAACATTTTGATTCATAGTTACAACACAGTTTCTGAGATAATAAGGAATAAATAAAGAAAATGTATAAAAAAATGTACACTAAAAACAATTTGGCAACAGCGCATTTATTTAACCATCGAAAGATGTATAAAGCGCGCATGCGCTAGATTTTTCAAAATTATAATTTTCATAAGGTGTAACGTAGGCGTTGATTACATTTGTTAAAAAACAAAACGATTTTTATAGAAATTTTTTAACTTTTAAAATGTATTTTATCTGTCATTTTAATATAAAAATATTCAATCTCTTACAATGGTGCCAGATTTGTCAAACGAGCACGGGATTGGCTAGATTCGGTACATAAACAGCAAAAAGTTTTGGGCTTATGAATTATGAATCCTTATTGTCTGTTCTATATACTCTAGCATTAACTTTTTGCTAGTATTGTCGCGAAACAACTACCTTAATACATTTTTTTATATTTTCCTAGAAATTTTAGTTTTTCCTAATATTTTAATGAATTTTAGAAAATCCGTTCGCAAAACAATCCTACCTCAGGCGCAAATACTCCTCCTTCTTCTAATCAAGCCACGAGTCCGACATCAAACACTGGAAGCGGGAAATCTTCAGCTCCAGCAACAACAAATAATAACTCAACGACCACTGCTACAGAGGCTCAGCTTCGAGAAAAATCTTGGAGTGGTTTTATAAGTCGCGCTACCGACGCCACTTCTGCATTTCATTCTTCTCCCTCTGCAACCAGACATTCAAAGGCCAAAGAAAAAAAATCTATCAGGTAATTTACAATTTATTTGATTATTTCAGTTGAAATCTAAGTTTTTTTTTATTATTGCATTATAAAATTACTTTTGAAATCATCAGGTCATAAATAATAAAAATATTGTGTTAATTCAATCAAAAAAACATTCTTTTAGATCAAGATCTCGGTCTCACGAAAGGAAATCCAAAAAGTCACATAAATCGAGAAGAAGTTATTCCCGTTCTCCAAGTATCTCTCCTTCACATAAAAATTCAAGAAAACATTCAAGGTAAATAATTTATATTTAAACCCACTGCCGTGCAACAAATCCACCAACACAGGACATGAAAATGTCCTCGAAGTAAAAAAAACGCATAGTAAAAATTAAATTTCTGTCTAGTAAATACTAAATAATGCTCACTGCTCTTCTAATAGATACTTTTAAAAGGTCTTTAGATAGTGATATTGAGCTTATTGGATGAACATGTTAAGTTACAAATAGCTACATCTTTATTTAAGTTTATATGTTATATCCATGTGCATAACATGTTCCTCTTCACGAAACAACTTCTCTTAAAAGTTTACCAAAACCAAAGAACAGCATATGAGATGTGCCTAACATGTTATTCCAGCGAAAAATCACTAATTTTAAAAAATGTACCTTAACATGTTCATCCACCTAGCTCTTCATTTATAAAAATTAGTATTTTGTTCAGATACAGTTACAAAAAATACTCTTTCCCATAGAGCTTCCCTACGCTACCCTATAGATCAAGTGAAAATATATATATCGTCGCTTTAGAGAGTAAACCTGCTAACTCACAACAAGGAAATTTTACAGGAGAGAGATAAAACAAACAAAATTTAGTAGTGTTGTTATGGAAAAAACTATTTTTCATATTTTTTTCTACAACATACGATCGTAATTTTAAGTAGCAGTTTTACTTGGACGATGCTGCATTTCTTTTTCTTTCGAACGGTATTAATATGTCATATATGATAAAAAATTAGTTAGCAGCTTTACACTCTAAGCCAACGATATTTAGATATGAATACAAGTAATCTTAGTCATAAGCATCTACATAAGAACTTAGTTACTGACAAAGAATAAAAAAAATAACAATTTATATAAATATTTCATATTTTAAATACTTAATTAATATTTATTTCAATCTCATATTAAATAAATTATAAAATAATATTTTTTCTAAATAAAGAAAGCATTTCTCTTGTTCTTTTAAAAAATAGGATTTCAAGGATCTTATCCGATAGAGTATTTCTTCATTATGTTAAGATTTGTTATAATAAATATTAAATAGCTTAAGTACTTATAATATATAATAAAAAAAGTACCTTGTGTCTGTATCTCTAGTTTGAATGAAATATGCACACTTGACGAAACTAAATTAAAGTATCTAGATTTAGATAATCAAAATGGCAGGTAGTATCTAGATTAATTATATATCTAGATATCCAACAGCACTTCATTTTAAAATCCTCCACTTTTTGCACCACGCTGAATAAGATAATATCTATTGTAATCATAATATCTAGGTGAATATTTTTATTAGAAAAGCAAAAATATTAATATATAATTGAATGTAATGAAAGGCAGCCCAGGGGTAGTGAAGAAAGAAAAAAAATGAACACATATCAAATAAGGTGTAATTTATTGGAATCCTTCCTCCTTTCCTTTCAAACCGGCGTTTCGGAGGATTCTTCCCTCCTTCTTCAGGGTTTCAAGGGGTCAATGAAGCAAACAAATAAAATGCTTCCTTCCTATCTCCCCAGCAGTGTTCAAAACTTTTTTTTTCTATGCCTTTGCTAAAGAAGAAATAAGTTTTGAACTCTGCTGTGGAGAAAGAAGGAAGCATTTTATTTATTTGGTTCCTTCATTGACCCCTTAGAGCCGAAGAGAGGGAGCGAAACGTCGGTTTGAAAGGAAAGGAGGAAGGATTCCAATAAATTACACCTTATTTGATATGTGTTCATTTGTTTTCTTTCACTCACTACCCTGGGCTGCCTTCCATTACATTCAGTTAAAAGTTCTATCAGTCCATCTCTCTCCAGAGAAGTAAAAATATATATAATATATATATATTTTTCACACTCAAAATATTCTCGATTGTCCAAATTATCAATATAACTTCCTTCTCTTTTAATAATGCAAGATTGAAAGAAGAATAAGGAAGTTATATTAATATATTTTTAATTAATATATGAACAAGATGTAAAACTTTGATATAAATGAACCCTACTCCACCACTTATTTTCACCTATATCTATCAATGTCTAATTCAGAGAATTCTCGAGAATCACATTACTCTTTACTTTTATTAATTATAAATAACATCAAGAATTTTAAAACAATACCTAATTTTAATCTTATAATTTCTTTTATTTACAGGGATAAAGTTCGATATCGTTCTAGATCTCGATCATATGAAGGCCGCAGTTATGATCGCTATTCGGATTCTAAATATTATGAAAAAACTTCAAAAAGTTCCACAAGAGTAAAACATGAAATTCGTTCAAAAGATAGAAGATGATATTCGTTATTGTTTAACAGAGCGACGTTATTTCAATGCCGACAACGCCCACAAATTATATTTTATTAAAATAATTTTGTAAGAACATTCTCATATATATAGCTATATATTAAATTAAGTTTAATTATTATGGTTTGTTTAATTTTTCCCCTTCCCTAGAAAAAATCCATAATTACACTTATTTAGTAAGTCATTAATTAGGTTTAATATTTTAAATATTTATTAAAATTAGCGAAAATCAGGAACCTAGAGGCGCTCTTTAACCGGGAACAAAAATATATTTTCCATAAGAATATATTTGTTTATTTTTTTACTTTACCATACAGGGTATGGTCATTTATTGTAATCGTGCATGAAAAAAGTGGTTTTTTCCTTCTTTTTTTCGAAATATCTAAAAAACGGCTGAAACTATTTTGATTAAAAAAATTGAGTGAAACCATGGCATTTCGATCTACAAAAAAGCCCTAATAAGGGAACATCGAAAAAATTATATTTTTCGAGATAATAATTGTTTTGTCAAAATGTCTGTTAGTCTGTCTGGTTGTTAGTTAGTCTGTGCGTTACCAAATTTTTGTGGACGAGCTAGCACAAAAACTAGTGTGAATATCGAAACCAAATTTCACACGTAGTTTTGGTCCATTTAGATTAAGAGCTGATTAGATTTTGGTGCATATCGACCCAAAATTAAGGGGGGTGGAGGGGGGTTTAAAATTAAAAATCTAGGCCGTTTGAGCAAACTCAACCAAATTTTGGATACAAAATCAGTGGGACCCCAGAAGTCAAAAAATTCAAAAACTAACCGCCCAAAATGGGGGGTGGGGGGTGGAGGGTCAAAAAATGAAAATATAGGCCCTTGTACCAAACTCAACCAAATTTTGTATACAAAATCACTGGGACCCCAGAAATATAAAAATTAAAAACTAACCCCCCCTACATGTTTATAAATAATTTTAGGGGCCAGGTAGTATGGTAAAGTCAAGTGGATGGCCACATCAGAACATGTCAGATTATTTAATACTCGTCAACGAGCGCTCAAGCGGCTGCCAATAGATAATAGGGGGTTAATTTAAAATGAGTTATTAATTCTAGATATCTTGAATAGATGTTACTTCTATCGTGATATTCGCCAATATTAATTCGTAATAATATTCAATAAAATAAATGTCGATCTGGAGGATATCTTCATGTTATAATTAGAAAAAAATTTTGTGTTTTTTATGACTTACGGCTTCCAATTCTTAAGAAATAGAGAAAGATAGAAACATTAGTTACAGCTGACATACATGTCTCTCAACACACACACACAACAAGGTTTTTTCTCCATATTTTCATTTTTTTCCTCAATGATGATAATTAGAAAATACATTTTTGGAAAATCATCATATAATTTTAACTATATCTGGGCTAGATATCAATGACCACAGGGCCGCGCCAAGCCATTCGGCCTCCCGTGTCCAAACTAAAATTTTCCGTCCCTTAGAGGGGCCACAGCTTTAAAAAGGTTGAGAATCACTCAGTTAGACTCAAGAGAGACGCTTAGTCAAGTGTCAGTCTAGCTGTTTTGCCGCCCTTTGACTTGGCCGCCCGTGTGTTTTGCACACATTCGCCCTATAGTCGGCGCGGCCCTGAATGAGCAATTATTATAATTATATAGAGGTTCAATTGAAAGTTTCCTTTTGCTGAGAGTAGCAGAATTTTTATAAATTGAAGGAGACAATAAAAGAGTGTCTTCTGCTGGAATTATAAATAAATTAAAATTATAATTCCAGCAGAAGACACACTCTTTTATTGTCTCCTTCAATATAGAGGTTCATTTCGCCATTTTGTTAATAAAATTAGATTCCTTTCTAAGACGAGAATCTCTTTTTTCTACTAAATCGGAGTTATGGATAATTTTTATTACATGTCAGAAGAGTTGTATTCACCTCCTTGGGAATGAATTTTATATTCAGTGAGTAATTGCATTGCCTGTTTAGATTTAAAAATTTTCAAATTTAGAAACCCTCACCAATATAAACTAAAGGGTTTGGCTGTATGTTTAAATTAAGCATTTAGCATAGAATGAAGAATCATTGTTGACTGAAAATTTTTTACCCGTATTATGTCAGACTAGTTCATTTCAAAGGGCAGCCATTAGCCCTAATGCCTTTTGCCGCTGGGTTAAATCCTTAAAGGGGGTGAATACAATAAAATATACCAACATTTTCCATAATAACTCCGATTCAGTAGACACTCTTGCGATTTTCCAAAGTTATTCATTATTTTATTTTTAACTACAATTGTGAAATAACATTTGAAGAAACATCATTGAATTTAAACAGATGGATGATTAGAGTGGACTTAGCTTCATAGCTAGAAGCCGAAACGTCGTCATAATCACCAAAGAACATATTTTCAATATGAGTGATCCAACACGAAAATATCTTCCCGATCATCAATAAGTCTGACCACCGAAATCTAGAAGAAAATCAAAATGTCATTCAATTTTACAAGTGTAATTTTTATAATCATTGTTTAAATCTTCAGTTGTTGTGATGCTTAAAAGCTGAAGAATTGCGGATAATTGACACGCGGTTTTCGAACTCTCAGCACCCCTTCGCTGTCAAATTGGATAAAAGTCAACAAGCGCTTTTGCCAACTCTTTTATCCCTATGACCTCCAGAGACTGGAACTCGCTCCCTGCCACCATCTTTCCCGCGACTTATAACCTTCAGCTATTTAAGACCCGTATCCACAGATACCTTCGACCCCTGCCCATAAAATTCTTTTTCACGATGGGAGGGGCCAACCCGGGCCTTTAGGGGTTGCACCTTTTTGGTGTAACTCCTTCTCTCATCATTTTCATAAAAAAAATAAGAGTAAAATGAAATCTTTTTTTAAGAGATATACTCATCAACACTAAGTTTTGACATTTTCAGATTGGGGTCTCTTTGTTCTTATAAAGTGATAATCTACAAAATTGTTTCAGGTTATACTACTGGTAAAAATTTAAAGTCAAGTCACTCGTAGAATAAATATAAATATATTAGGTTGGTGCATAATTATCCGGCGTTTATATTGGCACGCTTTTCGTTAGTGATAATTGTTGTTATTGATTATTTTTTTTAATAAAAATAATCTTCTCTATTTCTTTAAGAAAACGCGTGTCGAAAATCATATTCATATTCGTCATATTATGCTGTACCACTACGAGAAAGGATGGAAGACAGCACAGTCATTTCGAGATCTCAACCAACTTTTTCGCGATCACACCACATTGCCTTCTTACAGTGGACGCCTTTCGGTAATCCTTTGGGTGAAACAACTGTCGAAACTCAAATCTTCTTTCTTTTGACGTTTTTGAAGAGAAGCCGCGAGTGACTTGGCTTTTGCTGATTGTTCATTCGCCAAAAAGTTGGTTGAGATCGCGAAATGACTGCTGCCTTCCATCTTTTCTCGTAGTGGTACAACATAATATGACGAATATTAATATGATTTTCGACACGCATTTTCTTAAAGAAATAGAGAAGATTATTTTTATTAAAAAAAATAATCAATAACAACAATTATCCCTAACGAAAAACGTCCGAATATAAACGCCGGATAAATACCAACCTAATAGTATTACGAGTGAATTTTGTTAAAGAGGCAAAAACAAGATATCATAGATTTGATGCACTGGTGGTTGGTTGGTTCATCTTTTGAAAAGTCTCAGCTTAAAACCCCTAGATTAGACATTTTTAAATAAGAAATTCTCAGCCAAATATTTACACCACTAATTAATTTTTTTTAAATCTATGTTCGTCCCATGAACTTGATAACTCCTAGGTGTCGAAACTTTATGCATTCTGATGAGATTATCTCATTAAGGTGGTTTCAACTGAAACTATTCTACATTTTTGAATCTTAGGAAGAAATGTACTTAGAAAAGTACAATAGACAATTTTTTTATCTAATGAGAATGATAACAGATTTCTAACTCCTAAACCAGAAAAATATAAAAAATAACTTCTTATGTCTTTGTTAACAACTCCTGAATTAGAATCAGTGGATGAAAACATGTCAAACAGTGGCATAGCTTGTCCCGAGGGGTGAACCGCGACCTAATATAGTGTACACCGAGAGGTGAACCGCGACCTAATATGCTGTACATCTACTTCCACTTGTACTTCCAAATATTTCCAAGTCTTCCAAATATTTCCAAGTAATTCCAAATATTTCCAAGTAATTCCAAATATTTCCAAGTAATTCCAAATATTTCCAGGTACTTCCAAATATTTCCAAGTACTTCCAAATATTTCCAAATACTTTCCAAAATACTTCCAAAGAGGTGTACACCTACTTCCAATCGCGGATCACCCCTCGGTGTACACTTACTTCCACTTCCACTTTCATTTCCAAGTAGAATAGATGAAGGGGAATTATCTAATGAATTCCAAAATAATTCCACATAATTTCAAAGACGTATATACCTAATTTCAATCGCGGTCCACCCCTCGGCTTGTCCTAAACAGGCCCTGTATGAAAATTTGTCGGGGGGGGAGCATTCTAACCGACTGCGTCTAATATTTGCCTACACACGTAGGGGCCCCGTATCATTGATACGGCGATAGCTACGCCCCTGATGTCAAATAATATTTTTTTAGTGGTTTTGGTTGAATATTTTCAGCGTTTCATTTTTTCCAAATATCCGCTTTGGAATTTGGCGGGAAAGTCGTGAGGTCACGTGGTGCGACCAAAACAAATCTAGGTTAAATATACGCCATTCATTTTGTTTATTTAAATGCTCCATTTATTTTGAAACTTTGTTAATCATTTAAATTATTTTTAATTAATTAGTTTGTGATTGAGTTTTTTCTTGTTTAATTTTTATTACTTAATGTGTTTCAATTTGAAGAAATAGTCATCAATGAAATAGACCTACTTGAAAATTTCTACTCAATATGGCTGAGTTACTATTTAATAATAATAATAATGTTTAAATTAATAACTATTGCTAAGATTTTCTCACCCAGTGATTTCGTTTGAATATATATACTCACCACCTCCTTGAATTTAGTTTACCTTAATAAAAACACTATGGCCCAATTTTCCACTGGATCTTTCATCGACTTCATTTTAATACAAGAAATATTGCAAATGTAATCGTTAAAGAGATACATCTAAAATACAATCCCTTCTTGTTCATCCAAGATGAATCAATCTAAGAGGATCAAATTGAGTGACATTAACCAAAGTCTAGTATGTATTTTATGTGGGGGATACTTCATCGATGCTACAACAATCACACAGTGTTTACATTCTTGTAAGTTATTTTGATTTGCATTCTATTTGTAACAATCTTTATTTATTTATTATGCTTTTTATTTAACAGTTTGTAAATCATGTATTGTCCGATATCTCGAATCAAATAAATACTGTCCAATTTGTGATGTTCAAGTACATGAAACGAAACCTTTACAAAACATAAGAGCTGACCAAACTTTACAAAATATTGTATATAAATTAGTACCTGGTTTATTTCGAAGTAAGTATTAAGATATCTATTAAAAATTGTATCTTCTCTAAACAATTTTATATTAAGTACAATTGGATGTTGATGAAGGCAATCCAAGGTGGTTGTAAAAAAATAAGACTATATCAGTTTTATTATTTTACATTTATTCGATAACCGACGTTTCGGAGATTTACTCTCTCCTTCTTCAGGGTAACGAAAAGTCAATGAAAGTATACCAACTCATAATTACTTCCTGTCTCCTTTGACAATGCCAAGAAAAATTTATAAAATGACTGCCTTCATCAACATCCAATTGTATATTTATACCAGTCCGTCTCCTAAAGAAAATCTCTATCAATTTATATTAAGTAATTGTAAATAAAATAGTTGAGTGGATATTGATAAGGCAGTCCAAAAAAAAGAAGATAATTTATACCAGCTTTTTATTTTTATTCAAAAATCGACGTTTCGGAGGCTATTCCCTCCTTCTTCAGGGTTTTGAAAAGTCAGTGAAGGAAATTCAATGCGACATTCCCCTCTGTCTCCTCTTTCAGTGGCAGTAACAATAATATATCGTATTTCATTCTCAGCAGAATTATAATGTAGTAATAATAGTGGACTGCCTCATCAATATCCACTCAACTTCACTTATCAGTCTGTCTCCAAAAATTACTCCAATCTTAGTAAATAAAATAGTTTAAATATAATATTTCTTATAATGAGTAAGGTAGTGTACCCGGAAGTTGACACTTTAAGGAATTTTTATACTATTGGCTCACATTGCTCAGGCTTCGTTCACTTTATGGAAACTTTCGCCAGTAATAGTTTCACTAACTATTCCTCTATCATAATTCTGCAAGCATTAATTGAGGAAGGTGAATGTAAATATATATATATATATATATATTTTTCTAAAGAGGGAATCGATTCAATAGTTGACAGCCAGCGAAAAAAACAAACTTAGTAGTTGACACTCTTCTGGATCAGTAGTTGACATATGAAGAAAAGGCTTTGAATTGATTGGTTTTTGTAAAGTATGAACACAGGAATGTTATTTTTATTTAATTTATGGCTTTTCTACATAATCATAGATATTACAGTTCGGGAACCAAAAAAATTTCTAGTTTTACTCATTTTAACATGCTCGTTGATGTTAAATAGAACATCCTTCCATTCGTATACGAGCTTATCTATCCTTTCTGGCCACTTCCAGAATCTGCCACACTTTTGCATTGCTGAAATGGTTGCACTCGTTTCACACACCTTTCAATTTGGTGTTTCCCTTCAACCTTGTACTACAAGGTGATCCTAGGGACTTTAAATTTCTTTGCTGCAGTTTTATATGGTGTCTTATGCAGTCGCACATCTTGCACGGCAGCTTCCATAGCCTCTTGCGTATAGTTCCTGAAATTTCTCCTCCTCTCTTGGGCAATGCAAAAGTCTTTCAAAATCTTTTGAGGCTACAACTTCTTGGTGTGCCTCTTCTTGCATTCGATCTTATTAAATAGGGGTGCTCACAGGTCGGGGGGAGGGAGGTAAACAAGCAGAAATTTCTAGGTGGGTTTGAGATTTGTTGCATTTTAGCATTATATGCTAAAAATAAAAACGTTCAAGTCTTATAACTTCAACAAATGATAATAAAAAGCTCTTCAAATTCTTTACAAGTGAATAAAATGGGAAGGGGGTACTTTTCTTGAAATTGGGGGGGGGGGGGGCAGCCCTCCGATTAAAAAATAAATAATATTATGATGTTTTGACAAGACATCACCTGTCATATTCAAATCCTGTTGTCTAATATCCAGACGCGAAAATAAAAATTTCCCTGATATTCTCTTCAGATCGAATACCCTGAAAATATGTGACATCCTGTCCATGTTAGGCGTCTCTGTCGCATTTGACCTGTCTTGGAATGAACACATTTCCTCTGTGGCAAAATCTGCAGCAATGAAAATTGGCTACTTATTCAGGTTCAAACGATTTTTCACGCCCCTGCATCTTCCCACCCTCTACAATGCTCAAATCCGCCCCTGTCTCGAATACGGCTCTCATCTATAGAGATGAGCCTCTAAATCTTCTCTTGCTACCCTGGATGCAATTCAGAAACGAGCCGTCAGGCTAATTGACGATTCTACCCTCACCGACTCCCTCGACTCGCTAGTTCATCGAAGAAATGTCTTTGCGCTTTCCCTTTTTTATAGATACTATCACCGCAGGTGCTCTGATGAGATAAAATCAATAATTCCCTCTTAAGCAAACTTTGTGCGTAGCACGCGTTTTGCCGACTCCCTACACTCTTTCGCGGTTAAATTAGAAAAGTGCCGGACCACTTCATTCGCCTATACGTATATCCCCATGACTTCAAGGAACTGGAACTCTCTCCCAGCCTCCATCTTCTCCAGCACTTATAATCTTCAAACCTTCAAAACCCGAGTGCACAAACACCTACGTCTCCACCCTCTCGGTTAACCAACTTTCTCTTCTCATCGGTAATGCAAAGGTCCATAGGGGCTGCATCTTTACTGGGCCGCCCTTTCTTGCATTCCATTGCATTAAAAAAAAAAAATCGTCTTGTCCTTTTTTTCAATCTATCGTATTTTTTTTATGCTTACAAAATAATTCAAAACAGAATGGAACAAAAGAGAAAATTTTTCAAAAGGACCAGTTCGGATTTAGAAGAAATAAGAGGAACCGGACAAGATTTTAGAATTTTAATAGAAATAGCTTTTATCAGGATAGAGTCTATACATTGGCTTCATAGATAGAAAAAGTATTCGATAACTTCAAATGGGAATTTTTATTCAAAATCTTAAAAGCAGTGGGGATAAAATTTAAAGAGAAAATATTATAATTTATATACAAATCATTAATAGAATGTTGGAGACCAACAAAGAGAAGTCAAAATAGAGAAAGGAGTAAGGCAAGGATATATAGAGTCATCTATGATTTTTAACTTAAATATAGAATATAGAAGCAATAAAGAATTCAAAATAGAGTAAACCCAGAAATTGAAATTCAAGGACAAAATTTTGATATGCTTAAATTTGCTGATGACTGCTCTTCTAGGATGTAATAAGAACGTGTCAGAATATGGTCTGAATGGAATAAACCAAGTTTTAGTAGATATGATAAAAATGAAAATAAATAAGAGCAAGATTAAGTTCTTAGTTTGTAGAAAGAAAGATCAAATGAGACAGGAGAATATAAAAATAAGCGGAGAGAACTTAAGCTAAGGAATTTCTAAATCTGAGAAGAAAAATCACGTTGGACGGGAGAAGTCAAATGAATATTCATAATAATTAATTAAAATTAAAATTCTTCATTAAATATGATAAACTTAAAATGTACAAATTCTATATATTTGCATGCATCTTTAATTTATATCATTGTTAAAGTTAATATTTAGTTATCTGATAATCTAATTAAATTATTTTTTAATTTAATTTTGTAAATTATTTATAAGCAAATATTAAAAAAAAAATGTTTTTTTTATGTTTTGTAGAAGAATATCAATCAAGAGCTCAATTTTATTCCCAACGTCCAGATTTAAAACCAGTTTTGCTTGAACAAAATGACGACAATTATATATATATGCCAGAAGATAAATTTAGTTTATCAATAGAATACAAAGATGTTAAAAATAATTCTTTCCATAAGGTAATTATTTTTTATATAGAATATAAATCTACTCTTATTAAACGAGCAAAAATTGTATATATATATATATATCCAATCGGCTTCTCGAAAACAGCTCTAACGATTTGGATGAAATTCACGGGTTAGGAGGGTTTTGTGTTGGACATTCGATCTGTCACGGTCTCATCTTCGGCTAAGTTGTTTTTGATGGGTTTTTTGTTAATTGAAACAATTATTCACAGGTGGTTGTCTCGATAAAAATGTTTATTTACATTTAATTCAATTTCCTTTTAATAAATAATTGATTTTTTAATTTTTTATCCCACAATAAGATTATTACAATTATTATAATATATATTAAAAGTTAGCCAATTTAATTGATGAGAAAAGAGTGATGGAAACGGATTGGGGGATGGGAGAGGAAAACCAATCGACTTGATTGGGGAATAATGGAATTTAAATAATTATCGGAAAAGAGGTTTTTTTATCTAATTAGATTTTTCCTCTTACTAAAAACAAGGACTAAAGATGATCAAGGACACTCGATGGTGGAGAAGTTATCTCCGGAATCGAAGCAAAAGATACAATGTATACATTAATTAATGTAAAATAATTGGTTTAATAAAATTTATAAAAAAAAAAAAAAAATTTAATTGATGAATAGGAATGGAGAGGATGGGGATGAGAGGAATCCAATCGACTTGATTGGGGAATAATGGAATTGAAATAATTATCGGAAAAAGAGGTTTTTTTATCTAATTAGATTTTTCCTCTTACTAAAAACAAGGACTAAAGATGATCAAGGACACTCGATGGTGGAGAAGTTATCTCCGGAATCGAAGCAAAAGATACAATGTATACATTAATTAATGTAAAATAATTGGTTTAATAAAATTTATAAAAAAAAAAAAAAAAATTTAATTGATGAGAATGAGAGATGGAGACGGATTGAGGGATGGAGAGGATAAACCAATCGACTTGATTGGGGAATAATGGAATTGAAATAATTATCGGAAAAGAGGTTTTTATCTAATTAGATTTTTCCTCTTATTAAAAACAAGGACTAAAGATGAATAAGGACACTCGATGGTGGAGAAGTAATCTCCGGAATCGAAGCTAAAATACAATGTATACATTAATTAATGTAAAATAATTGGTTTAATAAAATTTATAAAAAAAAAAAAAAAAAATTTAATTGATGGAATGAGGAGGGAGTGATGATACCAATCGACTTGATTGGGGAATAATGGAATTGAAATAATTATCGGAAAAGAGGTTTTTTTATCTAATTAGATTTTTCCTCTTATTAAAAACAAGGACTAAAGATGAATAAGGACACTCGATGGTGGAGAAGTAATCTCGGAATCGAAGCAAAAAATACAATGTATACATTAATTAATGTAAAATAATTGGTTTAATAAAATTTATAAAAAAAAAAATAATTGATGGATTGGATGGGAGATGGGTGGAGAGATTGAGGAGGATGAATGGAACCAATCGACTTGATTGGGGAATAATGGAATTGAAATAATTATCGGAAAAGAGGTTTTTTATCTAATTAGATTTTTCCTCTTATTAAAAACAAGGACTAAAGATGAATAAGGACACTCGATGGTGGAGAAGTAATCTCCGGAATCGAAGCAAAAATACAATGTATACATTAATTAATGTAAAATAATTGGTTTAATAAAATTTATAAAAAAAAAAAAATTAATTGATGAATTGATTGGAGAATGAATATAGAATTGGAATAATTATCGGAAAAAGAGGTTTTTTATTTAATTAGTTTTTTCCTCTTATTAAAAACAAGGACTAAAAAGATGATCAAGGACAGTCGATGGTGGAGAATTAATCTCCGGAGTCGAAGCTCAAATACAATGTATACATTAATTCATGTAAAATAATTGGTTTAATAAAATTTAATTGATTAAAAATCGAGTTTTAAATCCCACAAACGTATTTTTCTAAATTAGAATTTGGCAATTTAATTGATGAACTCAAAAATTGTTATTTAATTAAAAAAAATTATACGGTATTTATTTATATACCTATACATATATACACATAATAATAGAGGTGACCGGGCGGGTGCAGTGGTGGAGGGGTAGGGGGGAGTGGTTTCGGGGGTGGGGCGGGATTAGGATGGGCTGGGGGTGGATGTGGGGTGCAGGGGTGGGGGTGAAGTGGTGGGGCTAAGGGGATTCGGGGATTAATATATAGCATTTAACTGAAGCAAAAAGTTACCGAGCATCGCTTGGTGGCCAGGTACTTAATTAATTAAATAAGTTTATGAGAATAATTGTTTCTATTATATTTTTCAGAGAAGATATCTGGAATGTCCTGGAGCTGTTACTATCTCTCATCTACATAAACTTGTTAAAGCAAAATATAATTTAAATTCTTCAAATAATATTGAAATGTATTATGATACAGATTATTTAGATCCTACACTCACCTTAATTGATATTGCCTATATCTATTCTTGGAGAAGAGTATGTATATTTCAAAGTACATATCGTCGGCTTAGAGAGTAAACCTGTTAACTACATTTTTTATCAAATGACATATTAATACCGTTCGAAAGAAAAAGAAGATTCAGCATCGTCCAAGTAAAACTGCTACTTAAAATTATGATCGTAAGTTGTAGAAAAAAATGTGAAAAATATTGTAGTTTATTTCCATAACAACAATATTAAATTTTATTTGTTTTTTCTCAGCCCTGTAAAATTTCCTTGTTGTGAGTTAGCAGGTTTACTCTCTAAGACGACGATATATTTTCTGATCACTATTTTCCATTTAATTTATAAATCTCTAATTTCTTTCTTTCAGAAATGTCCAATCGATCTATCATACACAATATTGGAAAATATTCCAAATAAGATATTTATCACTCCTGAAGGGATAAATAATGAAGAAAAGATAAAACCTCCATGTTCTATTGAAGAAAAAATAAATTCCGAAAAGGATAATGCCAAGTGGACTGAAGTTCAAATTCAAATAAGTGAAAGTGGTATTATGAGTTTTACTAATATCGATTCTCATGAAAATAATAATAATGCACCATGTTTTCTGGAAAAGAATGATTCTAAATCTAATAAATTCTTAACAGAAAGTAATATAAAAGAAATTGAAAAACCTTCTAGTATAAATAGTGAATTTCCAACCCCAACAAATTTCGCAAAATTCCAACAAAAAATTGACTCTTCTCCTTTAAGAACACCTAAAATGGCAGTTGTTGCACCAAACCAGACAAATAAACGTCAAAGTTACAAAACATTAAAATCACCACCTAAAAATTGGAATCCATCTGTTTCTCGAATTTCTCCTCAATCTTATTCATCCCCTTCTAAACCAAATAAATTCTTTAAGGGAAGGAACCAGTCCAGGCAGGATATTAATTTACCATCAACAAGCTTAAGCAATACCCCTACAACACCTTCTACTACCTCTACCACAGTAAGACATTTAAATCAAAATAAACCCTCTATGCTTAGAATCGATCCAAAAACATTAACTCCAATTCCTAGTACTATTACAAGTACTAATCCACCTAATAAAGGTAATCAAATAACTACCCCAGTTTCTTCGTCAAATACATCCACCAGCACATCCACGATTGAAAAAACAACTTCATCCATCAACACCCAAGTGAAAGAAAAAACAAGTGTAAATGACACCTTGCAATCACAAACTGATATCAATTCTAAAAAAATTTTTAAATCCAAATCAACTACTTCCGGAGAAAAGGATATATCTGAATACTCTCTGAAACGATCAGTCTCAACCAATGAACAAAGTGACAATAATAATATAAAAAATAATAATTCTTTTTCAAAATCTCTAATTTCAAATGCTAAAAAAAATTCACCCAAACACGAATATAAAGCCAACAATAACATTGAGAAAATTGCCCAAAGTTTATCTCAAAAACAAAATCAAGAAAAAATAACCATTAATTCACCAGCCACAAGCAAAATAAAATCCAATGTTAATTTATCTGGGCCAACTAATCATAAAACACAATCTGAATTAGATTCAATTATGTTTAAGCAAACGCTTAAAAATATTAACCAATCATTTCCAACTCAAAAAATTCCTGGAAAACATGGATCTATTTCTAACAACTATTTAAACTCACTTCCACCAACTAGTTCTAGTTCATCTGCACATACCCTTAATGATGTTCATTCATATACACTATCTAAACATCCAGCTGAGTTGAATTTTGTAAAATCCATGCCTTTAGTTCCAATGTCCCAACATAAGCCCATGGTTAGTCTACCTGGGACTAATGAAACTTCATTAATACCCCACGTTGGCATACATAGAATGCCAAATCCAGTTGTTCCGTCATCATCTTTCATTACCAACAATAAGATTAATACCAATGGTCTTTCAAGACTTTTAAGCCCATTTTTACATGGAGGTTATATTTATCCAGCAATACCTCAATTTAATCCTCGAATTCCAAATAGTTTTCCTACAATGTCCCCCTCTATAGATTTATTACTTCGCTATCAAGGACTAGAAGGTTGCTCTTTGGAAGATCCTGGTGTTGATCTCTCGAGAAAAATTGACAAAGATAAAGCTAACAGAACATCTAAATAAGTGTTTTGATAAAAAGTGTATTATAGTTATTTTCATTAATACTAGCTTCGTTCGCGGTAGATGTCCCAAACATGTTCGGAACCTCTTAGTATGTGTACTGAATCATTTAACAGTTCATGCGATATTTTTCGGATTTTTGTAATCGCAAACGATTAATGAATGTTTTTTCAATTGTTTAATTACAAAATATTAAGACACTTCAAAACGGCTGTATCAACTGCGAAAAAGTTATGGCCTTTCAGTATATCATGGAATAAAATCTTAATACAATCCAGTTTTACCTTTTCGAAAACTGTAATTCAATCGTCTCATTTTTTTATTCATATAATAATAAAATAAATTAAATGGATTATTCAAATTATAATGAATTTTAAGTGATTGAAAACTTAATATAAATAATCTGATGAGATTTTCTCATTCAAAATGTGCAATCTCGGTAGTTTGAGTCGAAACTATTTTTTCGATAAATAACTCAACCACCAAAGCATCCAATCTCCAATTAATAAAATTCATTAAAAAACAAATTAAAAAAATAAAATGTATATTCAACAACAACACAATAAAATGTATTCTTAAGGAGAAAACAATTTGGTTGTCCCCTCCTTGATGCAAATAAACATATACATTTATATAAGAGAATATTTATATATAAAATTTATTAAATTGAAAGTTTTTTTGCCAAGGGTAGCAGAATTTTTGTATATTGAAGGACACTTCGTTATAAATAAAATTTATAATTCCAGCAGAAGACACACTCTTTTATTGTCGAGTTCAATTAAATTTATATGTAAGAGCCTATAGTTCGAAGGTTTTACCTTCATCAACAGTCTTTTTAATTATAAATTATTCTCTGTGTTGTTTCTCATGGGTTCAAATACCCCGATATCTAATTAAAGATAATGATGATGACGGTTAGTTAAACCTTCGAAACTATAGCCTAACAATTAAATTATATATATATTATATCCACTTATATATAGGTATATGTTTATTTACATCAAGCAATTAAACTAATAGGAAACCCGGCCCTAACTAACTCACTCTACTCCCTTGATCACCTAGAGCCGTTTCTGCCCTTTCCCCGTAATATAGATATTATCATGATGTTTGTTAAGTTGAGCTGAAATCTATTATGCCCCCCAAAGTCCTCTTTGCGCGGTTTTCAAACGCTAAGCACCCCTTCGCTGTCAAATTGGATAAAAATCAATCCAGCGCTTTCGACAACTCTTTTATCCCTATGATCTCCAGAGACTGGAACTCGCTTCCAGCTACCGTCTTCCCCGCCACTTATAACCTTAAGCTGTTTAAGACCCTCACCCCACAGATACCTTTGACTCCTACCCAGCCCATAAACTCCCCTCTTCTTTTCACGATGGAGGGGTCAATCCAGGCCTTTAGGGGATGCACATCTTTGGCGTAACTCCTTCTTTAATCAATTTCATTAAAAAAAAGCAGAGGACATCCTCATTGATTTTTCCTTGAGAATCAACAAGTGCTCATGGGCGTAGAAGGGATTTTTTTTTGTAATACCAGCTGGGAAAGAGATTTGAGAGAGGAAATAAGCTATAGCTTTTTCAGAAAGATCTGGAGGTGGAAGCTATTTCTAAGGTTTGATCCATTATTTTGGGTACTGAATAATGATCACTTTAATATAAATAATACTTAATAGCGACAGTTTACATGAATTGAAGTTATTTACAAGAATCTCTGTCGCTCTGAATGTATAAATAAATAATAAACATGCGCGAAAGTAGAGAGGGTTGTAAAGAGAAATGGAATTTTACCCAATGCTAAAAAAATGTATGTGTATATGTGTCAGTCAGAAATCAGTCGCTTTACCCCAAACGTCTCTCGAAAATCGCACTTTTGCAACTGGTATTACAAAAAAATGTTTGCGATTAAAAATATTTGATTAAGAATACGGAAAAAACATTATAATTTTACATTTATTATATTATATAACAAGTATAATATATAATAGAAATATTTTGTTATTCATTTCAATTCGATGTCAAAATTATTTTTTCATTTTTTATACTTACTTATCGCGAACTCGCTACGTCTCTCGACGTTTCTCCGCACCCAGTCGGCATCTTTCTCGATCCTGACTATCTTCTTCGTTTAGGTTTCTGGAGCGCTTAGCCTTGTTCACGTCGTCTAACCAACATCGTCTGGGGCGACCCCTCCTCCGTTTCTCCGGTGGTGTCCATTGTAGAACCCTATTTGGAATTCTTTCCTCATCCATTCTATACGTGTCCATACCAAACCAGTTGTTTCCTTTTCACCTTGTCCACATTATCTCTTTCCATTCCCATCATATTCCTAATTGTCTCGTTTCTCACTCGATCCACTCTTCTTAATCGGCAACTTCTACGAACATAGTCATTTTCGGTCGAAAGCAACTTATTTTTATTTTTTGCACTCACACTTCTGCTCCATATGTGAGTACACTCTGTACTATGTTTCTATATATTGTTTTTTGTTGTTGTTTTCATTTTTTTAACCCATAGTACTGAGTTCAGTGATTGTATTAACTTCCTTCCTTTAATTATTCTTCCCGCAATCTCTTTCTGACTACTCCCTTTTTTGTCAAATATCACCCCCAGGTATTTGCATTCTTGGACTCCGCAGATCATTTTTCCATTTTCCAAGGGCAGGTCAGAAACCTCCTCGACTCCGACGGCCAGATATTCGGATTTTTTCATGTTAATTTTGAGGCCGGATTTCTCAAATGTCTCCTCTAGTTTCCTAGCCATATAGCTAAGGTCGTCTCTATCCTCGGCTAAAAGTATCTGGTCGTCTGCGAAGAACAAAGTGTGAATCACACTGTCCTCCACTCTAATACCCATGTTTCTGCACTTTCTAGTCCACCTCACTAGCACTCTATCCAAGAATATTTCACATTAGTGTAGGCGATAGACCGCAGCCTTGTCTGAGCCCTTTAGACACCTTAAACTCAACAGATAAGTTGCTACCAATTTTTATTCTAAGAATATTTTCTTTATATAGATTTTGGGTCGCATTTATAAGAGCTGGGCTTATTCCTAGTTCTTCCATTTTCCCTCAAAGATGACATATTGGCACACTATCGTAGGCTTTTTCAAGATCGATTAAAGCCACAAGGGTTTCCAGACTTCGTTGACTTCTTTTTTCCAGGATTACTTTCAACGTAAAAATGTTATCTATGACAAATCTTCCTGCTTTAAACCCAGCTTGTTCTTCCGGCTGCTTGTTCAGGATCTCTCTTTCTATTTTTGACCTTTATCACTTTTGAGTATAGCCTTCCGATCGAGGGGATAACAGCAATTCCACGATAATTCTGCGGGTCATTTGTTCCGCCCTTTTTATAAATGGGCGTTAGATATGCTGTCCTACAATCTCTGGGTGTATCTTTTCCTTCCAAACATTTTAAAAAGTTTTAAGGGACCATATTTGATTTATTTATATATTTGCCATCTTTGATTTTTTATATATTTGTGTAAATATATATAATTATAACTTAAATTAAATTAGAGAATAAAGAAAAGTTTTTATTTAAAACAAAAGGGGGTTCGAACCCGGGACCTTCGAGTAACGGTGGTGTTTAAATATCATTATAACATTTTATTTTGTAATTGCATGCCCGCAGGGGCAAGATTTGTAATCCTTACCAAGTTACACGGATCAATAGCACGCGTTCGCATCATATTCCCAATCAATCATTTGTGTACCGTTAACACATGATTCTTTTACTCTCAACTACAAACGATTAAAATCCCACTGTGAAACGATTAAAACTCGTTCGGGACATCTACCACAAACGAAGCTATTATATCAAATGAAATCAGTTTTTGTTACTCAGAATAGTAGTCAACATTCCTTTTATCATATTAAGCTAATATATTTTATTTATTGTTTTAAAATTTTATACATTTTTTGACTTGTTTGTTTTATAATATATTTATTAATTTATTCTTTTATCAATTTTCTTTATAAAAAAATTATACAAAAATGGAAAAAAAAAATGTTGGATGCCTCTTCTGAGTGACAATTTTTTCTTTTATTATATACTGTTAAATTGTTAATCTCTGAACCCAGGATGTTGTTGACGCTCTTAAATGTATATATGTTATTTTATTAATTTATATTTAACAAAGTTGTTAAAAATCTTAATATAGATTATTATTAATTATCCAGTGATGAATAGCAAACAATAGCGGGCATTCTTTCAAATACTTTTTGAGATTAAAATTTCTATTTTTATTAAGAAACAAAAATTTTAGAAATTTGTTGACTTTATAAACAGTTTTCTAAATATAACAAGCCCATGTCTTGACAAACAAATATCTTTACACTTTTTTAAGACATGATAATACCAATCTGTGATTTAACTCGAGATATTTACATAAATTGTTTTTATATATAAATTTCGAATAATGCCTTATTATTAAAATGAATTAAATATTGAAAAATAGTAATTTTTGAATGAATTTTGAATGTTGTATTATTGTCATTAATTTTATCATAAATGCACTTTGCGATATTAAATAATTAAGTTATAATATATAAATATATAAAAAATGTAATACCATATAAATATACACACAAAAACATACTTATAAATATATATATATATATATACATACATCTATTATTATTTATAGTTAAATTCTTCATAGATTTTTATGAAGAAATAAAAACAATCGAAAATTTTTAAACTTTACTAAATTAGGCCCTTATGTAAAATGCCCAAGTAATATATTTTAATAGTTCTAAATTAAAAAAAAAAAAAATTGGCTACCTGTGATTGGATGTTTATAAACACATCGTAGGGTCCGCCCATAAAATACGTCACGCTAAATCAAGGAATTTTCGACTCCTTCCATCTCCCTTCATCACTTTTTTGTCGACCCTCTATAATTACGTCACTATACCCCAACCCCCTTTCTATAATTCTATAATTTGTATAAATTTCATTAATAAAACAATATTCATCGAAAGAATATTTAATTGAAAAGTTTTTGTTTTGCCGAGAGTAGCAGAGTTGTTGATTCACAAAGAGAAACAAAGAGGTTGTCCTCTGCTTGATGCAAATAAACATACACACATATATATATAACTGATAATTGAATATATATTGTTTATGATATATATCTATTATTTGTTTGTTTGAGACTATGGTTTCGAAGACTTGGTCTTCATCATCAGTCTTTTTTTAATTATAAATATTGTTTTTCATGGAGTCAATACCGTATGGATATTGAAAATTTTCGATCTTTACTTAGCTGGGAGCCAGTTAAAATTAAAATCAACTTCCAGGTCACATTCATATTTAAACACATGTATCCCTTTTTTTGTGACAAAGAACAGACTGACAATGGAAGGGGGGTTCCTTTTTTTCCCACTTCCTTTTATATAAAATTGTTTGTTTTGACAGAAAACATTCTAAGCAAATTGCTATTAGATAACTCAATTTTTCCGTTCAAACAAAGGTCTATGAAAGTGACCTGGAAGTTGATTTTAATTTTAACTGGCTCCCAGCTAAGTAAAGATCAAAAAATTTCAATATCCATACGCTATTGACTCCATGAAGAACAATAATTATAATTAAAAAAAGACTGATGATGAAGACCAAGTCTTCGAAACTATAGTCTCAAACAAATAAATAATATATATATACAGATATATCATCTCGATATATATGTGTGTATGTTTGTTTGGGTCAAGCAGAGGACAGCCTCTTTGTTTCTCTTTGTGAAAGAATATTTGTTTAAAAGAAAAAACTTTAAGGGAGAACAAAATTAAAAATTTTTAAAACCAATAAATCAAGTTTAAAAGTAGTTAAGGTTCATTTGACTTAACTATTGTTATTTCGGGGAATGGGAGAATAAAATTATGGTTGCTAAAATAAATATGAAAGTGATGTATCTATGTGACGTCATCTTCGTTCTGATCCCCTCAGGTCATATGCCCCCTCTCCCCCTTGTTTGTTGAGTACGTATTTTATGAACGGCCTCTTATTTGAAATTTTCTGATTCTAGTCTGAAATTATATATTTTGCTATATTATTTTCGACCGGGGCATTTGACGTAAAGTTGTATATAGGTTTATTCTAATTTGGATCAGGGTCTTAGATTAGGAAATATAATTCTTAAGATAAATTTGGTTTGTTGTTAATTCTAAAAGCAATAATGGATATTCTATCCTGAAATTTCAGCTTTTAATTTATTTTAAAGAAATTATATTTTTTTATATAAATAAACTCTGAAAAATTAAACTTGTAATCGCTATCAAATATTTTTTCCAATCTTTATACTCTTTGGCACCTCATTCTTCTCATTATTACTTCCATGTTTCATTTTATTGTATTTTAGAATAAGAAATTTTACAACATATTTATTATTATATTTTTATGTATATTATGTTCTAAAAAAAATTATGATTATATTTTTAATTATATATAATTTCAAATTTATCCAGTGGTTTTAAATTCATTTATAAATTACAGTGGTGTTCATACTTTGTTGTCTAATGGCAGAAATTCTTTCTATAATTAAATTTTTGTATACAAGCTCTCTAAAATAATCCGACTAAAGTGCAAGTCGGACTGAATATCGAAATATTTACAATAATAAATTCGTACCTATTTGTCGACGTTGATAAGTAGGAAATGAGTGAATTTATAATTTTTTTTCATAATTTTAAGTAAGGCGAAAAGTACAAAAATAGCTTAAAAATGTCTTGGGAGCTCTTTACAGGGATACCTCACAATTAAATTGAAAGTTTTTTTGCCGAGAGTAGCAGAATTTTTATATATTGAAGGAGACATTAAAAGTGTGTCTTCTGCTGGAATTATAAACTATAGTTTCGAGAGCTTCGCCCTCTTCATCAGTATATTACAATTGATTCACAGGGTACATTAATTCATGTGAATCATTTCTATAATAGACTGATGAAGAGGGAAAGCTCTCGAAACTATAGTCTCGTAATAAGTAAAATGTATAATTCCAGCAGAAGACACACTCTTATTATCTCCTTCAATAGCTCACACTGCCTGATAATTTTTTTTTTTTTTTAATGCAATCAAATGCAAGAAGGGGCACTCCAGTAAAGATGCAGCCCCTATGGATCTCGAAAGACCCTTGCATTACCGAAGAGAAGGGAAATTTGATTAAGTGAGAGGGTGGAGACGTAGGTGTTTATCCACACGGGTTTTTCCAGATGATGGTGAACGTCGTTTAAATTCGAATTACGAGATAGACCGCGAATGTTGCAAAAATTTATTTTAATGGTTGTCATTAGTAAAGGGAATTTGTACAGGAAATAAAAAGATGATAAGAAAAAGTAAAGTAAAGAAATCGGAACACCAATTAAGGCTCTCAAACTTGGAAATATTTTTCAATATATTCAATATCAGTGAGCCCTTAAGGAAATTGGACAGTGGTTTTACGCCGGGCGATTAAAAAGGTTTTAATCTACCACTTGATTTGGTGTTAGTAGGGAGAAAATTATGTGTTATTTACTTAGTTACTAGAGTTGATAATAGATATATTATAAATTATAAGTTATGTTAATATTTAAAATAAGATATTCTTTGAGATTGTTATTGAACAGTTAAAATTTAAAAACCATGCAATAATAAATAAATAATAATAATAAAATGATAAGGTATATTGCTATTTATATGTTAAAAAAAGGAAAAGATGGAAAATGAATGAGAGATTATTTAAGAGGTAAGTGATGATAGTAGATATATTATGATTATGTTACGATAGAAGTAAATTAGACTATTTTTATTTTTGACTACATAAAATTCGACCAATCCCAAAATAATCATTCATAAAATTTTTAAAATTTTTGATTTTGGGGAACATAAATACATCTAAGTTCTAAATTTCAACTTGATATCTTATTTGGTTTATGAGCTACAATGCTCCATCATTGTAGCGACACAATAGGAGTCCACGGAACCCTAAATATGATTGTGAAATACGACATTGTCATTTAGTTTTTTATTTACACATCACTTCATCACAAACTAGTTTAATTGCTTAATAATTATTAATAAACATAAAATAAATTAGTTTGAAATAATTGGATTAATTCATCTTTTTTTTTTTATTATTCTTTTGCTAATTTTAAGTGTTTCGTATCAAAAATTGTAAGAAACGAAGCCCTCATGTTGACTCTGTCTCAGTATCTGAATGAGCTCATCCGCCGCCCTGAGGAAAAATAATATTTGTACCCTATATCTTATCTTATTATATTAAACGAGCAAAGTTTGTATATACAGGGTGCATAGGAAAGTCCCTTTAACCTGAAAATACTTGCGAACGGAGAGAGTGCTACAGCCACGCAAGTGAGGTAACGGTATAGTAAAGCGACTATGCCCGACCTAATGCAAACGACACCAGCGCCCCTAGTGGCGAACTGTGGAAGTTAGCCATTGCAAATCGAAAACGAAAAGAGATAGAGCAAAATTTCCAATTAGAAAGTTTTAGAGCATCAATTAATTAGTACGAAACGATATTTGGTTTACACGGAAAGGATAAATTACTGCCTGTATCCAAAAATGTCCGTAATCTATGCGCGACTGTTCTACTCTACATATTTACATTTCGGAAATGTAGCAGTGTGCAAATGCAGTTTGTGACTTTGTACTGTACTGTAATGTCTGAAAACTTTAATTTCCAATGCATTTAAAATTTTAGTTTAAAAGGTGTTGGCGCTTGCTTGATACAAACAACATAATCTCATAGCATAAAATTATTGATGACAGACGATAATTTTATTCCTAATGTGCTGAGCGCTTTCATGATGTTATCATACTAGTATTTATTCATTAAATTGTGCATATTTCTTCTTTCCTCTGGCTATTCCTTTCAAATATTTACACAAAATGGAGTGCATCGATTTTGGATATTTTTGGGGTATACAGGCGCCAATTTATCTTATCCGTGTAAACCAAATATCGTTTCGTACTAATTAATTGATGCTCTAAAACTTTCTAATTGGAAATTTTGCTCTATCTCTTTTCGTTTTCGATTTGCAATGGTTAACTTCCACATTTCGCCACTAGGGGCGCTGGTGTCGTTTGCATTAGGTCGGGCATAGTCGCTTTACTATACCGTTACCTCACTTGCGTGGCTGTAGCACTCTCCGTTCGCAAGTATTTTCAGGTTAAAGGAACTTTCCTATGCACCCTATATATATATATATATATATATATATATATATATATATATATATATATATATATATATATCTGGTCGGGTTCTCGAAAACGGCTCTAACGATTTGGATGAAATTCATGGGTTAGGAGGGTTTTGTGTTGGACATTCTATCTGTCACGATCTCATCTTCGGCTAAGTTGTTTTTGATGGATTTTTGTTAATTGAAACAATTGATAGAGATTTTCTTTAGGAGACGGACTGGTATAAATATGCAATTGGATGTTGATGAAAGCAGTCCACGGCGGTTGTAAAAAAATAAGACTATATAGAGGTTTTATTACTTTACATTTATTTGTTAAACCGACGTTTCGGAGATTGATTCGCTCCTTCTTCAGGGCGTAACAAAAAGTCAATGAAAAAGTAGTTCAAAACATAATTACTTTCTGTTTACCCTGAAGAAGGAGAGAATAAACCTCCGAAACGTCGGTTTAATGTAAATAAATGTAAAATAACAAAAACCTCTATAGTCTTATTTTTACAACCACTCGTAGACTGCTTTCATCAACATCCAATTGCGAATTGAGACAATTATTCACAGGTAGTTGTCTCGATAAAAATGTTTATTTACATTTTTATTCAATTTCCTTTTAATAAATAATTGGTTTTTTAATTTTATATCCCACAATAAGATTACTACAATTATTATTATATATTAAAATTTGGGCAATTTTATTGATTAAAAATCGAGCTTTAAATCCCACAAATATTAATTTGACAATTTAATAATGAACTCAAAAATTGTTATTTAATTAAAGAAAATACATTAAGGTAAAAGCACCAGTAGTTGGCCACTTAAGGCAAATTTCTCCATCTTTCTCTTGCTAAAGCTTAAATCTTAAATTGATCCCTGTTATAAATGCAAAAAACCATGAAATGGTTCTTCTTAATTAAGGAGAAAAAACTTTCATTTTAGAATAATGAACCACACAAAGAGGAATTAATTTTTTCTAAGGTACCTTTTTGCACCAGTAGCTGGCCACCTAGGAAATCGAAAGATTGAGTAGTTGGCCAGTATTGGCCATCCAAAAAGTTTGAATATAAACATATATTGCTTTAATAAATGAGAAAATTTTTGTTTAAACAATCAAAAGACGTCTAATGAGAAATTCCATAGGTGATCAAATAATTTTCTCATTTATTAAAATAAAGAAAACAGTCAATAATTTATTTTTTTCAGGATATTGCTTTATTTTTTTTGTTGTTTTAATACAATATTAAGAAAATTATTTGCAGCTAAAGTTACTAACAGCCACATAGAAGCTATTAGTTCCAAATGAAGTCTAGCTCAGGTACAGAATAAATATTCCTTGTCTTGCTATTCCTTCTTGGTTCGTTTATATGGGAAACCACCGATTCCCACTGGTATTCCAGCACATCAGTCAGGACTGTCGGGCCATTTCCACAGCCGACCACATTTCACCATGGATGAAATAGTGGCTTCATTCTCATTTATGCCAGTTATTTTTCCTGGAAAAAAGGAGCCTTCGTATTTGAATATGACATATTCGCCTACACTTTTTTGAACCGCCTCCCAGTTACTTCCCCTTGCTCATCATTCTATTCACTTTCATTCAAAACTAGAGTTTCGCAATACGAAACCTAGGCACTGGAATCAGAGCTATTCGAAGATAATGACCGTTTTCGTTTTTACCTGTTTTCTTTTCTGCTCTTTAGCCTTTTCCTGCTTTAACTTTTTTTTTCTTCTTTTTTCCTTTGCCTCTCCCCTGCTCTTTCTGCTTTCAACCTTTCAAACTTTTCGATTTTTTTCTGAAAATATTCCTGACAAATTTTGCCCGTTTCGACGGCGGCATTCTCTCTTTTCTTCTTCTCTTTGTCTGTTCATAAGTGGTACTAGGGTAATAGAAGTGATGCTTAAACGAACTTGGTATTTTTTGAGAAGGTCTCGCTACAGGTGATGGTGGGTCAGTTCCAACTAGTTGAATTATGCCTTCATTTGTAGTTTGAGTTTCACTTTCTATCGGGATCGGTTCAAATGGACCAGCAATCGGTGCAGCGATTTCCTCGCTAACGTCACTTCTCTGTTTATCAATATAATAGTCATTACTAGAAAAGAGCTTTGCTGAAGACATGGAGGAATCGACTTAAAATCAAAAATAGCGATTGATTCTCAACTAGTACTTGAGGAATAACCATTCTATATTGGATTTTTGATATTTCGGTTTTTATTGGTAACCATTGCTGAAGACATGGAGGAATCGACTTAAAATCAAAAATAGCGATTGATTCTCAACTAGTACTTGAGGAATAACCATTCTATATTGGATTTTTGACGTTTCGGTTTTTATTGGTAACCATTGCTGAAGACACAGAGGATTCGACTTAAAATCAAAAATAGCGATTGATTCTCATCTATAACTTGGGGAATAATAATTCTACATTAGATTTTTGACGTTTCGGTTTTTATTGGTAACCGCATTGCTGAAGACATGGAGGAATCGACTTAAAATCAAAAATAGCGATTGATTCTCATCTAATACTTGAGGAATAATAATTCTACATTAGATTTTTGACGCTTCGGTTATTATTGGTAACCATTGCTGAAGACATGGAGAAATCGACTTAAAATCAAAAATAACGATCGATTCTTATCTAATACTAGAGGAATAACCTTATTGCATTCCATTTTTGATGTTTTGACTATTAATGGCAACCTCTACTGAAAACGTGGAAGAATCGACTTAAAATCAAAAAGACTAAATTCTTTTTTGGTAAACAACTCAAGCTTGAGTTATTTGCCATAAAAGAATTTAGTCTTTTTGATTTTAAGTCGATTCTTCCATGTCTTCAGCAATGGTTACAATAATAACCGAAATATCAAAAATCCAATGTAGAATGGTTATTCCTCGCGACTATTAAATGAGAATTATTTTGGAATTAATATCAATATGAACTACAAATTGCAAGTGATATCTGATTAATAATAAAGGAACAAACATATTAATATTTCAAATGAATTTGGATAAAGTTTAGCAACGATCCGTTGCAGTTTATTTATATTAGAGATTCGACAACACAAACGCAAAACTTTAGGCTTTCAGGAATTACAATTTGAAGACCGCTGATATATTTAATAAAAATTAAGAATGATAGTTCGCGTAGTCATTTTCAGAAGAATTATCAGTCCCTATTATATAATACCTATATAAATCATTTAAAATAACCCCCCCAAGAATTTAATAGTTATTTTTTGTTTAATTTTTCATTTTGCAATCACCAAAATATATCATTAACTGATAATTTCAATTAAATTCTTATCATTCAATTATTTTTTAATACAAAATTATTTTATTTTTATTTGAAACCATTATCAATTGTGTTTGGTATAATTACCTACATGCATTTTTAATCTAAAAATTTTACTTATCAATAACACTTTATCTAGAAATCGATTTAATTAGAAAAATATATAATTTAATTTTTTTTAAGATTAAAATATAATGATACCAATCATCAAACATGTTCACCTATTTTTTTTACCGTTTTATTTTATTATTATTATTATTTATTACCATGAAGGGGAGAAAAAACATTTTTTTTTATTGATATTCATTTTCTCTTGCTACCAATTTTCCACCCCTCTGAACAAATGCTCTGCTTGGCCCCTTCGCCTAGAAAGCCATGCCTAATATAATTTTAAAATTGTAAAATTTATATGAGTGATAAATTAGCCGGCCAAGTACGAGTCGGACCGCATACCGAGAATCCAGTACCAAAATATTAAATTTGTTTTTATCGTTCGTTAATAAGAAGGGAATGAATGGATTTGTGTAATTTTTTTTCATAATTATATATATGGGCCGTTTCTTTTGAAAGTGGCCTAAGTCCAATTTTGAAAAAAATGTATTAATGCCAGTTTTACTTAGGCATAGATGTCTTCTTTTCATGTATTTTTCCTTTTCTATTGCTATGTTTTTAAATTAAATATTTTGCAATTAAAAAATATCTGATGAGCCAAACTTTGGCGAAACTAGTCATTTAACCTTTTAAATTTGAATAAAAACGTTTTGAACATTAATTAATTTGTTTTATCATTTGTATACGAAGGAGTGTAGCAGAAAAAACACAAAAAATAAAAATAATAAATCTAAATATCTCAAAATAACAAACAATTGAATTACGCCACTTTCAAAATAATAAATATACTTATATAATATATTTCTAGCTGAATGACTCGTCTCTCGGTGAATCCCCTCGCCGACAATCAGGCAGGGAGGAGAAAAATGACAATATTTGTCAAAACATTTGAACTATCATTGGTTCTTATTTGACGAGGTTAAGGAGGGAATAAGTGAATTTTTTTCATATTTTAGGATAAGTCATTTCTAAACGCTGACATGAGTACAAAAAACCACCAAAAACAGCCACTTTGGAGCTGCAAAATAAGTTCTAAATTTTTATCCTATTTAGCTCACGAGCTACAATGCTTACGGACACACTGATAGACATTGTAGCGTGTCTAATAGTGTCCCGTTTTACTTTTTAAATGAAACCATAGAAAGAAGAAAGGAAGGGTAGGATTGGTGAATTCACGGCGGATACTAATCCTACCAATAAAACGGGCTATAATCTGGCTCCTATATTTTATTTACACATATATGTATACAAAATTTCATTAGTCTTAGCTTGGACAAAGATCCGAAAGTAAAAAAAATGAAATGAAAAATAGGAGGAAAAAGTTTTTTCTCTCTATACGGTGCCCACAAAATTGGCGCTTTAATGGACGGTTTAAATATGAAACCTGTCACAAAGGTGGGCTTATTAATACAAACCTTAGTATTAAATTTCAACTCATTAACTACAACAACCATCCAAGAGATTCTCATATAATGATTCAATTTTTTTCTGCCTAAAATTTAATCAGTTCTTTTTGGAAATACAAATATTTTAGCACCAGAACGAATTTCTAAGACCTTCCCGTTCTCGAATTAACGGAATATAGATAAAGAAAAAAAATGGATTAATATAAAAATTATTTAATTTAAAGTTTTTGTGAAAATAAACACTTCGGTCACGCAGCGAGCCCAGCACGCCGAGCATATTGAGTAGAATTTCCGTCTATCGATAGGTTCAAGGAATATAAATTAATTTGTATAAATATATATATATATATATATATATTAATATTTTTAAAAGGTTATAAAAAATACATTCACAATGTTTAATATTATACATTGGTTATACATTATAATTAGGCAATTTTGCTTGAAATTTTCGAGTAATAGTTGAATAATGTATTGTACATGCTGTGAGCCATGTTAAAAATACTTGTATACTATTATTAAGTGACCATTGCCAGCCCAAAAAATTCAATATTGAAACTATAATAAAACTGAGCCAACTTTCTAATTTACGATATCGAGATATAATTAATATTAAATAGATCTGAAAAAAATAAATATATTTATTAATAAAAAATATATGCCGATAAAAATAATTAACAAAAGATTGAAAAGATAAAATATATTACCTGAGCGAATTGAAATATACTTTTTATTGTAAATAACAGTCCATGCGAATGCATTGGGGCGTCGTTTTCCTGAAACGTAAAATTATTATAAAAAATAAGCCGACGTGTTCTCATGTGGCCATCCACTTGACTTTACCATACAACCTGGCCCCTCAATTATATTTAATATTTAATAAAATTATTTATAATCATGTAGGGAGGGGGTTAGTTTTTGATTTTTAGACTTCTGGGGTCCCACTGATTATGTATACAAAATTTGGTTGAGTTTGATTAAATGGCCTAGATTTTTAATTTTTAACCCCCCTCCAGCCCCTTAATTTTGGGTCGATATGCACCATAATCTAATCAGCTCTTAATCTCAATCAACCAAAACTAAGTGTGAAATTTGGTTTCGATATTCACACTAGTTTTTGAGCTAGCTCGTCCACAAAATTTGGTAACGCACAGACTAACTAACAGACAGACTAACAGACATTTTGACAAAACAATTATTATCTCGAAAAATATAATTTTTTCGATGTTCACTTATTAGGGCTTTTGTGTAGAGCGAAATGCCATGGTTTAGCTCAATTTTTTTAATAGAAATAGATTCAGCCGTTTTTGAGATATTTCGAAAAAAAGAAGGAAAAAAAAAACACTTTTTTCATGCATGATTACAATACTTGACCATAGCCTGTATGGTAAAGTAATAAATAAATAATATAATCATAGTTAAAAGAAAAATCAATGAGAGTGTAATCCGCTTAATCTGAGATCTTAGAGAATTTTTTTTCTATGTCAGAAGGGCTGTATTCACCTCCTCGGGAAGTTAGCTCGAGTACGAAAAAGCTATCCAGGCAATTGGTTGTTCTTTGAGGCGAAACCCATCTGACATATGAAATGCAAAAAGGGTCCTAAGCCCAGTTAAGGACACTTTTAAAATAGTGGCTAATTTTAAGTTTAGGGAGGTAGTTTTATGCAAAACTAAACATTCTACGAGTTTCCGTGAGCGTCATAAAGTGCCTCTGTTTAATGTTTCGTGCGAGAAGGAACGCGAAAGTCTCAGTCTCTTCTTATATAAATCGGAGAACTGATGGATACCTCCCTCTCCAGCACATGAGATGACATTTGAAAATCGAACTAAATTATTCTATTAGGCGACATCAACTTATCGTATTGCTATCTAAATTCAAGTCAAATAAAAATATTTTTTTGTTTAGGTTTAAAATAAGAGACGTGCAGCTTCAATTTTTTATTTTTTATTTAATAATTCCCACTAACGTTTCGGCCATTGGTTATGGCCATCCTTCAGAATGGGAATTAGTCAATATTTATATAAAAAATTTTTGATACACTTAGTTATTAGTTAAAATTATATACAAGAAACATAAATAGGATATATACAAAACTTTTTACAGGGTGTTCGCCAGAAGGCCGAAAGATATAATGTTCTCAATTGTCTTTTTTCCTTCAAGACGAAATGTCGATTGCTTGAAGGAAAAAAGACAATTGAGAACATTATATCTTTCGGCCTTCTGGCGAACATCCTGTAAAAAGTTTTGTATATATCCTATTTATGTTTCTTGTATATAATTTTAACTAATGACAAGTGTATCAAAATTTTTTTATATAAATATTGACTAATTCCCGCTCTGAAGATGGCCATAACCAATGGCCGAAACGTTAGTGGGAATTGATAAATAAAAAGAAAAAATTGAAGCTGCACGTCTCTTATTTTAAACCTAAACAAATAAATTACTACAGCTATAAAAAAACTCCCTTAATAAAAAAAAAAAAAAAAAAGAATATTGTAAATAATTATCAGGATTTGTTCTGGGGGTCAATTAACAGAAGTATAACACGAAAAATAATCACATTGTTTTATACTTTTATTGATTAAAAACATCTTATTAGCATTTTTTTCAACGGCATTCTTTCGACTTTGTGCATAAGGAACGTAAGGCTATTAGAGGAATATTTGAAGCAAGTATAAATCTTTTTCACGAAGATATACATTTTATTTATTTTTTTCAGAAAGTTATCAAATGGAAATAGGTCCCTTTCAGCATGAAGCAATATATATATGTTGCAGTAAAACCCCGGTTTTTATTAAGAACGCGATCTTACAAGTTAAAAAGCGTTTCGCTGAATACCTTTATGGCAACTAGAATTTACTGATGTTGATTGAGTTTGATTCAAAGGTCTAGAATCTTCATTTTTGACCTTACGCCTAATTTCGTGTGTTTATTTTCAAAAATTTTTAAACGAAAATGTCAAAAATTACATCCTCTACAACTTTTCTTCTAATTTTTGACATTTTCGTTTAAAATTTTTTGAAAATAAATACACGAAATGAGGCGGAAGGTCAGAAATGAAGATTCTGGACCTTTGATCCATACTCAGGAAACATCAGTAAACTCTAGTTGGCATAAAGGTATTCAGCGAAACGCGTTTTAACTAGTAAGAACGCGTTTTTACAGCAACATATAACTAACTGATAAATTTTAGTCAAAGATCTTATATTAACATCTTCATCGTAAAATTTCACGATTGAGTGATTTGATATTTACACATATACCTAAGAGTACAATATGTTTATATATGTAAAATCTGTCGAGTTTTTAGAATTTCTTCATTCTTTCATGACTATTCGGTAAATGAACTTTTTTAGTAATCAGAGTTTTTAGAACAATCAATTAAGGATTTCGAAAACGGAATCTTCGCTCTCTAAAAAGTCGGCTCTTGATCATTCGAGTTACCGATACCAGAATTACACAAAGCCTAATGTCTATATGAAGATGGAATTTCATTATTTTTTATCTTTTCTTTATTCATTTTCGCGAATCTTTAGTGGCCTGACTATTATTAAACTATATTTAAACACCTCCCAATTTATTGAGGCAGCCAAAGCACGAAATTTTTTTCACCGCTCTGGAGTCCAATTACAACAAGGCCTCGCGTAAAGACATTAATAAATAAAATTAAAATAGAGAATAAGGAAATATTTTTATTATAAACAAAATATCTCAATATTTAAATATAGATTAAATATTCAGTTCAATGAAAAATACTAATAGCAAAAATAATGACGACTGGTAAGTAATAGCCAATCGACTAAGGGCCATTTGTATATCGGTTGGTAAAGTCTTTGTAAAAGTTGACAAAGGGTAATAAACCTTGGAATTCACCTTGTACCAGGCCAGATGGCCAATCAGATAACACGCACTTTCATCCGATTGCCATCCCGCCGGGCACAGGAGTGAATTCCAAGGTTTTACCCTTTGTCAACTTTTACAAAGACTTTACCTACCGACATAAGCAACTAAGACCTAAGACTTAGAAATTATTGAAAAAATCATATTTTTTAAGTATAATATGTTATGATTGTACATGCTTTTTTATATTTCTTAATAATTATTAATTATTTTAATAAATAATTACAATATAATGAGCTTCTTCTACTGATGCAATAGCACGATATAATCCAATTAAGGCCAATACCAATGTTCCAATCATAGAACAAATAGAAACAAAATTAAGAGGCTCTAATTTTGATGGAGGTCCAACTGAAAAATAAAAAAGTAAAGCTCTTGTTTTAGTGATTTAATAATTGAAAATTAAAAAATTGTATTGTAAAAAAGAAATTTTCAAGAAAAGATGCGAGGTATGCTACAATTTAGATGTCAGAAGGGTTCAGCCGCTCGGAATTCCAGCCTAAGTGCCAACAGCAATGAGAATGTGTTTTCCATAAAAATATTGATCAAAGTGGTGGTTTGTCATTGCCTTCACCATATATTTAATGGAGCGCATCTAAGGTAATGACATTGAAGAAAATAGTGGGACATAAGTGGAACTCGATTCCGAAATGCGCTTAATAGACAAGCAAGCTAATAAAGAGGCCATTAGCGTATTGGCAAAAGCTCTTCAGGCAGCCTGAGTAGTGAATTGATCAAAAAATTATTTTGTATGGACTCGATATCGCAAGCAAGATCTTTTTGACACCCAAATGTTTATACTTTCAAAACGAACAAAAGATTAGATTTTGTTGGTTTTTAATTTTAAAAATTCCAGATAAAAAAAAAATACAGAAAAAATTATAATAGATATATTCCCTATATAATGAGGAGATGAATGGTTATAGCTATTGAGTTATATAATTTGGCACACACGTTTATATTGAAAAGCCGCAACTTTTTGTCAAGTTTTAACAATATAGCTCAAAGGAAATTCAACCCAAACAAAAAATTACCAAATCCCCAAAATTTGCAGAGAGTGAATGAGTCTTGAAAAAGTTTTCAATTTTTTCATATATTAAACTTGTTATAGGGAAATAAGGACTATATCTTTTATGTAGATAATTTATATTTTATTGCCAACGTTTCGTTAACTTTGTTGACTTCAAGTTCTGGGCTCTAAAAAATGATAATATAGAATATAGAAATGTATATATAGAAAAGAACAAAGAAAGATATTTTTAAGTTTTTAAAAAAGAAAAAATTTTCAATTTGATTGATGTTGATGACTTGACTTGATATGTTTACTAAGAAAGAATAATTATAAAAATGACAAATGAGCAGGGAAGTTAACTATTTGGTAAGTAAAATGAGTTTTTTATGTGTATTAATTTGTTTTTTGTATGTATTGAAGTGGTTTTTGGGATAAATTTTGTTTTTGATTTGAAAATGTTATAATATGTATTAATTGAGGCCTTATCATTTTTTAGAGCCCTGAAGAAGTCAACAAAGTTGATGAAACGTTGGTATTAAAATATAAATGATCTGCATAAAAGATATAGTCCTTATTACCCTATAACAAACTTTAATAATTTAATCGATGGACATAAATAATCAAAATAATTTTCATATATTTTAACTAATCTTTTAATAACCCCATTTGTAGTCTTGAAACATGAAAATATCTGCCTAATCATCAATAGGACCACTAGTTTTTAACATAAAAAGCATTTTAGTATATTTAAGAATATAAGTAATATTTTGAATAAATTACCTGACAATCTTAATAAATTTCCATTTGAATAATTATTTGAAATAGGTTCTATTTGTTCTTTGAAAATCGTTTGAGGAGGAGAGATTTTCAGCTCATGACTCAATTTTGTAAGATCTACTCTTGTTGTTAAACTTTGGGGTTTATTATAACGCTGTCTGGTAATATGGATTATATTATCTGTTAGGACATAAAGAGAAATAAATACCGATATTAAGAAAGAGGTAATTGAAAGGACTTACCGAATTCTATAAAAGTATAAGGTCTTCTTGCAAGATTGATACTATTTGAATTATAATTTTCAGAAAACTCTTTGCATAATTCATTAAGAAAACTAAAAGCTAACATAAAAGGATAGGAATTTTTACAGAGTGTTAAATAACTGATACCAGCAGAAGAATATAAGCTGAAAAATAAAGTTGTGAATAAAAAAAAAGTAAGAAAATTGGTATAATAGTGTAGAGCAGGATTTTTAATGTGGGCTGGGCGCAATTTAAAAATGATTTTATATTTGTCTCCTAATAGTCGATATTGGAAAAAAAATGAATATCTTAATGCCTGAGAAAATTCCTAAAGTTATTTGATATTCATAGTGAGTTTTTGATTAACTCTAAAATGAGTTGATGATTAAGCAATTTCAAGATATTTGATAGGTATCTTGGAAAACTGAATACATAAGCAAATGCGAGGTGTTGATGCGCATGGTCATTATATCTTTAGCTTAATTGAATTTCAGCAATTATTTAAAAAAAATCTTTCAGCCATGTAATTTGACCAATTTTATTTATAAGGGTGAAGTGATGATGATGAATTTTTTATTGCGAATAGCCTAAGAAATATGAAAGGTGTTTTAAATGATAGATTTTTTTTATTAGAAAAAAAATGATTTCTATCGGTCAGAGTTAATGAACTAACTGTTGTGAAGATGGAGTATCAAGAATCAAGATCTCTCAAAAAATTCAACGAAGAAAATATAAAAATAATTTTACCTAAGTAGAAAAAGCAGCGAAAAAAGCAGTGCTATATTAAGGAGCAATTTCGCTGCGACCGCCGACCGCCGTGGTAGCCAGTCAACGGTGGGCGGTTGATGACTGTTCTCACATAATCCAAGGGAACTAATTTCTTTGGAACTGCTCGGCAGCTGCGCCGACCGGTCGACTGCTGAGCAGTTCAAAAGAAATTAGTGCCCTTGTTTTATGTTAAAGCAGTAGTCGACTGCCGACCACGGCGGTGGGTAGTCGCAGCGAAATTGCACCTTTAGGTGATGTTTACGCTGGAACTGTGATAAAAACATAATTACTATTGAAACGAAAGCATATTAAAAAAAATAAGGATTTCGGAAGAAGAAATACTTTTTCCAAGTGCTATAAAATATACTATCTATAAGGCTAAAAAGTGCACAAAAAGAGCGCAAATTTTCTGCTCCCCATATTTATAACCATGTTTAGAGTTACATAATATTTATAAAGGATAACAAAATTTGTGATGTCATTTAAATATCTCGGATGTCACATCACCAGCCACCGAAATTTATTCGACGAAGTGAAAGAACAAACTATAAAGGGTTCAAAAATATCTGGATATCTTCGAGATGTTGTTCGGAGAAATCCATTCATGACATAGAATCCAAAATTAAGATATACAAAACGACTGTGAGGCCTATTACAACTTATGGGGCTGAAACTCGAACTGAAACCGAAAGAACCAAGCAGTTGATGAGAACAACAGAAATGAAAACATTAAGATCTGCAATTGGTGTCACATTGTGAGATAGGATGAAAAACAAAGATGTGAGGGACCAGCGCAGGACATAAATAAATGGATCCGAGTGCGCCGAAAAGAATGGAGCAACCATGTCGATAGAGCCAGCGAAGAGCGGCTATTGAGAATAACCAGGGATGGAAAACCAGCAGCAGTGAGAACTAGAGGCAGACCCCGAAGAGGTGGGCTGAGAGCTGGGAATCCTCCCCCTCAGAGTCCTGAGGCACTGTCAAGAAAAAGAGGCTAATCATCACCACGCATCATCGGCTTGGGGGCCTGTCGATAGCGAGCCAATCCACTGGCTGAGTCATAGGCCTCTTCCATCAAATGGAAGGGGGTTGGCATTAAGCTCACCACGCTTGCCAGACGGATTGGTGACTAGGAACTCAGATTGTAGCCGGTCAAATATCAATGAAAGGAAAAAACAGTGTGACTCGGACTCGAACCCGGGACTCCTGCTTAGGTGCGCTAGTAAGTCTTAAGCTCTCGGCTAAATCCAGACTCCTTCCCAAGAAAAAGAGGCTAATAGCCTAGAATAAAAGGAAAGAAAAAGAAGAACAAATAACAAAATTTGTGGAAATGAAAGAAAAAAATTGAAAACTTTTTATCTTGTCGCAAATAGCGGTTGATTCTTAATGAGAAATTAATAGAGTTTTCCTCCGTTTGATTCAAATAAACATATATCTATATAGAATTTATTTGTTAGACACTCAAGTTTCGTAGGTTTGACATTTAACATCAGTTTTTAATTAGAAATATTCTATCTATTATTTTTCTCATGGGTTGAAATACCCGATTGGATGTAGGTAAATTCGTTTTGTTATAATGCTAAGTTGGTCAATTTCCTCACGTTAATTTGCATCAAATAAAAGACATCCTTAAAGATTTCTAGAAACCTATGATAAGAACAATTTAGTATTTTTTTTTGGCCTCAGAAGAATGCCTGATATACCTAATTTTCTTACATGATAAAAGAACGCTTCAAGTGCTAACAAGCACGGCGGAACGATCTTAGGTCAGGGGCCGTACCCCTTTGGAAAGCGGATGTAGGCCTGGGCCGGTGGGTATACCCCACAAAAAACGGGGTGTCTAGGGGCCACACAGAAAATTTTGAAGCAAATTGGTAGAATTTAAGCCCATTATAAAGCAGTTTCTAGCTGTGGTTTTATTGAAAACTGAAAGAAAAAAAGGGCCGCCAGAGGCTCCCACCCTCCCATGTGGCCTTAAACTCGTACAGTAAACGCAGGTAGACGACAGCCATGTTCTTGACCTAGTCCTACCTATTTAAGTAAAATGAGTAATTATTAGGCAAACGTTACAGCGCAAGGTTTTTAGGTTTTGTTAACGCAAACAGATAGTATCGCCGCTCTTGTGGTTTATCTGGGCTCCACCGAAAACGCACTCAAGTCTTTGAGACAAGAAAATATCTAAAAAAAAGTGGCCTGGAAACACTGGAATAGAGTTGTATTTGCAGTCAGGAACATATCCAAGTGTTTTTCCAAATTTTCCCATTTGTTTATATTTAACAGCTGTCCCTGTTTGCAAATAGACTCGGTCTGTTCCATTATTCATGCTCTACTCTATTACACGGATAAAATAACAATAAAATAAAACTTGAACATTCTTTAATACTTACTATATATTATGAGAGCTTAAAGAAAGTAAGCATTTAGGTGAAAAACGAGAACATTTCTTAGCAAGTAGTTTTAGAAATCGTTTTCCTTCTTTAATATTCGGGTCATTTTCATTAGTAAAATCAGTGCTAGCAGATAAAGCCAGTCCATCAGATGTTCTTACAATGAGAGCATATACAATCATTTTCTTTTAGTTAATAAAAATATAAGTATTTTCTGTGAGCTCAGATCTGCCCGCTTTTAAGAATGAATTAATCTGTTCATTATAACGTCACAAGACTTTAGTTAGGCACATTGCTGATAACCCCGAAGAAATGTCAGGATAATAAAAACAAAATTTTCATTGAATATGAAATAGTTCCTGGTTGATTATAAATAGAAAGCAAAAGTAAAGGAGACAAATGCAACATTGACAGCTGTTAGACAGGGATAACGTGTCACTCGAAAACACTAGTGCACTCTAGCGAGCGATCGCTTAGTTGCTGTTCAGGAAGAAAATCCAATATTTCAAATCCTATCTATCTATCTAGTCTTATTAAACGAGCAAAAATTGTTTATATATGTTACCGGCCAAACCCGATTTCAGGACAAACTAGTTTTTGTCAGGCTAAACTAGTTCTTCCCTATACGCGACAGGATTAACTAGTATAGCCTAGTGGCCTAGTCCAAACTAATTTGTCCTAAGCTCGATAGGATAAACTAGTTTAGCCTAGGCCAAACTAGTTGATCCTGATATAAATACGCACACTCTAGCTGGAAAACACTCGAAATCTCTGCGATTCATACAACTAATCCAAAACTTCACCTTCCTTTTGAACGCCAGAATTTTTCACCTACAGTGAATTTTTTTTTCCGGAACCCTTGGCGTGTTTTTATGGAACCCCAGGGTTCCGCGGAACACACTTTGAGAAATACTGCATTAGATAATCTATTGTCTTCTACTTGGAAATGAAAGTGGAAGTGGAAGTAGGTGTAGAAAATTTTAGATCGCGGTTCACCCCTCGATTGACACATCTGATGTGGCCATCCACTTGACTTTACCATACACTTCTGGTTGAGTTTGGTGCAAGGGCCTAGATTTTAATTTTTTGATACCCTCACTCCCCCATTTTTGGGCGGTTTGTTTTTGCATTTTTAGTGTCCTGGGGGCCCAGTGAATATGTATACGAATTTGGTTGAGTTTGCTCAAATGGCCTAGATTTTTATTTTTTGACCCTCCCTAATTTTGGCGCCAGAAAAAAATATTTTCGTTTATAATAGGTTCATTTTATACTATATTTCTTTTTTCTTGTTTTTTTAGTTTTAAAATATTATAATATTAAATTTAACCCTCCCCCCTTATCCTCCCCTTAATTTTGGGTCGATATGCACCAAAATCTAATCAGCTCAGTTTCCATCTCATTGGGCATCAAAACTACATGTGAAATTTGGTTTTGAAATTCACACTAGTTTTTGAGCTAGCTCGTCCATAAAATTTGATATCGCACAGACTAACAGACATTTTGACAAAACAGTTATTATCTCCGAAAAATATAATTTTTTCGTGATGGATCAATCTTATGTTAGGAGCTTTTTTTGTAGACCGAAATGCCATGGGTTCCGCCCAATTTTTTTTAATCAAAATAGTTTCAGCCGTTTTTGAGATATTTCAAAAAACGATGCAAAACAAAACCACTTTATTCATGCACGATTACAATACTTGATCACAACTTCTGTATGGTAAAGTAAAAATAATTTATAGTATAATACAGCGTGTGGTGATCTGTAAAACAGCAGTGCGGCGTAGATGAGTGAATGTGTTCATAGTCATGCACGAAGAGTCGCGCGAATAAAATATAATCGATAATTATAATATTCACTTAGCGATATGATGAATTATCTAATTTGGGACATTTTCCAAGGACATATATTAATACCGAACACGAGGCTTTAATCCGAGGGTGTCTCTGAAAATATGGGACGACACCTAACTATGGTACTTAGTCTAGATCAGGGGTGTCCAGTCCAACCTTTTGGGCTACACGGGCCACATTTGAAAAAAATAAAATTATCTCAGACAGATATAAAAGGGGAATAAATATTGTGAAGCCAAGATTATTTGTTTCTGGGCAGATAATTTTTATATAATTTAACTAAAGTCATTTTTTAATTTTTCTTTCAGTTCAATGCTCTGAGTTGCAGTTCCATAAGAAATATTCACATTTAACTAAAATTAGATTTTTCGTGAAATGAAATTTTGTTTTCATGTAAAAATCTGAAAAAACTTTCGTTAGGGGGACCCGGGTGAGATCGTTGCATAGACAAATGAGACAAATGTCTAGGGCCCGGTTTTTTTAACAGCCTGGTCGAACTGTCTATTTTGAAAAGATTTGTAAATAAGATATAATAGTTTACTTTTCTGTCGGACAATATAATAATAAATAATCAAAAATATATTGTTTTTTACACGGTTATTGTGAATTCTAAAATCTAAAGAAAATCTGTGGGAAGGGGGCCAGGTCAGAAGAAAATGTCTAGGGCCACAAAGTAGGTTAGTCCGGCCATAAACTAGAGGGTATACACAATTTGGTGACGTACTAACTAACTAACATACATTAATCTATTAGGACATTTTGACAAAAATTAATAATATCTCGGAAAATACTATAATTTTTTCGGTGTTTGTAGACTAAAACGCCATGGTTTCTCTCAATTTTTTTTTTTATCAAAAATACTCTCAGTCGTTTGCGAGATATTTCCAAAAAACGAAGCAAAAAAAGCATCTTCTTTTTGCACTTGTATGGTAAAAGTAAAAAAGCAAATAAGCTGACGTGTTCTGATGTGGCCATCCACTTGACTTTACCATACAACCTGGCCCCTCACTTATATTTAATATTTAATAAAATTATTTATAATCATGAGGAGGGGGTTAGTTTTTGCATTTTTAGACTTCTGGGGTCCCACTGATTATGCATACAAAATTTGGTTGAGTTTGCTCAAATGGCCTAGATTTTTAATTTTTAACCCCCTCCACTCCCCTTAATTTTGGGTCGATATACTCCATAATCTAATCAGCTCTTAACCTCAATGGACGTGGGAAATTTGGTTTTGATATTCACACTAGTTTTTGAGCTAGCTCGTCGACAAAAATTTGGTAACGCACAGATTAACAGACATTTTGACAAAACAATTATTATCTCAAAAAATATTTCCATGTTCACTTATTATGGCTTTTACTGAAATGCCCTGGTTTCGCTCAGTTTTTTTAATCAAAATAGTTTCAACCGTTTTTGAGATATTTCAACAAAAAGAAGAAAAAAACACTTTTTTCAAGCACGATTACAATACTTGACCATATCCTATATGGTAAAGTAAAAATGAGACAAACACTGAGAAAAGAAATTGCAATTTAAAAGTATATTTATCGCTGGTCACTCTGCGCATCAATAATAATTAATTAAAAATAAATTGTTGACAAAAATTTACGCATCTAAAATTTTGACACAGTAGGCATATGGCTACTTATCCTATGCGTAAATCAGCTGAATATATATATTTACATATAGTTAGTTTTGTAAATAGAATTTAATCAACATCTTTCTTATTCTGATGTAAAGCATTGGACAAAGGCAGTGCCGGATTAACAAATTTAGATTTTTTCATCTTATACAAATACTTATTTACATGTTTAATAATTTTAAAATATAAGGGTTCTCCCTAGGTTTTGACGGGGCCCATGTAATCTTAATTACTTATTGAATCCAATCATATATATTATTATTATTAGTTGCATGTCGGCCCTTAGGATAACGCAGTCTTCTCAAGAGAATTTAGGACCAAGATTCTTCTTTAACTTCGCAATTTATTATTTTATAAAAAACGGTGGGTCAGTGCTTGTGTATGCGGTCTGTGTTTAAGCCTCGCTCAAAGCAATAATTTGACCGGATATAAAACGGCCCTCAAGGTAACTTAACACCGATTCACATACTCAAACATACACATAAAACACATAAATAAATGAGTACTACGCTATATAGGATCTGGATAAATGGAATCTACGAGTCTAGTATATAAGGAACTTGTAATATCCAGCGCCTGAATAAGCAAAATCTCGACAGAACTGTCTATTTTAATGCACACCCTACCTCCACACAGGTTTTTCTTTTCAAACGCTAAAGTAAATATATAAGCACCGAGAGAGGTGTCTTACAGTCCCGGGCCCGACCTCTCAAGAGGGTCCGGGGGACATCAAATATAAAAAATAAATACTTTTTTACAACGTAATAAAGAAATATAAAGGTAAATTATGTATTAGGTTGTTTCAAAAGTCTTGTCCGTTTTAATGAGTTCTTTAAATTGTAATATCTCAGTGAATACATATTCAATTTAATCGAAATAAGCGCTATTTGAATCAGTGCACTTTTGCCAACGTAACACAAATCTATTAATACCGTCGGCATAAAAATTGGGTACTCGGGATTCGATGAAGGCTGTTTTTGCCTGGTCCTGATTGGCGAAGGTTCTACCGGTGAGAAAGTTATCGAAGTGATTGAAAAGATGGTAGTCGGTTGGCGAGGGGTCTAGGGAGTTTGGTGGGTGAGGCAGAACTTCAACGCTTAATTCGTTTAATTTTCGGACGGTGATTTCTGAAACGTGCGGACGGGCGTTGTCGTGGAGCAGGATCGGACCTCGTCTATTGACCAGTGCCGGCTGCTGCTGACGCAATTTTCAGAACATTTTGTCGATTTCCTCACAATAGAACTGTGTTGTGATGGTTTGGCCCGGTTGCAGAAAGTTATAGTGAATCACACCAGCCGCTGATCACCATACAGTAACCATGGTCTTTTTTGGTGGGTTTTCGCCTTTGGGAAATGCCTGGGTGGCTCATCGGTGTCCAACCACTGTCCTGAACGTCTCCTGTTGTCGTAGAGGATCCATTTTTCATCATACATGACGATCCGATCCAAAAAAGAATCGTTTTGATTGCCAAAAGCAAAGAAGAACAGACCTCGAAACGTGACAATTTCTGTCGATCGTTCAAATAGTGGGGCACCCACTTTTCGAGCTTTTTGACCTTTCCAATACGCATGGGAGCTGACGCCCAGTTCTTCCGCTATCCCACGCACCGTTTGTGATGGATCAGTCTCCACCAGGGTCCTCAAATCATCGTCCTGGATTACTCTAGGTCGACCACTTCGGGGCTCATCTTCAAGGCTAAAATCTCCGGAACGAAATTTCTCAAACCAACATCAAACAGTGCGTTCATTAACATTATCATTGCCAAATGCCTGGTAAATTTTTTGGGCTGTTTCGGCAGCGCTTTGGTTCAATTTGAATTCGTAGAGAAAAATTGGCCGAAAATCGCTTAACGACATCATATAGTAATAGCCAGAAAAGAGGCAAAAAATTAAAATTTGGAAAAAATGAACAGCATCACTGTATAGAGTACAAAATTCTCTATCGATCAGTATATACCACGACACAGTAGAATAAATATTTATTGAGATATGGATCTACAAAAACACATGACATTAAAAAGGACAAAACTTTTGAAACAACCTAATACATTTATCAATAATAATAATAATACTAAAAATTCACCTAATCCGGATAAGCTCACGTCGGAAGTGAAACTTCTGTAGCCATAGATGTTATTTTCATATAATACGGCCAAAAATTTTACCCCCTTTACAAAATCACATTCCATAAATACTGTCTTATTAAGTCAATTATATTAAATAGTGAAAATCAAAATTTCTATAAAATTATGATCAATTTGTAAAGTTGAGAATGATTTAAATAACGCATATGAAATTAATATTATATAAAAATTTTAACATTAATAAAATTAAATGAATAACTATACTTTATGATTAATCGGGAATTTTTTTTAGTTTTTTATTCGGGATTTTGAATTTAAATATTTTGATTTCTGGTTTTTAGGCTTTCGGCTGTGCTTCCCAATTGTATTAAATTAATAAATGAGCAATATAGCATTTTCTAACCTTTATTTTAAAATTCTTTGAAAATGTAAATTTTCATCATTTTCAAACACATTGAATACTTTTTGGGGGACAAAACAGATTTTATAATTAAAAATAAAATAAAATATTTACTACATACTCAGTTTGGTCTACTAAAAGGGTCGTCATTTTCCTGAAACAATCTGAGTTCAAGTCAATTTACAAATTTAACTAGTTATAAATATGGGGGGCCATTTGTAGCTAATAATCTGTGTATACATACTTTGTTCTCAGCGTTGCTCATATTTGACTCTTCTCTTAAGTCATTTTACATTCATCTCTTTGCAATTGTTTGGTGGAGTCTGAGAGTATGCAACCAAAACGTCTTATAGCTGTAGCTTTGTATGACTAGATTACAGGTTCTTGGTAATTTAATTCAGAGGGTTTTTTGTGTGGGGGGGGAGGGATGTCGAAGCTTATAGACCTTTCTCCCTTCTCTACTAAAATAAATATGAAAACAGCTCAGTTATGTAACTTAGAAAAACTTAGCTAATCTGAAAATCCTTTGAAATTTATTAAAAAAAAACCACATATTTTTAAAATGATTACAAACAATAAGGTGAAAAATTTATTAATTCAATCTTTTATTTTTATTAAACTCTCGTTATAAATATTTGTATTCTTTTATAATAACAACATAACATATATTTTTAATAAAAAAAGTGTAATAAATAGTAAATTTAATAAATATGTAGATTAAAAATAATTACACACATAAGCTTAATAATAATAATAATAATAATAAAAAAAGAATCATATATATATATATATATAGAGTTATAAAATAAATACTGTGTAGATAATGTATATTTTTAATATATCAATCTCTTCGTTATGTTCGATATTTATTTACTAAAAAAAGAAAATAACATAAATATAACAATTTGTCTATTTATCTAGATATTATTACATTCATTATAAACAAAGAAGTACATTCTTATTCACTGTACACATTAATTGTATTTTTCAATTTTTATTGATTTTTTTTTATATAGATATATATATATATTATAGGCCAGAGGGATGTGTCGACCTGCTCTTCTAGGATCACAAACGTGACTTTTTATTTAAAAAAAACTGTCTTTTTTCAACAGACAGTGTTAATTTCAGAAATGAAGTTTTATTTTTTGTTTTTTACTTTCCACAAGACAAATTGTATTGTAAATTTGATAGTTTTTTTTTAAATAATTGTATATCATTTAAACATTTTCTATTTTTAAAGTGTTAAGTGAATCAAAAAGTAAGGAATAGTATAAAAAAACACTTTCTCCCTGCTTTGGTTTAGGAGGAAACATTAAAACTCGTGGAATAGTTATTTAATTTTCTTATATACTTTAGACGAGTCAACGAATAAAATCCTTTGTATGTAGCGCAGCGCCTCTCAACCTT